>JAXCHB010000015.1:5450000-5910000 GCA_036926305.1 Uropetala carovei | reverse complement strand
TCCGCGTTGTCTCATATCCCTCACAAGTATGTCACGTCTTACGCCGGTGTCATTCATAAGGCTTGTCGCTAAATGCACGCCTGCGCATGACATCCTCGACGGACGAGATAGACATCTAAATCGTGCGATAAATCTCTTGCGATTTTTTTTTTGACAGTACGCTCCGTCATATTTCCGCGTAGGCTGACCACGACAGGGCGAAATCCTATGAAGAGGAAATATCGTTGGCTTTTACAGATAACGAGTCATTTCTCTGTAATTTGCTCCTCGCTGTTTATCTCAATAGCTCCTTCTAAGCGTCCACCTTGCTCTCTCTCTCTATCTTATTTCACTCCTTCGTCCTTTTATTTCTTCCCTTCCCTTTCTCGTTTTCTCGACACGAGATTCAAGATTAGCGGTCCAGTGACGGACGTTTCCGAGGTCGACAACCCAAAACGGTAAACAAGGTTGAGAGAGAGAGAGAGGGAGAGACACACTCACCGTTTGACAGAAAAACAGAAAAATATACACACTTTTCCATCGCGATTCTAGTTTCTATATTGGCGAGTTTTCTTCCATGTCACGTTCTTCATCAGGTAGATCCGAATATTATCTGATCGAGATTAAAATATGTGATAAATTAAGCAGTAAAAAAATTTCCATATTTTTTTCCTTTCTCGAAGTCATAAATAAGTAAGACACAAATTTTTAACAGATATTTACACTCGGCTTTTCAAAAAATACGAATTTATTTAATTCACAATTTTATCGAAATTGCTAGCCATCGACACGTGTTTGCGTTAATTAATTCTTGTCGTTAGGGCTTTTTCATAATTTCTCGACACTGACACATCGATAATGGAATTTCTTCGATTTCATTTCGTAAAAATATCCCTATCATTGCAAACTTCGGGATATTTCGGTTTTTATTATATTCCGTAATTATCGAGACTGCTGTAAAGTCTCATTTTAATGTTTATATACACATTCGGGGATCAAATATATTTTACGACCCGTCAGAAATTGATTTGTGGAGGTCCTGCCGCGTATGCGAATATTTGCATATCTTAATCTTAATCAGGGGTTCCCAACCCGCGGCCCTTTGAAGGTTGGTATGCGGCCCTTTAACTGTTTTCATGCATAACTCTTCCTTTAGAATAATGTATCAACCTTTCCTTTTTTGTTGTTTTCTTTAATCTGTAATTTGAATACAAATCTTGAATTAACCCTTAACTGGTCGCGTCAAAAAATGTCACGCAACTGGTCGCGTGGCGTACTGAGTGCGCCGCTGCATTGTGTGGAAAATGCGAACGTAAACAGTAATAATAACGGTAGATTCATTCTAAATGTTGTTTATTTAGCCTTTTAATGCATGTTATGATTTATAATTCTCATTGTTGAAGTTATTTTCAGGATTTTCTACATTATATACGAATTAAATTTTCAAGATATATTAAGTACCATATGACATTATATCATAAAAAAAATTTTATCATAATATATTTACATAAGCGTCATTTTTAAGCACAAAGACGTAAAAATAGAAGAAATACTGCTAAAAAAATTACGTTGTAGAAATATTTAAACTTTTACAGGCAAATCGCGATGCGTGTTTAACACAGCTGAAGCGACGCACATAGCTTTGCGTCTGTTTTACTCCTCAAGAACAATAGCTAAAAGGTTGATAACAGCTTCTTCGATTAGTCAGGCAATAAAGATAGGGTAGATAAGAGAACAATGTATATGAAGCATTCTTTACAAATTGACAGCATTTTAAAAATATTTGGCGTACTCAGCATTCATCGAGCCTTTTAAAATTAAATCTTAAGTGAAATTCATCTAAGCAGATTTTCTTTATTGGAAATGCGGCCCTAGCTAATCTTCAAATTGTCCAACGCGAGAGGGAAAAGGTTGGGGACTCCTGATCTTAACAACAGCTGGACTGTTTGTCGGATATTGCGGAAAGCGTCCTGATGTTGAGGCAACAGAAAAAATATAGAATTTTCCAGGAGTTTCACGTTCTTCATGAAACTTTCCTCTGGAAGATATCAGAAATATAATAAATATGATTTTTGAAAAAATTATTTTATCTTCAAAGTAGGTTTTTCGCTTTCATAATCTCAGGAACTTCCCGCTAAAAGGAAAATAAACGAGACATTTTACTGTTAATTTTTTAAATATACATATATATCTTCTTAACAAAATCATGTCATGTATGAAATCTTACGATTTTTGTTTTGTCCCGCGTCTATCAATATTTCGTTTCTTAAATTCGATGAATCATAGAAACATTTAGTTTTCCTTTTTTTAATTGGAAATGTACTTTTTTACCTTTAAAACCCTTCTATTAGTATTTCATTTTAACTACAAGTCATCAATTTCCTACTGTAAATTTTGAGCAAAGCAGGAGATGTCTGGAACTTGGTACAAAAAGCAATTCACAACTTGCAAATAAATAAAATTTCGATTTTTTTCTTTAATGCCGAATTAAAAGTATACGAAGCTCATAGGTGCCGACTCCACGGGGGCGACGGGGGAAATTGTCCCCGTGCTTATTTAGGCACGGGAGTAATTTCTCATATAAATATTCCGATATAACTATTCTGCCCCTGTGGTAAAAGTTAAAAGTCGGCACCTATAATGAAGCTCATTCAAATCTATTAATTATCCACCTGTTGGATTTCCCCGTATTGCAGCCAAACTACTAGAGATATTTCTAAAATGCTTTTTGAATGATCAATGGACGATTTTTCCTTCGGTTGGAATTTTTCCGATTGTTCATAGATTTTCTGCTAGGTGCCTTCCAATAAAGAAAATTTAAGTCTCTTGTGTTGACGAAGGGATCATCCCGAAAGCTCCAACAACGTCAACAAATGTGGCTCTCCGACACACCAGCTCCTCTTCCTCTGGTAAGTGCTCACTGGATTTCTTTCAACACCTTGTTGCCCTATATGTGTTTGTGTGTGTATGTGTATATATAATTTTTGAACTTATCGTGCGCCGGCTCCCTACTCTGCCAATTAGTCACGTATTTAACTCATCGAACCGACTTCGCGAGGGAGCTATGACGCACTGCTCTCCTCCATGGCGACCTTATCGACACAGGAAAGGGGAGGTTTCCTGGGAAACACCTCGATCCGATATTTCGTTACCCTTGGCGACCTCCCCCTTTCTCTACCTCCGTCTATCTTCTCTCCAACTACGAGAGCATAAACAAGGTGACGCATCCACGTTATTGAATATTATCGACTTTCTGTGGATTCACTCTATAGGGGCTTACGTTTCGGAATTGTATATACAGCTGCCCCTCTTATAACAGGATTTATTATAAAACGGATTCCCTACAACACGGTTTGCTCTTTCTATAACATAAAATTCGTAATACGCGGATTAATATTCGAATCAACGGAGGTTTAGTCGGGCCAGGAATTCCAGGTTGCTAAGCGAGGAAGAGACGTTTTGGAGGGCCATAGTGCTTCGTTTATAAGGAGTCACATTGCACGGCACTTTATCCGAACATATCCACCACGTTATATGAGGCCGGGATAACTCATTCAAACGGCACCGCGACCATCTTCAGTGGTATCACCGGTACTCGATTCCATGGATTTTTATCAGAGCGCACAATTTGCGATAACTAATACAAATAGTACCTACATAACGTTGAAAGCCATGATGCAGCATCGTTTTGTTTCTTCGGAATTTTTTTAACAAAAACCAAATAGGCATTTACTTACCAACGAACCTATAGACGCCGCTTTTCATGGTCGACTGGTTATTGTTATCGGCCGTGTATATCAGTAACGCGAAATTCCAAAACCTAACACAGTTTAAAAAAATGCTGCAATTCATATCAACCAGCCGTCGAAAAAATGTTATTAATAAAATTGCAGCTAACCTGATCAAATTAACCGAAATATGGTAGAAGCTAATGAACAAAGACACCGATTCCGATTTCAACACCATTTTTTTCGACGGCGTTTTTTCAGGCGCGAGAAACTTGACCCGTGCGCATGGAGTAGTGTCCTGCACGGGCCGGGTACGGGCCGATCCATTGAAATTAATTACGGGCCAGGCCCGGGATTTATAATTTACGCGAGCTACACTAGTCCTCCGTACTGAATGGGCTCAAGCATAAAAAGTGGCATGGGTTTTTTAGGTAAAATAATCCAAGGATAGTGAGAACGAGTGTGATTCGTCCTCCGTACTTAATTGGTCAATATATATTTTTTGTCAATGACATTATATTTATGTATTTTGTATGGTAATTTATTTTGTATGTGGTCTTCCAAGGCATACAAATATGTGGGGATTATAAAAATCCTTTTCAAATCATAGAACATAACACAGATGTTGGAAGAAAATTTCGAATACATCGCGGAACACCAAACCACCCCTAATTAATTTCACTACGTAAATATTAATTTTTAAAAATAAAAACTGGCGTAACAAGTAAAAGTCGCAGTTATATTAGATTGTTACGATTGGTAAAGCAATAACTGTATAATTTTATTGTACATTAAATACATAGTTTAAAAATTAAATATCTTCGGTATGTGCGGCGCACTAGTCCCTTCCTCGCGGCACACCGGTTGGGAACCACTGCCCTAGAGGACGAAGGCAGAACGGACACGTTCTTATTCCGCGCGTGCGGAAGATTTTTAAAATAAAATTTTAAATAAAAAAACAGGTAGAGTATTATTGAAAAAATAAATGGTTGGTTGAGCGAGTCTCGATTTTCTATTCCGTTTCGGTAGGGCTTAAAAAAAAAGGATAAATTCAGTCGCGGGTAGCGTTGTTCTTTTTTTTGTAGTTAATCTCAGCGACGTTGCGGTAAATGACGAAAGGATTATTGTACGCGATTTTTTTATTGCGATCGTGTTTTGTATATGGCGTTTTGAATTTTTTATCGTAATAATCTCTCCCCGTCGTGAGACGAGCGATGGCAGCTTCTTTTAGGAATATTTCTACGCCAGAAGAAAAGGCTCAAACATATTTTTGATATAACATCACATGACTGACTGGCAATTTATGGATACTATTTATCATAATATAGACTCAAATGGTAAATTTCCATCATAATTTTTGTCAGAAAAATATCGGACAATATTTCACAGTTGGCGATGCAGAATTGAAAGCAGTACGTGGTGTTAAATATTTCCAACGAATTAATATTGTTTATAGTTATTCATGATAAAACAAACTTAGTACTTTATCGGTGGAAAATATTAAGCGTGTTTTATTATGATTAATATAAAAAAACTTCCACCACGCCTGAGAAAGTTAGTTATGTTGTCAATAATTTTTTCGCAAGATCATTAATATTTATCGTTAATACCTGAAACATTTTCGAACCCGCTCACGACTTCTGCGGTAGAATTTTTAATGTACAACATTCTATGTAACATAATGTAAGCATTGCATTCCCGACGTCGATAATATTATCAATAAGTAAGGCACGCACAGCAACAGATATCTCCATAACAACCGAGCAAGTTTAGGATTGATATATGTTAAAATCGCAAAAGCAGATGGCACCACTCTCGTTAAACTTAAAAAAAAAAACTGCGTCGATTCGCATCAATACGAATTAATCCAGTAAAACGTTTTACCTCACAATTCTAACCAACATTCCAAATTTATAATTTCACGAGCGCTTCCGTTCGCAAAAACGTTTGCAAAATCGTCGTCGCCTACGGCAACACTGGCGTTGGCTCAACTTTCGTGTAGGAAACGGTTGGGAAGCGGTTTCCGGGAACATAATGAGGGAACAGCAACCTAGTGGAAAGGGAGACGCGAACACGACGTCCGCCACACACGTCATAGGCAAAAAAAAACAAAAGACTTCCGGGTGAGAATATTTGGTTTTCGCTTACTTTTAAGCAATGCTTTAGATAAAAAGCGGGGTTCGATTTCCTAGCAATTTTTGTTTTGTTAAATTCCTTAGAGCGGCTGGCGATGTGTACGTATTTATTTAAATTAGCAACGCTAATCTTTCATTAAAATTTTTTAAATCTTTAAACGTTGATGCAGAGGGCAATACACACACACAGACACGTGTACAAATGTATCGTGTGTTCCAGAAGTTACGCAACGGTTTTAAAATCGATATACTTAAACACAATTAGGTAGCTAATTTATTTATGGTTGTTTTCCATATCAACAAAAAACAATTTTTTTACTTATTATTTTTAAATGTGTTTTTCATCGCTAAAATTACGTATTCAAAGTGTTTACAAAATTATGAATGAATGTAATTGCCGATAATTATTATTGAGGGCGCTGATATCGAGATTAACTCGTAAATACTATTACAATCATATCCATTACTCAGTATGGAGAAAGCCAAGGATCGGACACGAGTTTTTTTTAAATATTCTCTCTGACCACCAGCACCTATTCGACTCGAAACTCTGCGAGTGGTCGCTGGAATACATTGCTGAGCGCTCACCTTCACTTTCCCTAATATCATTTTCCCGAATTGTCGTTTTACCGAAAATCATTTTCCTGGAAAATGTCAATTTCCGGATAATCATTTTCCTGATAAATATTTAATATTTCTGAACAGAATCTCGCCTTCCCGAAAATTACAGTTTTGGACACGGAACTCAATAATAGTAAAGGCAAATATTTCATTTATTTAGATAAAAGCAAAATTTATTATTCATAAACGCAACAAACAATTAATTTTTCCTATAATTATAATCATTACTAGCAGGACACATTAGCGGCAGCAGATGGTGACGTCCTGTTTGAAAAATTAGGTAAATTATTAGATTAGGTCATTGAATTAATATGTGATGTGTATGGTTTTATAATGCTGGATTCTATTAAATCCGTCCATCACGAGTCCGATGAGGATTTTATATCCTTTCTTCCCTTTTAAGGCCTCCTTTTGGGATTGTCACTTTATCGCCTCTATTCAATCTTTCGACTGCTATATTCTTCCTCTTCTCGCAAGGCACTGATAAATTTTTAGAGCCCAATGTGGCTTTTTCCCGATAACATCTCTTGCTATCGCCTACGCCATCCTTCCAAATTATTTTGTGTCCGGAGAAATACATTTTTCACGTTCTCGTACACAGACCAAAGAGATTAGTTTGTACATCGGCTCTGAGAAATCACCCTTCTTCAGCGTTTCTTCTTCGAAGCCTGCCTTTCACGTAATATTCTCCAAACCACTTGTATCACCTTCTCGTTCGCTGTATTCCTAAATAATTCGTCCATTGATTCCATAGGCCTGTTTTATTTCCTCTGATGCCAAGAAAAATTCATAATTGCCTTACTACCCCCCATGCCTTCCACTCAAGGAGGCCCATGTTCGAGAAATATGTATGTATTCGGAAAATGAAAATTTTGGGAAATACACTATTTGGTATAACAACTTTAGGAAAATCCGTTTTCAGGAAAATCATTTTCCGGAAGGTGATATTCCGGAGGATGGTTTTCGGTGAAATAACGTTCGGGAAAATGATATTCGGGAAAACGATAATTCGGAAAAGTGATATTCGGGAAAGTGGTATTCGGGAAAAGTATTTCCGGAAAGTGGTATTCGGTAAAATGATTTTCGGGAAAATGATCATTCATGAAGGTGATGTTCGGGAAAGTGATAACAATCCATTGCTGAGGTAATTAATCAATACATGTTGGTACTTAACGCTTTTAACAAAAGAAGTCCTTCCTGACCTTGTTTCATCGTACATAGACCTAGCCATCAAGCACTTCCATTCTTATAGTTGCAGAGGGATTTTGCTGCTGAAATTCTTGCCACTTAATGAGCATCTTCAGTCTTGTAATCAAGGCGCCAATGCGCTCTTTCTCACTCTGTTTGTGCGGTCACTTAATGCTATAAATAATTGTAAGAAACAAGAATAATTGGCTTGTAAAAGTAAATTCACAACAGCTTCGTCTGAAGACTTGAGCTGTTAATAAGAAAATCAACAGCAGAGCAGCAATATGCGGCCAGAACAGGATCAGTTATATAATATATTTTTAAAAATTTATAAATTAAAAATTTTGCATCACTTTTATAACAACGTGTTTATATTTAGGTATATTTTTTTAGGACCAGCGATATTTGAATTATCGAATGTCTTTGTGCTTGAATACTACGAATGTTTCGTTAAAGCGTCCAACTCGTGAAGAAAACTAAATCCTACATTTTTATAAAGCCTTGGCAAATAAATATTTTAACACGTTTAATATATTCACAAATTCATGTTGATGAGCGGCAGAAGATGACAGTCTATCTAACTTTCGCACTTTCTCAAGAATTTTATCTTCATTTCCTTAAACAAAAACAGGGCTTTTTTAAACCGAAATTAGACCATGACAATGGCGATTGGAAAAAATGCTCCAGCTGTCGGATAATATCCGAAAGCATTAAAATTACCCTATCACGTAAAAAAAAAAGAATTAGACCTGGAGGGAGAGAGAAGTCCTCTTATCGCTCCGCATGAGAGCCGTCGCGTTAATTAGCCAAATTATAAGTCTTAACGGTGAAAATGGAAAGGGGGTTGGGGAAGGATAAGCCGTCCCGATTAAACGAGCAAACAAGTGACTGTTGATTCACGCAACTCATGTCACTGCTTTTAATAGGGCCCCCCCCTAACCCACCCCCTCCAAACTTATCCACCTCCCTCCAGATAAACATCGGTCGCCCCTCGAGACGTATTTTACGTAAAATTTCGTATTTTAATTGTTTGTTTTCACTCAGTCATCCGCGTGTGTGTTCCATACAGGAGGTCGTTTAAGCCACTAAACATTTTTTTATAAACTTTTGATAAATTCAAGTGTATGTGCGTGATATTACACAGAATGGAGTTTCACGATAAAGCGGTTCGCTGTTAAGGGGAGACTATGAATTACGCGGATTATTCGTGAAATCAAAATTTCCTTTGGATTTTGTTTTCCTTTCAGCAAGTGTGAGGTCAAAAGTTACTAATTGCTCAGGAGTGAAAACATAATCTATTTAATGGACTGTATTAATTTTTTTACTGGAAGTTTTTTTTTACATAAGATCAGCTGCGTTTAAATGTGGGTAATTTACTTTTGGTGCAGCTTTTGGAGGCTTTTAAAAGTACGCCATCATAATGCCTTCTAGCGTTATAGCGAGGGATAGACATAAAAAGGGTGAGTCATAATCCGTATATTTTCACCATCGAAATACAATGTGGTTATTACAGGATCAATGCTCCATTGATCCTTTATTTTGCTTGTACTTTTTGTTTACTTTAATTGATATTGGTTGTTTTTTTCGTTGTATTTCTTTTTTGATTTTATGTGCATCCATCATGGGTGTGGGTGTTTACGCATTGCTCAGAGAGCGCGCGGCGTGTTGTTTTTGCAGTTTGTAATTGCAGTTCCATGGCAACTGCGTGTGAACAGTAAATCTGCTATATCTTTTAGCAGGTGCTTTCCATACTTTGTCTTTTTTAATACCCGATGCTGCATTTAGTTGACGGTGAACCATATGAATAACATGGTTTTGGAATTCCGGGGTCTGAAAACTATAACCATTCATTATAATGAGCGACATTTACTGCAGAGCCGAAGAAAGATATTTTTTGCACCCTATGCAAGGTTTGAAAATTACGCCCCTCCTCCTAATGAAGGTGTACAGTACACAATTTTAACTCTAACCGTAGTTTATTAAAAATTTAGGAGTAAAATAAAAATAAATTTTAGTATAATATAAAAAGTTACACGTAAAAGTTCAATAAATTGGCAGTCGTTGCGCTCATAAGCGTGCTGAAAGACCTAGGCTGCTGCCTCGCTCGCTTAGCCCCTCTCCCGGCTCTGTACGTGTGTGCATGCAATAAAACCACTATCTAGGAACCTCTATATATCGCAAACCTCGCTTATTCGTAATATCGCCTTAGCATGAACCGACTTAATACAGTAATATAGGGAAAACCACTCTGTCTGTTTCGTAACCTCCCTTTATTCGTAATCTTCCATTTATCGTGTCGGCCATATGCCCCCGTGGCAATAAATTGCCTCCGTATATCGGAATTTTACGTATTATTACTCCTAAAGCTATTTAAGAACGTTTTCATAACCTTGTTATCGCTATATTTTTGACATGTAAGCGCTCATTCTTCGCTCATCTAATGTTATTCTACAAAACTGAAAACGTTGTTTTCAAACCATTCACGAGACGGATGAAATGAAAAGATATATTACCAGTAACATTAACAAAAATGAACTATCTGTTGGTGAAATTTAATTGGAATTTGTTGGTAATAAAGAGTAGGAAAGTAGTAAGTAAATACAAAGTCATAATTTCACATGATCAACTGTTTATCATTTAAAAAATATTTTTACTAGTACGTAATATTTGATATTACAGTCATATGAAATTACTTTTCGTTATTTTTTGCGATTATGAACAGCTAAATTTGTGAACCTTACTTAAAGATGAAACTTTATATATTACATTTAAATGCCGAAATATTTGGTCCCCTCTATTTCGATGTTTTTAGAAAGGTCTTACGGCAATAACTTCATACAGGGAGTGAGAGAGGGAGGCGGTTAGATCGAGCCCGAGTAATTCAGCGACCGTTCTCACGAGACGAGGTGCGCGGCCATAACTCAAAAGACACCCGGTTCTCGGATTTGATTTAACCAAACTGGGAAGACGAGACGCCATTCTCCTCTCCATTTTGCCCTCCCCCTCCATCTGCCTCCCCCCTCTGTCAAGAGCGATGCGAGAGAAGGATCCTTCCTATGAGCCTTTTTTTTCACCGTTTTTGAGCGATTTACCTCGGGAGAAATAGGAAACGATGTAAAATAAAAAAGAACGACCGAAAGGAAACTTTTTTTTTCAGCGAACTATTTCGCAAGAAAGACCTTTTTTCGAATGCTTCTTTTTATTATGGGGCAAAGATTTTTTATTGGGTTATGCAATAAAAAATAAACTAGAGCAATAAAAGGCCAATGTGCTATTGAGGCAAAGTTAAGTATATTTATAATTTTCACGTGTTTTATTTATTTGTACATAGTAATTACTTGTTTATTTTTATGTATTCATTTTAAAGTATCCATTCATTTTTTTACATTAGTTCGTGTGTTTATTTATTTGAGTTATTCGAAACGTCGCTCAAGAGTTTTTGTACTGGACATAAAAACAGCTGAATGACATTTAGGATAAATTTTTGTATAAATATAATATATCGATTGCATAAATCGAAAATCGATACAAAAGGTTTTCTAGTGCCTGTGATCGAACCCATGACACCACGTAAAGTTATACACCGTGATTCAGAAAATAGATATTTCATTATAACTCTTATGGAGACCCAGTTTTATGAAACACGATGTGTAATTAGTAGACATTCTTCTGTATGCAAGAATATTCAAGAGTTAAAGGGTGGAAATTTAAGATAGAGAAGGAGAAAAATTCTGAATACACACACACACACACACATATATATATATATATTTGATAACAAATTAATTCTCGAAAGTGTAATGTAACTTAGCACTGGTAATGATGAATCTTAAGACTCGAGACTAAGTTACAACACATGTTTTCAAGAGTTAAGTTTTTTTAAAAGCAGTTTCGCACATGTACGGCTTTCTCCGTCGATTTCATTATTCCTTCGAGCGCGCATTTATACACGCACGCACGCGCGTGACTACCTCGCATCCAATGATTTATTCGCTAATAACTGCGCTGAAGGTAAGCAATTTTTTCTCTCGCGTTCTACTTTACTTAGCTCATCTCCATCTCCCTTTTTTTTCCTTCTTCCTGGCGAATATATTTCTCCCTTTACATTTCCGCGAACATTCGATCCCGTTTTCTCAAGTCCTCTCGGCTACTGCAGCGACTTTTTTTTTTTTTAAGCGCGCTCTATTCCCGTAGCCCCCGTGACGTCACGAGGCCTTCTGTCGCCGTGTTGACCTCTTCTAAAAAAAAAATAAAAGAAAAAGCTCCGCGATTTGATGGCTCTGAAATGGTTTACGGAACTTTTCGCTTCCGAGATAACGCGTTCTTTTTAAGTTCTCGTCTCTATATTCCCTTCCATCTTTCCCTTTAATACCCTCTCGTATCTCTCAATTTGTTTCTGTGGATTCCAAAAAAAAATTATTTATTTATTTGAATATAATGAAAAAAAACAGCCGTCATAATGGCTATTGCGTTGTATTTTGCGACATAAATTAGTTAAATGGACGCGTATAAAATATGAATAAACATTGATCATGTAAATCGTGACATGTTATGAGGCAAAAATATATATAAAAAGTGTATAGAACAAAGAGACAAAGAAAGGGGAAAAGAAAGAAGAAATGGGATCTTCATTTGCTGACGATGTGAAAGAACCTCTGATCTGCAAGGCATTTCTTATTATCATAAAGTTAACCCCTGCAACCAAACAGAGTTGGAGCTAATTCCATCGAACCTATTGTCGGTAATATTTGGTTAGCCTGTAGAAACAATTTTTTTAAAAGAGATTTTTACCTCTATCACTAAGAACAGCTAGTTTTGTTATAAATTATGAAGCACTTTAACAGCATGAGAGCATCGATTAAATTTTAGGGAGTTTTTTAACTGAACGAAATCTAATCGTTGAAGGTGATGCGAACATCTGTGTATTAACTTTACGCCGATAGATGTCAGGAAGGAGCATATAGTAAGGGAGCACGCGCGTGAGAAAGAGAGAGAGAGAGAGAGATTGCCATGGAAATAATAGTGGTTTTGATAAACCTATACCTCTGCAGAGAGAGAGAGAGAGAAACCGGTTATTATATTCACATATAAAAGATGTACGATCTCAAATTAACATCCGTCGCTAAAAACTGGCGCCAGATAATAATATTTTTTTCAAAGAAAATGATGTAAATATGTATGTTTCATTATTAAAAAGTTTTTCCAAATCGATGATCCTGTTTAATTCGCTCAGGCAATCCTAGAGAAGAAAAAATATAATAGACTGGAATAGGCTATTAAAAGAATGAGGGGATAATAGATGGCGCTGTCACGTCCATGGGGGAGATGGTCGAAAGTTATAACCGGTGCGGCCTTTCTGGATGCATCGATAGGAGTGGGCGCCGTAAGCTTTATCATTGCGAAAGGGGAGGGGTTAAAAAAAAAGAGTTTATGGTTTCGCGGGTTTATGGCTGGGTTTATACAGCGCGTGAGAGTGAGGCGGGAACGCTTAGGGCGGATATAGGAAAAGAGAGAGAGATAGAAGGGAAGAGGACGGATATAGTGGGAGAAAGATCGAGGGAAGAGTGGGAGGAAGACATAGGATTAGAGAAATGAACGTACAGAAGAGGCTGGGAAATAGGAAACAGGATTAATGTACGATATATATATTTTTTATGCGTTGAGTGCATTAATCACAAACGTGAACTTGGAGAAGGAGATAAATTCTGAACCTGACCTTAAGAGGGAGAGAGGAGGGGGGTCGAACTGGGTTGATGGATTTTGTTGGTTAAAAGCACCCGACCCGTTATGAAGAAGACGCGGGTTCAATCCCCAGGTCAAGTTTTCTCATTCTCCAAGTTCACTTTTACGTTATAAAACTCTCAAATCCTTTCATTTCTCACTTTCCCAGGATTAGTTTGGTCATGATCACTTTCTCCGTGGTCAATACTGATTTGTTCTTTTCGTCATTATTGTATACTCTGCGGGTTTTGCTTCCGTTCTGTTTTTGGGAGTGTGTTTGGTGTAAGGGCAAACGCTATATTGCTACTTGCAGGTTGGTAATGTAAACGTGATGAATAAGTAAAGTAGTATTGGAGGAGGAGAGGTAGATAGATAATCGTCTTTATTCGGGCGAAATTTAGGCCATAAGGGCAGTGGCTGATTTAGGCATTCTGGGGCCCCTGGCGCTAAACTATTGAGACCCCTGGCGCTGAACAATTGGGGGCCCTGCAATCTAAATATGTATATGCTGATGCCTCGTCAAACTACTACTCTTAATGTTCGCATTAATAAATAAAGTATCACATAGCAGAAACACGAATTTATCTACGTCGTTTTTTAAGCGACATATTTAATATGTTTGAAATTATATAGAAAACATTTGTTCGTGCCCCTAATTTCAATGGGCCCCTGGCGCGCGCCATGTGCAACCCCCCTTAAATCCGTCACTGCATAAGGTCCACTATTACATTTAACCCTTTCGTCAATTAAGCATTAATTTACATTACATCACATAAAACTCAATTAAAATAATAAAATACAAATTAAAAAAAAATATCCTGGGAAATATTTACATTTGTGGGGAAAACCTAGTTAAGAACAGGCTTTGATCTCCCTAGTAAAAAAGATAGGGAGGGAAAGAGAAGAGAGAGAGATTGAGAGAGGAAAATGACAGGAAGGGTGAGCATAGAAATGGGGAATGAGAGGAGAGGATGAAGAGAGGAAAGGAGAGATGGGGAAAAAGAACGAGAAGGGAATGTAAGAGGAGGGGGGGGGCAGAGAAGTAGAGACGAGGAGATAAGGAATATAGGCAGGGGCGTAACTACGATTTTGGGCCCTCCACGCGTCAAGTTTTTGAGGTCCCCATTTATATAAAAAAATTATCAGTATATCGTTTAGATTTTTATCGATTTTTCCTACGCTTCAATTCCAAAAATACAGTGGAACTTCTATACTTGAAACGTAAAGGAAAACAAAAGGTATTTGACTCGCAGAAAATTAGAGTTATGGAAAATAATCTGATGTGTCTAGCACATATAGAGCAATGAATATGACTGTTCTCGACATCAGCGTTCTCAGCAATAATTATCAGCAATTACACTCGTGAATAATTTTAAAACGTTTTCAATATCCTTTATTTATAAAAAAACAATAAGTTAATAAAACACCTTGCGGCAGATGACGCGACCAATTCTAAGTATATATTTTTGTGGGGCCCCATGTTACGCGCCTGAATATAGGTAGGAATCGAGATAGGAAGATTATAAGGAGGAATAAAATGAGTCATAGATTGAGATAAAGATTGGGAGAAAAAGGGGAGAGAGAGAGAGAGAGAGAGAGTGGGAGAGATAGGAAAAGAGAGAGAGAGAGGGATATGGAAAGATACAATAAAAGGCTAATTTCCCAGTTGGACGTTCACCGTCACACGAAAAAGAGAGAAAGCGGGGTGTTTGTAGGTTGCCCAGGGTGTACAGATAGTTTCGCTCCGTGGCTGTTGCTCTGTTTCAACAGGCGCACCTGACAACAGGGGAAAGCTGACGAGCGCCATGCGTGTGTGTGTTCTGGTTCCCACCGGCCACCTCCCTCTCTTATAACCATCCCCTTCTACACGCTATCCTCCTCCAGGAAGCCTCCCAGCCCAACCCTCAGGGCCATTCGCTATCCACCAGGCGCCTCTTCTGCCTCCCTCTAGCCTCCTCCGCCCCCACCATCCATCTACACTCAAAAGCCCTCTACTGCCTCAGCAGCTGCCCTGTATGTGTCTGCTATAGCCCCTTTCAAAAGGACTCCCTCTACATCCAATACCACCCTTCCCCCTCTCTCTATCTTGAAAAAAAGGCTACTCTCCCTTCCCAGCCATATATTGCCTCTCCCACCCCATATCCTTTTTTCCCCTTCCTCTCTCTCTCTCCCTCTCTTCCCCTTTACTCCTCCTAACCGTAGACACTTTTAAAAAAAACCCTCCTGCGTGCACCTCCTTTTACCCTCACTCATGCTTCGCTCTCTCTCTCTGCTCTACTCCCCCCCCTCTCTTTGCCATCCTGCCCTACCTATCCTTGTATCCATCTACACCTCCCTGTCTCCCCTCTGCCTTGTTATTTTGCATTATCGCTCCATACTAATTTCTAATCTCTCTGTCTCTCTCTCCCTCTAACTCCGAATTTGTAATTTCGTGTTTTGCTTCTATGTTTTTCTATTTATTTTATTTGCTGAATCTTTTCTGTGAAATTATTGTTACTATTTTATTCTCATTTGTAATTGGTGATGCATGGTTAAATGTAAGGAGGGACTATATAGTCTCAATTTCGCCCTAATCAAGTCGTTTGTCTGTCTATCACGTTCTGTCTCCCACCCTCATGGCCGCTCTATTCCTCTATCCAATTTATCTTCTCTCTCTCCCATCTCCCTAAGCCAATCTGCTCTCCTCCACTACTCTCTCTCTGTAAGAAGGGACTATGTAGTCTCAATTTCGCCCTAAATAAAGTCGTTTGTCTGTCTGTCTATCTCTCTCTTCCTCCCTCCATCCTCCCATCTTCCTCTCTCTCTCTATCACCCTCTACCTCCCTTCTTCCCACTCTTTCTCCCTCCCTATCTACCTGTCATTCTATCTCCCTTCCTCCCTAGGTTTTTACCACAAACACTGTCTTTTTTTTTAGAAGTTTTCCGAATTTGCAATTGAATATTTTTCTCGTATGTTCTTCTATTTGTCTACTCTCAGGTTATTTTCTGTGAAATTATTATTTTTATCCTCCTTTGTAACTGCTGACGTAGGGTTAAATGTGAGAAAGGACTATGTAGTCTCAATTTCGCCCTTTATAAAGTCGTTTGTCTGTCTGTCTGTCTCCCTTCATCCTTCCATCTTCCTCTCTCTCTTCCTATCATTCCCTCCCTTTTTCTCCCTCCATCCTTCCATCTTCCTCTCTCTCATTATTACTCACTCTACCTCCCTCTTTCCCTCTCTTTCTCCTTCCCTCCCTTTCATTTCCTCTCTCTTCCTCTTTCTCCTTCCATCTCACTCTCCCTATTGGCGAACTTGGTTGCACCGGTGGTTGTAGTATCAGCTATACTAAGGTCGCTGGCTCGAATCCCGCCTAGGGCATGGGATGTTTGGGTTTGTGAATGTGGGTTTAGATGCTAGAATGAAATAGACGGCAACACGAGGCGACTTTGGTTCGTACTCAAGAGAAAAAAATTGTTTACTGACTGTCTCCTTAATGTTTTTCTAGCGATACTGCAATCATGTTCATAAAGTAACTTACTAATAGTGAAATTATGTCCTGGAGCGAGATGTTTGCTGGTCCATAACTGATCTGAGACAAAGATTCTTTTTAGATGATAAATCGATTTATATGTAACCAATATATCGTTCTCATAACTCTTAAGTCTAAGAACAAATGTGTATAGTTAAAAGATAAAATTATTTCCTTTTGGATGAATTTTAAATCGGCACTTGAGTTGGAAAAGGAAAGCTATTCTTTGTAATTTTGGCACGAGCAAAAAAAAAAGTTTTGACATCTCTGGACTATATTATTTAAATCTCGCCCTTAGATGAAGCTGGATTATTAATATTAATGCTATCCCAACCTCCCTCCCTTCATCTTTCCCAATCAATCTTCCTCTTTCTTTCTCTCACCCTCTCTCTTTCCCAAGGGCGGATCTAGAGACGTATTTAAGTGACATTATCCGAGAGAAAAAACTTTGAGGCGAATACCAAGGTTCTTCGAGTAGGAAATTACCTAGCTCACCTTACGGCTGAAACCTAATCGAAAAACTTTGTTTCTCAAATAGACTTTTTATGGAGAAACAGTTTTCCAAGCAAGGTCTTTGAAAAGCGCAAGACGTCAAGGATTAGGAATCTTCCCGCTACTTCAGATTTTATCCGCCAGGGGCGCTAATTAATTTTCTTAGTGAATTAAAAAAAACCTCTTAAATGAAGTTAACGCGCGTGGCCTGGCGTTGATTCGTCTTTGTTTTGAGAGAAAATAGGAGAATTTGAGTTTTCCTTTTTTTATTTTCAATCGAATAACTTCCTTCGTTTAGGTGCATATATTGCGATGGAAAATTTGATGGTTCCTACTTGGAATCAATAAAGCGCGCTTCTTTAATCCAGTCGCCGTTTTATTGCGCTTCCTGTCGTTCTGAAACCAAGCCGACCACTTCCATGGAGGTTTTTTTTTAGAAACGTGTTGGAGGCGCTGTTGACGCGAGAGCTAGCCTTGAGTGAGATTTTCTCGATTTCTGTCATTATATCTAGCCTCTCTCCATCTATATCTCTTTATTCCTCCCTCTCTGCTTTCCTCTCCCCCCTCCCCCTGAGAGCCTCTTTCCTTTATCGCCTTCTGTAATCCATTCGTTCTACTCCTAACTCCACTTTGAGTTCTCCCTCTCTCTCCAATGCTTTGGCTCTTTCTTTCCCTCCCCTTCTTTTCTCCGTCCTCTCCTCTTTCTCATTCCTTCTCTCCCATTCTTCGCACCCTTCTTCACCTTTTCCTCTCTCTCTCCTTCTCTCGTCCTCTCCCTATCTCTTTCCTCTCAGCCTTCTCTTTCTCTCTTCACATTATCTCATTTCCTCTCTCTCTACCCTCTCTCCCACTCTCTTTCTCCCCACTCTTTCACCCTCTCTCTCTCCCCATTATTTCACCCTCTCTCACATCCCTCTCTCTCTCGTCCTCTTCCTATCTCCTTTCTCTATTTTTCTCTTCACCTTTACTCATTTCCTATCTCTCCCTCTCTCTCTCGTCCTCTTCCTATCTCCTATCTCTCTTTTTCTCTTCACCTTTAGTTATTTCCTCTCTCTCCATCCTCTCCCTCTCTTCTAGATAATAGTGGCGTCATCCGTCTCCCCCATATGGTATATAAGTCTGCAGGACACGGGTCCCATCTACCATTAGGTAAACGCTCTTAACCTTGTTTATCCTTCTTGCGTGAGAAGCCTTCCTTATGCATCGGGATACACGTATATATCCTCGTCCTCTCTCTCTCTCTCTGTCCATGGGGAACTCTCAACATCCCCCCTTCCCACCTCCCGAACCTTGCCGCCTCATCGGTGCAATAAGGAAGAGCGAACGAAAACAATTTTCATTTTTTACTGCGACGCTGCGATTTGGTAAGCAGTTGCAATAATCGAACCGCATCCAAATTTATGACATTTTCTGTTTTCGCAGTTTTTTTGTCATGTTAATTATTCGTTTGTGTCAGGCAGAATGTTACCCAACTTAGTTTTTTTTTTCGAGGGGAAAATAATCACGATTTTTATTCATAAAATATCGTTCGCGCTTGTGAGTTCCCCTGGCATCGGATCCTATCGTCCACGCAATGATATTTTTCCGCGTAATAATTCACCGCATCTATATCAATAGCCTAATGACACACAGATAATACTACTAATAATAAATATTCGAACAAGATAATACCGCATTTATCCTACTGTAAGAATATAAGACAACCCTCCTGTACAGAATCCAATTTTGCGGAAAATGCATTCCGTAAAGAATTCTGGAGCAAATAAATCAATCGAATTTAGTTATTTATTATTTATGAAAAGAATGAGAAGGAGAAAAATTCTGAACTTGACCGGGACTAGAACCCGGGTCTCCCACTAACCTCTCATTCTTTTCATTTGTGATCAGTACTATGCACTCACGCATATAAGTTAACTTCCATCATTTAACTCTTATTATTTATTATTTAACTCACCGAAAATCGTCGTCTCGATGTGCAGTATAAAAGTAAATAATATTTAAACCATGTTAGATAAGTAAACATTGCCACTATTGTTTTATTAATTTATTTCCGCAAAAGTAAGCCAATCCATAACCTTTGTTGAAAAACTCATTTTATATTCTGGTAAATACAGTAATTACTTACAAAAATAATAACTAGCCAATCAAATAAAGATACAAATGAACAGATAAATTTAAAGGCGCTAAGAGCAATTACGACCTCATTACATTATCGATGTCGAACACAGACGTACATGGCCACTCGAAGGGATTCGCTCCAGCAACCTTAACATTGGAAGTTACGCAGGCTACCTCCCTCTCATGCAGCCTCGAGAGAGAGAGAGAGAGAAACCAAAGCCAATTACAATGAACTTGGGATGGCCTCGATTCGACCCCAGGGCAAAAGCGTCGACAGGTATGCAATAATTTCGCGAGATGCAAGAGAACGCCGTAAAGGTGAGGAGATTGAACAGTATCGGTTGCATTTGTTATTTCGAACGAAGAAAAGGCTTTTTAGGCAAGGTGAAACAAGGGAAATTAAGTTTTGTGGATACAATAGCTGAAACAAATTAAACTGTGCAGTGAATGTGGTTCCAACCCAGTCACATGAGCGTAAAAACATTCGATCGTATTGGATATTAAATAAGCCTCTGCATCCGTTGAAACGGTTGGGATATTCTCATTTTTGATCCATCTTTCTAAATAATTTGTTGGAGTTGCCATAGTTGTCAATTTGATTTTATTCCTGATATGAACTCCGTAATTTAAAAAAATCGTTATGTGTAAGTACTTGTGTGCGTTCGTGCATGGATGCATGTATATCTGTGCGTGTGTGCAGTTTTCCCTATCGCCTGCCTTTCTAATCCAATCTAACTTCACAATCTCTCTATCCTATCTATCTTTCAACCTTCTTTATATATACCGTATATACTACTCGTGTATAAGCCTACTTCTTGTATAGTGCGTCCCCTGATCTTTTTTTGGTAAAAAACCTGATTTTTTCATGTAGCTCTTGTATAATGCGACACCAGCTTTTGAGCAATACTGGTAGGCCTACCGTAGTGGGCCATTTCAGTAATGGTTATAATCCTAATCCCACCATTATTATATAAACTATACACAAGGTATTACATACTACAGGAATAAATTCTTTACAACAAAAAATAGTACTGCTACTGAACATTTATTAACTAAAAGACATCCAAGTCTTGCTCCTCATCGTCTTCATTACCAAATAACATGTCCCAATCTTCTGCTTGAACTTGATCATCATACGGGTCATCAGCATCTTCAGCCATCATAGGATCATCATCAGCTTCTTCATCCACAATCATGTCATCACTGGCATCGTTATTCCACAAGAAATCATCCTCTGTCCCATCAAGTGCATTGGAGATGCCACATTTCTTAAATGAACGCACCACAATTTCCGGTCTGATACTGAATCACTTTAAGCTTGAACTTAGCTGTATATTTGTCCCTTCTTGAATCCATATTGATAGAAAATGTGGGTTTGCAGGAACAGAATAAAGGAACGCAGCTGAAGCATATACGTAATTCAGACAAAAGCCGTTGGAAAAGCAATACATCAGCGATGTAAACAGACAGGAACGAAGGTGGACATAGAATTTGAAAAAGGAAAACTATCTGTAACTCTTCATTTATATCAGGTATTTGTAGATTTAAAGCGGCATATATAGTGAACGAGGTTCTACTCTTCATGTAGCCATATAAAGAAAGAATCTAGGTTACAGGAGGCACGCCCAGGATAAAGGAGCTTCTTGGTAAGGTTAGCCTACCGCGAGCATGTACCGGGTAGCTTACGTTCATCGAAAATGCCGCACGAAAATGCATGAATTTTAAACCCTCAAAAATATTATGCGTGTATAGTGCGACCCCCTACTTTTTGCGTAAAAATTTGATCATAAAAACTCGCAGTATACTCGAGTATATACGGTATATACCGGCAGGTTTTTCGCCATCTTGTCGTAGATTTCATAGATTTTGTATTTTATTCCCGAAACAAATATACGTACCATCTTTTTACACCCATTGCTATAGTTAATGCAGCACTAATTAAACTGTGAATGCATGATGCAGGAAAGGACTAGATTTTCGCGAGTCAAGCGCGGACACACGAACTCTTAAATTTATTAACGTATTGATTATTTTTTTAAAGCAAAATCTTAACAGCAAAGCTAACGTTCCACTTTTGGACATTTCCCACGAAATAAAAATAAACGGCTTTCCTTTTTTTTTTTAAAAAGAATGGTACTTCCGCGGCATAAGAGAGAGGGAGAGAGAAAGAACCTTTATGGCGACGAGAAGAATAAGGCAAGAGCATAGCTGAAGAGGGTGTGCGAGAGGAAATCACTCGCCGGTAAGCACGACCCTTTCGGAGCAAGAACCTAAAGTCGGAACGCAGGGGAAAATTCTGTTGTGTAGATGGCGTGCCGAAGCGCGAGCGGCGGTCACGGTTTGAGGGGCATAAGATCCCCTCCGTATCCCATAATTGTTGGAAGGGAAAAGGAAAAGGGGCGTGGAAAGCGAGAGAGAGAGAGAGGTAAGGGGAGGGAGGAAGGGAGAGAGAGAGAGAGAGACAGAGAGAGAGAGAGGCGTCGCCTCAGGTGGTTTCAGGAATTTTTCAGAAGGGAAGGTTGAAAGAGACCTCTACAGGTAATTTTGAAGTGCAGGCCACCTTTCAACCCTTTCTCCTGTCTCTCTTTCTCTCTCTCTCTCTATTTCCTCTTTTTCATAGTTCTCTCTCCCTCTCTTCTATCACTCTACTTCTTCCTCCGTCTCTCTGTCTCTCTCTACATCCTCCCTCTCCTTTTCTCTTTAGCGTCCTCTCCCTCTCTTACTTTCTACATAGTTCCTTCACTCTCTGTTTTATCTCTCTCTCTCTCTGGACCTTTCCCTTCCTCCCTCTCTCTCTCTCTCTACTCCCTCCCTTTTTCTCCCCTCTCTCTCTCTACATTCCACTCATCTCTACCTGATTCTCCTTCCTTTCTCTACTTCTCCCTCCTTCCCTCTCTTTATCTGTATTTTCTACCTCTCTCTACCTGTATCTTTCCCTCTCTGCTTCTCCCTCCCTCTTTCTCTCTACTTCTTCCTCCTCTCCCTCTTTCTGACCTCTATTTCTCCCTTCTGTCTCTCAGCTTTTGCATCCCCCCTCTATATGTTAAGCGAGAGAGAAAGAGAGGGTTGAAAGAGTAGGAGTTTAGAGCGAGGTCGAGTTAAGACGGGAAATGAAGAGGGAAATGCGGAGACGGAGTGAGGAACGGCAAGAAGAGAGAGAGAGAGAAAATGGGTAAAGGAACTTAGACGAGAGGAAAAAATAGAGAATCGAAAATATCCTGCAAATCACCGTTTAGGTGTATGGCAAGGGGCGCAGTGTAACAAAAGCTGCAGCGTTGGACCGCAAGATTGGTGAAACGAATTTACCATCCTTTGCATACGATTACTTCATTATTGAGGAATTTGAATTGGTATCTCTATAGGAGCGCCTATGGAACGCTAAATTGAAAAATCTAGAGAAATATATATCAGTGAGTCTAGCTTATAAATCTTTCGGAATACTGAAAGCACATAGTTATGCAGCAGCGCGAGACTACAATGATAAAATAAGGTAGATATGCCGTTACACGGATCGATAACAAGATACTTTTCTTCCTAAGATGATCAAAGGTCGCAGTAAGATATGAAAAGGCAGATATTGAGATTTCTTAGGAAGTCTGCTGCTTCGCAACCCCTGCCACCCACCTGACTAGTGACTTGTGTACACGTAGATTTGTGGCATATGAATCATGTGGTATCGTTTATGGCTGGGAGTTTTCAAACATTTTCTCCGCGGTCCTATGATAATAGAAAATGCGTCATTCGACCCAGCAAAATAATCATATATAATAAAAGTGAATGTCTGTCCATCTATCTGTCCGTATGTTCCTTACACATTCCCACGCCCTTTGAGCTATCGGGATCAAACTTTGCAAATTGACTTCATATGACTCTACGGGTAACATAGGGCACCTGGGATTTCCAAAATCGACCCGGGTTCGATTCCAGGAGACAATTTTATTTTCCCATAAGTTTACACGGGATTTCTGATTTTTCAAAGTGCAAGGTTTTTTTCCTTCCTACAGCAAAACATGTAAATATGGACCGATTTTCTTCGTTTATGCTTTATTCGACGGCTAAAACTCTATACTATCTTATTCTTGCGATGTTTACATGTTATACGGTCGAATCATTCAGAAATACGCAATTGTTTTCGAAATTTTGCGGATATTTCGTACGCTTTCCGGACGTTGTCAAGGCGACCGTAATTGTTGCTCCGATTCAGTTAATGCCAATTAAACCTTCAAATAAGTGAAAGTATAGCGTTATTCGCTTCGAACTGTTGTTTAAGCATCAAAATTAATGATGTATAAAACGTACATAGTTAAGGATAATTATTCTGTTGACTGCGTATGGGAAGCGTTTATAACGACAATTCATCGTGTGTATGCTAACTTTTAAAAATTAAAACCTTTATATTATACATATGTAATGCTTACTAACACACATTTATAATACTCTCCATAGAAGTCACTCGACATAAGTTTGTGGTTGTGAATAAAACGTCTAATCTATACAAGTTTTTCTAGGACGCCAGCATTTCCCCAGAAAGTGGTTCGTAAATGACACATACCGCACAGCAATATATGGGGCATTTGCTGTAATTAGAAGGTAAGTATGCTTTATTAAAGATTCGATCCCATTTTGAATGTTCTTACAAGTTAAAATTCTTAAGATTTATGGATTACAGTGTAAAGGCGACTTTCTCTTGGTCAGTTGGTTACGTGTCTGGCATAACCCGGGCATCGCCGGGTACTTTCAGCTAGTACCTTATAAAATATTTTAAGAATTTATAAAGATGTATTTAAAATCGAAAAGGTACAATTTAATAACCTTTAAATCCCATTTATTGATTTTGATTATCTTGGCGACAATTTAGTCTAATATTTTGCCAGAATATATCTTGTATCGACCCTTCTTTGAGGCCCTTATCGAACGTTTTGCGGCCCACAGCCGTGCCGCGGCCCATACTTTGAAAACCCCTGGTTTATGGCATCAGACGATCAAACTGGGAGACTCTTTAATTAAAACCACTGCATCAATTTCTTAGTAAATCGACATTTTGCGAAAGAGAAAATTCCCCTCCATTGGGTTGCGTGATCTGGTTCATTTCAATATGGATTCTATCTATCTACATCTACATAATACCCTGTAAATCACCGGACTGGTGGGTGGCAGGGGGCGCATAATTCTATTATGGGTAACTTCACTTACAATTACAACGCTTCATCAGATGTTGTCTAAATGCTTATCCCACAGACGACAAACAGACGGAATCGCAAAAAAACCGTTATAACGTTCAGTTTCATCGAAATATCGAAGTCGATTTTTTTCGAGATTACGATACTTTTGTCCATATGTTATGCATACGAGAGAGTAAGGAGGGAGATTAGGGGGATAATAAAGAAGGAAGGATATAGAAAAGATAGGAAGAAGGCAGATAAAGTTGGAGGTAGTGAGAGAAGCAGAGAAGAGGAGATAGGAGAAAAGGAGGAAGGGAGAGAGGAATAAGAGCTTAAGAGAGAGAGAGAGGGAGAGACAATCTGCGTAAAAAGAATAGGAGTGACAGCGAAGAAGAAGATAAGAGGGGAAATTGAGATACTATCAAAGCAATATACTATGTCATTATTCATAGAACGAAATTCTGTTTTTTTAAAACTTTCCTGATACTGCTCACGAAAATTATGTGGGGAAAAAAAGAACGTCTCCTGCCATTTCTCACCGCAATTAATTAGTTCGTTTAGATTAATTTTTTTTTCAAAAAAGAAAAAAACTTCTCAGAGCGCGCATTTCCAAGTCGAATTTCCAGTTCTATTTTCTCTCTCTTTCTCGACGGTGTTTTGTTTCATCCCGGTCGTAGAGGAACCAGATAACCTATAAGTGTAAAAGGAAAAGAAACCGGTTCGTAATATGTATTATGAAAAAAGGAGAAAGGAAAGGGAAGTCGTCTTAGGTAGTCTGATCTTATTTAGGGACGTTTCATTTTTATTTTTTCGTCTTCGTCGTCTTAACGCATTACGGCGGCCGTTGCCAAGGGGGTTTGACGACCGCGTTACGTAGGACAGGGCGTGTTCCACATGCGACATCTCCTTTTGGGAAATTCCCTGCCTTAGAAGACTGAGTCATCCGTAGACCGATATTCTAAGTGCTGGGTTTATATCCCGGAGAGGTCGCTTTCGTCGATTCGTATAAGGATGGAGCTGAATGATTTACTGGCATCCCTCTCGTACGGCGACGTTAGTTCGTTCCGTTTAAATTGGGTCGTTGTTCGAAACAGCCAGGGGTATGTGCGATTTGTAGGACCGATTGATACAAGGGATCCTTATTTCCTAGGAAGATAAGAGAGCACAATAGGAGAATAGTATGATAGGTCGGCCACAAACCAATTTCGGTGGCTTGCAGGGCATTTATTCAGATTCAGATGTGTGCGATGCGCACGGGCGGCCAAACAACGGGGACGGCCGATTTATCGTCAGACGCGTACAGTATTTTTTTTTACAGTAATGCGGATTGCACTATAATATCCCGTATATTCTTTCATATTTATTGGATACGGAAATTTATCAAATCATAAGGTGTTTTTAAAATTTTTGTAAAGAATGACGTTGTGCGATACGTCGTTGGACGAATTTTAAAATCCAAGGGGACGATGATGTAAAACAAAGGCGGTCAAGATGCGACCGTATGCGGCCCCCAAGAGCATTAAACGCGGCCCGCGAAGCAAATATCAAAAAGAGATCCACAAAATTTAACACACAAATTCATATGTTTTAAAATTAAAATTATGAAAAGAAACATTTCATATTGAAATTTTAACCCTAAAAACGTATTTTAACACTAAATTTTCGCTTGTTTTATGCCAAAGAATCTCTATGTAACTTGAATCTTACCCGCAGAAGCATTGACAACTTCCCATGAGGCCCGCCGAAGTACTCGCAACCACCCTTCTTAAAAAATGTAAGTGGATTGGCCTCTGAAAATATGTTTTTAAGTAAAATCACTGGAATTCTTCTGAAACATGATATTTTAGAGCGAACATTAAAAGAAAGTATTGCTGACGATTCGCGATCCGTGGTATGCAAACGGCGAAACACGAGGGACTGACGTCCTCAGGAACCGTAAAAGAGACACTAATAACGCCCACAGACTACTTCTTTTCGGGTTTTTATTTAAGGTGCGTTTATGGTCCGAAATGAGACGGGTGAAGCATTATCGCTCGGCTGATTACCGCAACTGACACGGGCGCCACCAGCGTCGTAACCCTGAATTAGCCACGTCGTATGTGCTAGGAGGGCTCGTTATGTCGTAAATGTCATAAGCGCGAGACGTCGTTACCAGATAGATCGCTTTACACAAGATGTCCTATAATATATGGACTCTCGGGGAACCAAATTAACGTTACGAGGACATTGCAGAATCCGCTTTTCACTTGTCGTGGAACGAAATCCATTGACGCTTTGAATTTTATTCATACACCGAAAATTATATTTTATTAATTTAACCATATATTTTATTGATCTAATGGGGTAAATTTAGAATTGAAAATACGCTGTGAGTGCGCAAGTTGGTACTAAAACAGGTACTGACAATTGATTTACAGGTTGATAGAGAATATTCTCTCACCATCATTCCAGAGACATTATAATTAGTATCCTCCGAATGCTTAGCTTTTTATATCCGGAACAGAATTAGGAAAATTATTATCTTTGTCACATATTACATTTGTTTGCCTCGATCATTAAAAGTTTCGTTGACATGACCGAAAAAGTTTTGTTCTCGTATTGGTAACGAGTAAATAAACACTGATTAAAATTACGAAGAAGGTATTATATTTAGGAAATAGGAAATCTTGACGAACTCTTCCGCATTACCTAAACGGGTTCTGATCCTTATCTCAGTGGCCTACGCAGATTGCGCGGTGCGTATAGGATAGCCTGAAGACCTAAATTTAAAAAAATAAGCAAGTACATAGTATTATTATTTTTATTGTCATAAGTAAATATAAATTATAAAATACATATATATATACACACAAGCAGAAGTAAAAATTTACTCGTTCTCTGGTGTTCGGGGGCCGCTTGTTGAGGGACTCCCGTGTCAGGCTGCCAGTCAGACTATAAGACTGTATTCCAAAAATTTTGGAACTGATATAGCGCTCTCGCTGTGCCTAGTTGACACCTGCTTGTGTATACATATGTACAATTATAATTTATATTTACTTGTGACATTAAAAATAATAATGTTCCTCGGTTACTTTTGAAAATCACGCGTTTAAAAAAAGTTATTTTTTGTTTATTTCTCTGGAGAGTGGCCCATAATTAATAAACTGGGGCCACCTATAGTTGAATGTTTTTTCACAAATTTTTGGTATATTAAAATAGGTACTTATGGTTGTCGTGAGAGCTTCTAGCACCATCTCCATTAAATTTTTAAATGTTGAAAAAAATAAGTTTAATTAATCATTTAATTAAAAGAATTTTAGAGGGCTGTGGTTGTTTTTCATGAAATTGTGCGTATGACAGCGCGCTAAACAGCGTAATGTAACATACGTAGGCGTTGTTTATGAGACTCAAATATTTGACGGTCATTATCTCTCGAAAAAAAAATGCCCGTAAAACAAGCGCGCCACGGCTTATTTCGATTGGCTGAAAACGCGCGAGGTAGTCATGGAAATTAAACCTATTATTACGGAAGTTTTATGACCTGACTGACATTTTCGCAAGTGGTGCGTTTAAGCATAGCGGCGATTCATATTATCTCTTATCAACCATTAACGTAATTTCCACGATAATTTTGCTAAAAATCCTTCGACGACATTTCTCTGATTCTTATTTGCGCGTTACCATCGTCATGAGTACATTAGGTTAGTTGGATATAATGGTAAATGTCAGAACACTTGGAACCAGTGGAACAGTGCGTAACCATTGAAGTACATCATTATAAAATGAGGCGCACAAATAAAAACAGATCAAAAATAAGGAAACCGAAAAACAATTGACAATATTAAAATGAATTTTTATAGACAACTTTTATATAATCAGGAACAACCACCTTTAAAAAAATCTGGTGTGGCCAACACATGACTTTCTCCATATTTGTGGTAGAGATATTTAAATTATTACGAATAGCATTATAAGGTAAAGTTATTATTTCGTATCGTAAAAGACACAGTCGTCCTTATTGCCATAAATTATGTTTTGAATGTTTACAGAATTCACCGCTACATGGTGGTGGCGCTGTTTACTGGAAATTACGAATAAGTTAAATACCTCCGAAATGGATGATGGTTTTACGAAAATTTGTTTCAAACAAAACTTGGAAGAAATATTATTCTCTACGACTTTGGTCCTCACGAATATTACCAATAACGACGTTTTTAAGGAGATATTTGACGGAAACCGAAAAAACGGATTATTTATAAATAATTCCTAAACAATAACTGCTATGGAAAATTCCTTCAAATGAAAGTTGTAGGAAATTACATTATAATACTTGTATCGAATTGTGTGTGTATATATATATATATATACAATAATGATGTTATAACGGAGATATTTCGCCAAAACCGAATCGGGTTTCGAATAAACCTCAACTTCCGGTTAACCGTTATTGTCCAAAAACTAATCAGGTCTTCGTGCTTATATGTGTTATATACAAAATTTGGTAACGATATGGAAAGTACTTTTCTAGTTAGAGCGCCCACAATCACATACACTCATACATACTTACACACACGCAGACATTCCGAAAATAGTATAAACGTGTTTTAGGGACCTTTCCGTTGAAATCTTGATGTAGATTTTTTCATGAAAACAATACTTTCTCTATACTATGTACACGGAGAAAGTAAAAAATACTTGTCTCAGGTATCTCCGATAGCCACAATAAGGCTATAAAGAACCAAATGCGCATTTCAGCTACAAAGTAGCCGCCTTCAGTGGTAAAATATTCTAAAAGTATTATACTAGAATAAAATAATTGGTTCTTTTATAACATTGGTGAATTTTCGCCTTCAATACAAATTCGTAAATTAAATTTCATTTTTTAAAGACGTTCTTCGGTTGTAGTTCCCGAGGTAATAAGATTTTTTAACATGAAATTTTAAAATGTAAATGAAAAATACGCTTAACTCATTCGCTTGTTCTTCAAATGGAGGACCGATAGTTCGCGGATTCGCTTATAGCCTGCTTCGACCTATCTTTCCTTGGACTAAATACTGGGCTAGTGAGTCATCGCTGTGAAGCGATAACGATTCGAGCAACTTTTTTTTCATTTTCAGATTTTAAAATCCTATTTTTGGTGCTCCTCACTTTTCTACGGGTGAATTATTTGATACGGTAGAAACGTTTATATCGTTATGTTCGTGGCGAATATTTTTCTTCGTGAATGTGTTGCTTATTTTTTTTTACTCTTTACTTTTGAGTTCGTCCATTTGTGCGGTTTTTTGTGTTCGTATTATTTATTTTTGAATGCTAGTGTTTTGTTTCACACCTTTTTATATGCACTAAAAGTAGGCCAGGAGTCTTCTTCTAAGATGATGCTCGCTAGCAACGCTGTGCTCTTCTGCGGTGCATTAAAATTACACTCGCGAGGAACGAGAAGTTAATTTGTTATTTTCGTTATAAATGTACATATTTGAAATACTAGTAATTCCTTAGATTTCCGTATTGTCGTTAATCGCGATTGTCCCTAATTTTTTTGAGAAAATACACCTGCGGTACTTTATTTTTTAGAAAAGGACGCAGTATTTTGTCATTTTTAATATTTAGGCTCAAAAGAACCCAGTTTTTAAAAAATTATTTGATGTTTTTGTAAAACAGACGTCCTTTTCACCTCGATAATATCAATATTTTCTCCTACTCCGACCATGGTAAAACAACTTGTAATCCTAATGCGGCCCTTGCATAACATCAATTGCATTAATGTGACCCTGACGCTTCTTCGGGTTGACATGCCTGAGATAAAGGGGAGGAGAAGGGTGAGAGCGGAAGATAGTTCGGGGAACTAGTCGAATGTCCTTCAAATAGACAAGTTCTCTCCTCGGTTTTAGTTTATTTTTTCCATCCTGGATGCCAAAACCATTTCTCCCGAAGGAAAACAAAAGTTCACTAACTTACGTAAGATGCCCGGATCGCTGCGGAAACAGGGTTACGTAACGCATTTCCCTTCGTATTTGCCGTCATTTGTTTTTACATGTTTCCCTCTTCGTGCGAAACGGACGCGTACCTAAAGAGTTAATGGAAAATATGTCGAAAGAAAAGAAAAACAAGTTAGGAAAGTGAACAACGTATCACAAATGGGCGCGTTTCGTGCAATGGAGTATTAGAAAGAAATTTTATACCTGTACGTGAGGGAAATTGAGTTTTAAAGTTCTTTTCTTCATCATAAATAATCCACTTTCTTAATATTTAATAATATTACATGCACACGTAAGGAAATTAAACGTTTGTTTGTGAGATTGTTAATGTTAACAACAATGAAGAAGTAACCATGCATGAAATTTTGTTCAACTCGAATTAAGACATTCTTGTTTGATTTTCTCGATAACGGCTACTCCTACGATAAAAATATATAGGAAAGGAAATACTTCTGTTTAATAGTTCTACAACTTTTATTTGAAAAATATTTTGATATGAGCAATACTTTACGAGATATGTCGAAGATTTAATTTTTTGTCACCAGTGAAGTGGTATCCCTGATTGGCGTACTTGATTCATTTTTGCAATTTTCATATTATATTTTATATTAAGTCCTTAATATAAAATTTCATGGAAATCTGTTCTGTAGAAGCCGAGAGCGAACATGCGGACGGACAGACCGACGATAATAGGCGCTCACGCTGGAAGCGAAACGCGGCTAAAAATCAAACATTTTATTACCTTGATGCGCGTTTCCAGGAGAATAATTTCCCAAAAACTTGGTGAAGAAAATGCTCTCAAAAGAGATGAGTCAATTGCCATCAAAATCGGCTAAATACTTAAAATGTTGAAGTTATAAAATCCTTTGAAAAAGTTAAACATAAAAATATTAACATGTATCAATAAAAGTATATAAGATTTTTAAGTAACGGGAAATATATCTCAAGAAAAAACTTACAATGCCTCAGCATATTTGAACGTTTTAAAGGAGCTTGGCAAGTCGATCAAACATTTTCCTCTACTGTACATTTTTATATTATGAATCGTATAAATAAAAATTATTCAAATTTGCAACTAGATATGAGGGTAGGTTTACTAAAAACGTTTACTTCAAAAAGTTATTTAATTTGTCCTTATATTACAATGTTTCAAGCGAAAAACGTTAAAGCCAAAAATAAGCACAAAGCCAAAGGGCCAAATACGTAAAAATGTACATTAGTCAAGCCTCTCTTTCAACTGTCGAACCGTAATATACCATAAGGGACAACAAACTCTTGGAATCGGTATGGGTTGCCGACGGTGTGACAGCACAGCACCACTAACTCTCTCTAAAAAAAACATTTGTTGTTCATGTAAATTAGACAAAAAATGTTGGAAAACATATCGAACGCTGTCATTGTGATGGAGGTTTTTTTAAAATTAAAGTTTACTATCAACAATTTTTTGACGCTTTAGAAGCTCTGTGCTTTTCACCGCCGGGCCTCGCCATTTTCCAAGCTGTTTCTTGGAATCGACGTAAAATATTTCTTTGACCACTCTCCGCTACGTCTTTTTGCTCGGCTGAATCAACACGACGATCAGAGTCGGGCGAAGATGCTGTTCCACAAACTAAATCGGTCTTTGAGCGAAAGTGATACTTGGTTTCTGAAGGTCGGAATAGATTAATGCATCAGTCTCGCTCTTCGTCGGCGTCCTCTTATTCCCTTAACCGCCTCTCTCTCTCTCTCCCTCTCTCTTTCTCCTCTCCGTATCATCAAAGCACCTCATCTTAAGGGGTTTGACGAGGCTCGGTCTTCAATCTCACCCTAATAAAAGGCGATTTACTGCGCATTTCTGTCTTCCCTACTCGTTACTCCTAATACCCCTCATCCCTCTCAATATCCCATCATCTCCTGTATCACCCTCTTGTACTTGCGTCGCTCTTGTAAACCTCATCCTTCTGTTCTGCGTCCTTTTATCTCTCCTTTAAAACTCCATTTTTGTAAATATTTGTTATTAAAAATATTATAGATAATGTTATTTTATACGAGTTTTGTTTGAAACAAGTTTTCATAAAACCGACAGTTAAAGAGATAGTTTGATTTTTATTCTAAATTATTTTAAATACGTCGCTAAGTTATACCATCGTTTCTGATGGTATGATACAATTTTCTAATTGCTGATAGCGCTGCGTACGCTGCCAAGGGTCATTTTAAATGCGCATCGATATTTTGTAATCCATAGAAACAGCTAATTGTTTTCTTTATTTATTATTTTTTTATTTTAATAAAGACTATTGAAAATGTTTTAAAATTACTCTCGAGTGTAATCGCTGACAAATATTTCTGAGAACGCTGATGTCGAGAGAACAATCATTTTCATTGCTCTGAATGGAGAAAGTCATGTGTTGGCCACCAGAATTTTTTACAGTGGCGTCTCCCTCTCTCTCTCTTCCTACTTCACGCTGTACATCTTCAATTTTCTCTCTCCCTCACTCTACTCACTTTGATGCGCATATATACTTCTTGTACAAGTTCCAGCATAATCCTATCCCGATCATTTTTCGGCCTACCCTATATATATATATATATATATCTTTCTCCTTCTTAACCTCTACACAGAGACGGCGTGAGGCGTGTGCAGTCGGTTCCACCGAACAGGGCCCCGCACTTTATTAGGGGCCCCGCACAAGGCTAAGTTCCTAGGTATGTGTTGAGATTTAGATAATTTGCTCGTTACATATTAATATTATTACATAATAATTTTTAAAATTAATTTTAATAATAACTATTGTTCATTTTTAAAATTACCATTGTTTTTTTTTTTAATAAACGCAATTTTTTGCGCCACCTGGTATATGTAAGTGCGTACATAAATAGGCTCCGCGCACTACCGCAAATAATCATGCCGGCCCTGCCTGTACATATGCATTTTACCTTGTGAATAACCTAATCGGTGGATGGAAGGGGGTGCAATGTATCGAAGCTTACCTAAAAGTCATCTCTCCATATTGTTATCTCGTAACCTCCAACTCCCATGCCTTACCTCATTTTCCTTCCTCCTCATCTCCTTGTCCTCTCTCTCTCACACTCCGTCTTCTCGGGCAGTGCTCCTCCAACCTTTTTTATTCCACGGCACACCTTCATGCATGCTTAAAAACATCGCGGCACACCAAACCGCTCCTTATTAACTTCACACCTTAAATACAAATTTAAAAAACTATCATAAAACAAGCAAAAGACAAAATTATATTAGATTGTTATGAATGGAAAATAAATATTCATATAATTGTGTAATTTTATTGTGAATTAAGTGCATACGTAATTCAAATCAACATTTAGACCTAACTATTTGGTACAAAGACGCTTTATATTCGGCTCAACAATGGAAAGAGCTGCAAGAACTTATTCGCCTAGCTTCCTTAATCATGCCCTTTTAATATTTTTAATATGAACCCTTTGACGGAAAGCTAAATTCGCGTAAATACGTTGTTGAATTTGGAACGTCATATGGATGGCATGTTCAGATATTGAAAGATATTCATCTTTAGATTTTAACCAAAACACATCTAAAGGTATTAATACTAATTTTAATTTGTATGATCCTTGCTAAGGTATATCACTTCCTCTCGTAGTTTCAGGATAAATTCCTTGGATGATAAATGTATGCGAATTTGTTTTTTCTAAACGCTTTTGTGAAAATTAAATATCCTCAGTGTGTGCGGTAGGTACACTAATGTGCCGCGACACATCGGTTTGGAGAGCACTGTTCTAGGGTTAAATGGAAGAGGGGACCTTGTGGTCTCAGTTTCGCCCCGATAATAAAGACATTTTATATCTATTTATCTTTCTCTGCCTTCTCCTCCGCGCTCTTTCGCTCGTGCTGTAACTGTAAAAATCTGGCAAAGCTGGCCGTGACACCTAAACCTTCGTATCCCCCTTAAACTGCATCGTGAGGGGTTAATTACCCATCGGCAGTTAAACCTTCAAATATCCCTCCTAATCTTCGAAAGATCCTAGCAAAACATCCTAGCCTCCTTCCACCAAGTGTTTAAAAAAAATATATATTTTTCATCCTCGTCCGTAGGGTTGCCAACCGTCCAGTATTTTGAACGGGATGTCCCGTATTTTTTTTACTTTTTCCCCACGTCCCGTACCAACTCTACACGGGACGCTGTTTTTTTTTCGTATTTTAAATTATACTTTCTTTTTCTTAACTAGCGCGTTATATTAAAAAAGAATGTTTCAATATTTGATCCTTAATGATACGGATGGAATAAAAATACTCCTTTAAGCTTTCATACTTGGTTAATTTGCGGAGTCACACGCTTCTACTAAGGAAAAATTCACGTTTAGCTGTCAAACATATTAATACTAAAACTGCAGTTTGTGGTCTCTAATATATAAGTTACTGACGCACCTTTAAACGGCGCCACCAATACCGAAACTGCCTCCATTGAACGAATGAATTAGAATAAAAATAAGTTTTCCCGTATTTCCCTATTTAAAAGTTGGCAACCCTACTTGTCCGCCATGTCGCACGGGCAGATTTCGGAGAGAGAGAGAGGGTGGAGGTTAAAATGCCTTTTATATGGTGCGCAATTGAGGATGAATCTAACATTTTATGTCCCCGTCCCATCTCTCTTTCTCTATATCTCTCGCTCCGATCCCTTAGCAGCACTAACTTCAAATCCCTCCTTTTCTGATACTGCCATACTACATTCCAAGCCTCCTTCATTTCACTCTTTCTCATTTCCCTCTCCTTTTCTTGTCAGCCTTTCTCTTTTCAATTCTTTCCTCTCCCTCTCTCTTTCCTATTCCTCTATCCCTCCTATTATTCCCTCTCTCCTATTTCTCTCTCTCCTGTTTCTCTCTTTTCTCTCTCTCTCTCTTCCTCTTCTATTTCTCTCTCTCCTATTTCTCTACAATGTCTCTAGCCTATTTCTCTCTCTCTCTCTTATTCCTCTCCCTCTACTATCTTCTCTCCCTCTCTCTCTCCCACATCTCTACTCACTCCCTCTATCTTCCTCCTCTCTCCCTTCTCCCCTCTCATTCTTCCTTTTCTCCTCCATTTCTTTCTCCCTCTATCTTCATCCTCTTCTTCAAATCTTTCTTTGATCTCCCTCAATTTCTCCCATCTCTGTTCCTCACTCTCCATTTCCCTCAGTATATCTCTCCCTCTCTCCCTGCCATTTTTCTTCATTTCCTTCCTTCTCCAACTTCATCTTTTCTCTCCTTTTCCTTCACCTCTCTATCTTTTTTTCGTGCTACTTCATCTGCTCATCTCTCCCTTTATCTCCATCAGCATTTCTCCCTTATCCTCATTCGCTTCCTACACTTTTCCTTTACGTTCTTCCATTCCTCTCTTCATCTTTCTCTTCCTCAACTCCTCTCTCTCCCCCCCTCCCCCATTTATCGTTCTGTTTCAGTTTCATGCATCTCTCTATTCTTCTTTCTGTTCCTTTTTAGTTTCTTTTCTCCTCTCCCAAACTCCTTTCCCCAATTATATATCTCAAGTTTATTTTCCCATTCTCTTCCCTAATGGTTGTCCCACCCTCACATCTCCGTATCGCCTTCGCTTATCTGCTTTCTCCAGCTCCTTCTCAATTTCCGCGACGCATGCTTCCAATGCACGCATCGCGCACCCTTCTAAACTGTTCCTTTCATGGTTCCGTTGAGGAAATCCAATCGACGACACTGTTATGCAAACCCTAAACGCAAAGTTTTTATTTTTTATTTTTCCTCTGCGACTCGCGAAAGGAAAATGAAAAGTTGCTTTTATTTCAAAAGTGTTAGTTCTACATCTACATGATACCCTGCAAATCACCAGACTGGTGGGTGGAAGGGGGTGCAGCGCACCAAAACCTACCTATTAACGTCCCTCATACAATATCAAGCGCATCCATCCCTTAAACCTTCAAAGCGGAACCGTGCGTGTATTTTTATGTGACATTTTTTGGATGCATTTCTTTCGGTGAAACTTTCTTAAAGATCCACCTCTTCTCAATGATTTTAAAGATATTTGTAAGTAGTTAGTTGGGGTAATAGTTTCCATTAGTGCGTCAAAATATTATGTTATAATGGGCAACTTCAAAGAATTTGAAAATCCTCTATCTGTAATCCAACGCCTTCTTCGTGTTCGCCATTCAGAACCAGACAAAATTACAAATGAATTCTCCTCCTCGTAACACAACAGTGATTCTCGTATATGGCAACAAAACCGAAACGGTAACCTTTATTTTCAAAGCCTGGATCTGTATGATATCCAACCCTTCGAACGAGTCGCGGATTCGTGTCCTACCACGACCTTTTGTCCGTCGCTCTTGTTTTTGTAAATGATTTCATATATATATATATATATATATATATAATGTATACGGTGCAAATGAACTTTTAGTGAATAACCAAAGGATACCACGGAACCACGCCCTTTTGACTGACTGGAAGCTTCAAGTTATTGTTCGACATTTTTCTTAATTTTTATCACAGCTTACAATTCGTATAACGTGTTGGTTATTATTAGGAATTCGATATATTTTTGCATAAGAACTAATTGGTTTCATACCACTTTTAATACAAAAAAATATGTATGAGTTCCATAGACTTTTGTCCGACGCAAAATTATCGCAAAATAATTAATTCTCCAAGAATTAAAATTTCTCATTAAAAAAACGCCGATTCGTGTCTGTAATTACGGCTGAGGATGGAAGAAATTTATAACACAATGAATAAATTACTTAAAACAATCTCAGTTTCAATTTTAGAATCAACGATCGGTGGGTTACCAAGGATACGCCGCCGGCTTTACCAATCGTTCATTGCTGTTGGAGCTATCCCGATCGCCGATGGAATTCCAGCCTTGTGGTGAGTACAGCGATTTCGTTTTGTTACACACTTTATATGATATTGATTTTGTACTGGAAGAGCGTAATAGGTACCAGTCCTCTACTTTTTACTTTCTCCATACGTAGTATAGTGAAAGTATCGTTTTCATGAAAATAATCGAATCCGAGATCTCAGCGTTTAAGTACAATTTTTTAAGGTCCCCTGAATGCGCTTTGACTTATTTCTCGATGCCTGCGTATGCGTGATTGGTATTTTGTGAGCGATAGTTATCTCCTCCATTTTGGCTATGGTCAGTGGCAAAGCGCAAATTGTGCACTCTGATGAAAATCCGTGGAATCGAATACCAGTGAAACCACTGATGATGGTCATAGCGTTGATTTAATGAGTGCTACACACGGCCTTCCTGGTGGATGCGTTCTGAGAAAGTGTCGTCTAATGTGAGCCTAGCTTTACGTATTGAAAGGGAAGTTGCGTTCGATACCCCTTCAGTCACCCAAATCCAGTCCAAAAATTCCACAAACTCCCGTTTTGATGCATTCTATACGTTCAAAGGGAGCGCGTTTCGTGAAACGTAGATATGGTAGGCAAGTAAGTGTCACGAGCTTAATAAAAGAGTTTGGATGGGAGTCTCCGGAGGAACGGCGAGAAAGGTCTAGGCATAGGCTACTGCAGATATGTAGATCAGAAGGCTTTAACGATGAATTATGAGGCGTAATTAAGAGCCCAACTTACGTAGGACGCCACGACCACACTGACAAGATTCGATAAATTGATTGTAGGACCTACAGATACAAGGGATCCTTCTTTCCTAAGACGATAAGAGAGCACCACAGGAGAATAATATGATAGGTCGGAGGTAATATCCCCCTGCCACACACCAATTGCGATGGCTTGCAGGGTATTTATTCAGATTCAGAAATAGAGTTATATAAGCAACCACAAAACTTGGTATAAGCAGGCAAAGCAACGCTTAGGATAGTCGTCCATTGGATGCGTGTTCGTCCGAACTCAGTTCGCCAGAATACGTGCGAACCATTTCGTAGAATTTCGGACGATGCTGCGAGTGTCCTCTGCCTGCAGTTTACGCGCGAATGGCATTTTCAGTTACCAAGGTGGAACATTCTGAACTATTATTTTTAGAAAATTCTTTCCTCGTTAGATGTATGATGACCAAACGAAGAACAATTTGGACCAGTGTTATTTTATTAAAAAGAAATTCACTATGGGAATTTCATCACTTATTTAAGGATCTAAAAGATAATGAAGCGAAGTTTTTAATTAATATTTTCGTATGAATCAAGAAACATTTCAATAACAACAGAAAAAAGCAAAGTTCCGGAAGGTTTCTAGAAGGAGACTATCAACAGGGTCAAAATCGCGCGAATACTTGCGAAAATCCCAACGGAATGGGATCGTTCGCGCTTAGCAACTATTCATCCGAAAACGCACGAATGGAATGGCGTCTAGTGGACGACCTTCAATGTATATCAATTAGATGGGACTGTTCGCGCGTTTACCCACGTTTTTGTGACGAATTGAGCTCGGACGAACACGCATCCAATGGACGACTAGCCTTGAGGTCGTCTTCCCCCCCCCAGATAGTTCACGAAAAAATCTTATATTCTTTCGCTTATTTCGATAAAAGTTATAATTAACCTAAAGAACTCCAAGCAGTAAAAACAACTTAATTGGTCTTAAAAATAACTTTTAAAAACAATAACAATTGATAGTATTGAAGTATACTGTGACTGGGTAGTACACGTGGAACAAAGGTATGGTACTCATGGAACCCAAGTGTTGATGACTTGTTTACATAAACTGAGGGGAGCTCAAAAAATGTTTAGCTTAGGGACCCCTAATTTTAAGTTTCGCCATTTTATATACGTAGTATATAAGCAGGTTATATATGCTTACAAAAACAGAGCGCTCGGGTCCAATATGCATCTTCCTCGCTCAGCAATCTGACATCTCCCATCCTAGATCCAGCAGAACCACAATCCGATGCGTGTGTGTGTGAATTGTTTATATGTATTAAAAGAAAAATAAACCGCGTTGTAACGAATCCGTGCTATACCAACCCGCGTCATATTGAGTGCCAAGGCACATTGGGATTTTCGTCGGAGGTGAGCTGGAGATGGAGTTTTATTATTTTTAGTAATGAAAATAGCAAAGGTGCTAGAAAAAGACGCGAGAGTTTACAGAAATCGCACTCCTTTGAACGTTTCGCGAACGAAAAAGAGGGTTTGTTTCACGGACGCGCTTATTTTTAACCCGACTAGAGATGATGCCCGATGGCTCCATAAGATGGCTGAAAAAAAGCTCTCCGGAATGATGATTCCGCCCCTACTTTTTCGTCTTTTGCTTTTAAAGGGGAAGGCGGACCAATTTCCTCCACCTCCCCCCAGATGCCCAATATGCGATACCTCTTTATTGCGCTTCTTTTTATTTTTCTTCTGCTAGCAGACGATTCGATGCGCTTACCCTTCATCTCGCTCACTCTACTCCGAACTTAACGATTTTTTTATCCCTCTTTTTTACTCGGGAATCTTTCCTTTGCTCTTTGGTATCTTCGTTTCTACGCTTCTTTTATAAACGCTTCTCTCTCTCTCTCTCTTTCTCCCCTCTTTTCTTTGTCTTCCCCTTTTACTTCCCTCTTTCCTCTCTCTCTCCCTCTCTTCCATTATTTCTTTACCTCTTTGACCTCCATCTTCAAGTTTCCATTCACCCTCTTTCTTATTAATATTTTCATATTTAAAATAAGGTTACAAGTTGGTTATAATGCCGGGTGTCAGAGTTACACACAACAGTAATTTATATGCGAATAATATTTAAAAATTGCCTAACTAATATTTACAGTTTTCTTTTATCGTATTTCTCACTAAATAACTACGATATTATTCGAATGACTGTTCCGTATTGACGGTTTGACAGACTAGCATTAAGATAAAAAATGTCGCTTCCTACATTCACTAATCTGCTACAAAAATAAAATAAAAATTTTATATTGAAACCCAACCTACTTTCAGGATTCCTTATCATACGTTTCTATTTTTTGCACATTTTAATCTCTCTCTCTCTCTCTTTTCCGGTATCCGCTTGTTATTTGACATTTGTTTTCACTTTCCATACGCTATTGGCTACTTTCGTGATAATGTTGTCTTTCCCCTACCCTCTCTTCCTCCCTCTCTCTCCTCCCTCTCTCTCCTCCCTCCCTCCTTTCTCTTTCTCCTCCCTCTCTCTCTTCTCCACCTCTCCTCCCTATCTCTCTCCTCTCCCTCTCTATCCAATCCCTCTATCTCTCCTCCCTCTCTCTCGCGCCTCTTTCCTTTCTCCTTCATCTCCCTGTCCACCCCTCCTTTCTTTTTCTTTCTTCTACTACTCCTTTCTTTGTCTCCTCTTTCCCCCTTTTTTCCCTCTCCTCTTGCTTCCTCTCATCTCTATCCCTAATTATTCTGCATCTTCTCTCTTCCCTTTTTCTCTCTTCTATCTGCTCCACCCTTATTTCTTCCACTTCTCCTCCCCCTTCTCTCTTTATCTCTCCTCCTTCCCATCCCTCCTCTATCTCCTCCCTCCCTCTCCTCCCCTTCCGACCTCCACGTCCCTTTAGATAGAGATGTACGTCTCTCCCCCCTTTTTTTTGCCGACCTTGAGGTCTCCAGTTAGAATCCCGCTGTGAGAATCGGCGTGTGTGTGACGAGTTGTTTGTTGCGCGTCATCGCCGGACCTCTCTCGCCATAAAAGGGTCTTCCTGCTAGAGTGAGCGGATCTGATTGAAAAAAAAACGACCAGCGATCCTTGAACATTCTGTACTTTCTCTCTTTTCCAACCCTTTATTTAATCAATCCCTTTTTTTATTTTTACGACTTTTAACACATCCCAGTTCAATCTACAGCCGTCAATTTACCTCCGTTTTTCTTTCAAGTTTCGATTTATCGCCGTTCTGGCTCCACTCTTATCCTTCATGCCTGTTCATTTCTTCGTCCATTTTCGTCTCCGTTCATTTTCTACCTCATTTTCATCTGGGTGAGTCTTTTGGGCAGGGCCCGGGAGAGAGGAGGGCAGCCAGTGCAAATAACCGGGGCCCGGGCGTAAAGGGGACCCTCTCTCAGGAATAAGTTTCTTGTGAAGATGAATCACAATCCAGCAATCCTTTAACTTTGTTATCAACGTTTATATATTCTGTAGGTATACTCCTTTGTTTTGCCTTAAATGAAGCAATGTCTTTATTAAACCATATTATCATTTAATACTTGTGTTTTGGTTAATGTCACTTCCTCAATTTCATGGTTATTTACATTCTTTGAATTTTCATAAAAATGAATAATTCACAAAATTTACAGATGTACTTGTTCGTTTGCCGATAAAAAAATACTGCACTAAATACACACACACACATATATATAGCGGAAAATTGTACTGGATTGTAGTTAATGGGGTCCGGAAGCGGAAAAAGCACCGAGGCCCTGAATTTCTCTCCCGGGCCCTGCGTTGGGGATCCCCAGCCTTTTCAATATGGCGAGCCCAATGTTATTTCCTGTAGAAGCATAGGCTTTAGCTAGAGTTTATGTTTGGTGCGGTGGCTGCTTTAAAGGGTAGTAACATAAATGCAAAAAATCAAGAGAACACAAGTATACTTTCGCAATAAAATAGGAATTGTAATAGGAATGCAATAGAATGCTGGGCTCTTCTGACCCGGTAATAAGTTCTTCGATGGAGACGCAGAGACCTAAAAAAAACTAAGAAACTTTCGGAGGAAGTCCAGCAATTACTAGTCATCCAGGACACTTCCAGTGATACCGATAGTGACTCACACGAGAGCATTGATGACGACTCTCTGAGCTAAGATCGTGAACAATAATTCGAGAAGAAAAGATGGTAAATAAAATAATATGAAATTTACAATTTACTAAACAATTAAAATAATTACAATTTATATTAGGGAAAATATTTTCTATTATATATTTAAATATATAGAATAAAATTTTGAAAAGAATACGCGGAAGTTTGAGCCATATTTCTCATTCTTAGTAGAGCAAACACCTTAATTGAACCTTCAGAAATCTGTCCGCCATATTGGATCCGATAAGTTATTGATAAATCAGTCCGGAATATTGGTTCGGCCATTTTGTTTTTTAGAATTTTTATTTCAAATTTGTTATCAGAGACCCTGAAAACCCTTATATACCAATTTTAATGCAAATCCGACAACTTTTTGATAAATCAGTCCGCCATATTGGATCTGCCATTTTGTTTTTTAGAATTTTGATTATAAATTTGTACTCAGTGACTCCGAAAACCGTTAGTTACCAAGTTTCATCCAAATCGGATAACTCTTTGAGGTTTTGTCCAGCTGCAATTGGGACCACTGTGCGGCGTCTTAATATATAAATAACGTTCTCTAATACGTTTACGATAAAACGTGCAAACAAATTAAATTAATGAAACTAGGAGAAGTGATTTTAATCATCGCCAAAGAACAGTGTCAGACTGCCGATGACCACGACGGTGCTCGCGAGCACAATATTGAAAACACATAATCTATGTTATCGTTTTTGAAATTACTCAGGTTGTAATTATTTAGAGAAAAAATATAGTGTTCGTGACGGAGTTCTACATCGAAATTTTGATGTATTTGCACTTCTCAGCTGCCCCTTAGTCCCGAAAAGTGATTTGTTTTACAATTATGCCTTTAGTTATCCGTCTGAGCACGTATCTATGGCCTAAGCAGGAGTGCATATCATTTCGTTTTCCATCCACAAATATTCCACTTCCGTCCTAAGATTTTGTGCGCTATAATTTCACCTTACTGCTAATATACCTTACTTTTGTCCCATATTCATCCCCGATCCTTGTCCTCATTATTACTAAGCCTCGATTTCCCTTTCTTACGTCCTGGTTCATTTCACCCAGAAATTGCTTCACCGTGGACAACGCGGGCACGTCATTAACTTTCCCACGCCCATCGATCGTAGAACGAACGATTGGACATATCTGTTGAAGGTTTTCGAAAACCGCACAAGCAAAGCCCACGAAATGAGATCGCATGATGCGGAACCCATGCTCGTGTTTATTATAAGCGTTTTTAGCGCACTAATTAAATCCCTATCTCGAATTCACATCCATGAGGTGGCTAAGCGATAAATTAGTTTCTTGAGAAACTAGTGCACTAAAAAGGAATAAAAAAATCCATAGTTATACATAGTTATAATCGGCATTTCAGTAATGAGTTTCCTTGAAAGCAATGGTGCACCGAACCGATATCAACGTGGTTACCGGAGAGGACGCTCATCTCTTTTTAACTGCAATATTCTTAGGGGCACAGGCGACGGAGTAAGAGCATACACGGTATTCTCGGATTTCAGGAAAGCCTAAAGTATAAATTAAAAGTCGATGATAAATTATGAACTTGTTTTCCTCGTTTTCCCCTGTTGTGAACAAAGGAGCCGTTCTAGACTCAGCAGTATCAGGCGCCGTCAAAGTGGCCTAAGGAGTGCCGCAAGTACGTAAATGTACTAGGTCCGCTGTTATTTTTAGTGCTATAAATGATGTGGCAGATAATATGAATAACAAGGTCAGGATTTTTGATGTACACGTGTATAGTGTAATCCTACAATCCAGTATTGCAAGTGGTCTTTCTCGCAATTTCAAAGTGGTGTAAGAGTTGGCACCGAATATAGCTAAATATGCTTCTACGAACTTCATGTAATCCAGGAACTTCATCTTAATTTATTAAGAAGTTTAGGAGTTAAGCTAAAAATGCCCAACTAAACTAAACCGATTGTATCTACATCGTCTGCGACCCTCCGGAGATACGCGATTCAAATCCTTTAATTGTGGTTTTACATTTCGTTTATGTTAATACAACGTGGTTATATGTTGATATTCAAGGAATTAACTCCTGAATCTGAATAATATCCTGCATATCTCAATAATATCCTGCATGCCACCTCAATTTTTGTGTGAATAACACCAACCTATCATGTTACTCTCCTGTTGTGTTCTCTTATTGTTCTATAACTATCTGTCCTACAATTAATTTTTCGCGTGTTATCTAATTACATCTGTTATTTCATTTTTAAATTCCTCTGGTCTACATCTCTACAAGGGTCGATGTCTGCACTAAATGATGTACAAAGTGAACACTATGGAAACCCTTTTCCCTAAGGAAACCAAATTCTTCAATCACGATCTTTTCCTGCCGCGATTCTTTTCTATATAGCTTCCTTCGCTCGTATTCGCGTCTTCATTACTTTTCCTGCCCTCTTATCAATTTAAGCTCTTCTTTCGCCATCGTTTATTTCTCTGCTTTATTCTCGTGTTCACCAATGTTCTTTCCTTGTCCTCTCTCCCTTCTTGGTCCAACTATTCACATCTGTCCCTTCCAACACGCCCTCTCCAATCCCGATTTCCACCCCTCAATTCCACGCTTCTTTCTCTCAAACATTCTCTCGGCTTTGATTCCCCTGTATCCATGCGTGTGGGTATATATTCTCCGTCTCCCCTCCGCGGTAGATTAGTCCACGCCTTGTGCTCTGGAAACCCTCTTCCCGAAAACCCCAACAGTCACGGTTCAGAGAGGGATATGTGAGTGGAATGGGAGTATATATATGAGGTTTGAGGGATAGGAGAGAGAGGGCGGCTCGCTCTTTCTCTGCGTATGTGATGTCGGGGGAGAGTGGCGTGGTTTAGGGAACGATGCGGGGGAAAATGAGGTGGTTGGGTGGAGGGGGATGGGGTGGGGGGTGGAGGGATGCAGTTATGGACGCCGAACGCAGCAAGGGACCACGGAAAACGGAGAGTGGCTTGGGAGGGACCCCTCTCTGTGTGTACATCATTCCCTCTATCCCAACTCCTCCCTTTTAAAACCTCTCTCTCTCTCTCCACTGTAATTATATCCCCCTTCACCCCTCCCCTCTCTCTCGCCTTTCCTCCCTTTGGCGTATTCTCTCTCCCTCTCCCTACCTCTATCTCCCCCTCTCTTTCTCCCTCTCTGTACCTCTATCTCCCCCTCTCTTTCTCCCTCTCTCTACCTCTATCTTCCCCTCTCTTTCTCCCTCCCTCTCTCCTCTGCTTCTTCTTTCCCTCTCTTCTTTCATTGCCTGTCTTTTCTTTCTTCCTTCTATTCTTTTATAACCGCATTTTCTCTCTCTCTCTCCTCTTTCTCTCCATCTCTCGTTCTCTCTCCTTCCCTTTCTCTCTCCTTCTTTCCCAATACTTCGTCTTTTTTTTAGAAGTTTCCGAATCTGTATTTGGATCTCTTGTGTTTTTTTTAGTTTTTTTGTTTAGGTTCAGGTTTTTGTTTTCTGCCAATGTGTTTGTATGTTTACATGTTATTATTTTTTTATTCTCATTTGGACTATATAGTCTCAGTTTCGCCCTCAATAAAGTCGTTTGTCTGTCTGTCTGTCTGTCTCTCTCTCTCTCTCTCTCTCTCTCATTTCCTCTCACTTTCCCCTTCCAAACGCTATTGCCGACTTGTAGGGTAGTAATGTAAACGTAAAGAGGTTTGCCTATCCCTCCTTTCCTTCCCTTCTTTGCCTCTTATCACTCCGTTTCTATCCCCCTCCATCTCTCTCCTTTATCCTTTCTCATCCTCAACCTTCTCTCTGCGTATCTCTCCCGTCTTATCGGCCCCTTTTTAATTCACTTCGTTTCAGCCCTCGCTGCCTTCACTCGCTCTCCTTATCTTACTTTCTCATTCTCCGTTCTCTTAATCGTTTCTCTGTGCCATTCTGCATACCAATTTCTATCTCCTGTCTTCTTGTATTCCCCTCTTTACCTCTCTCTCTCATCTTATCCCAATTCCCATCATCCTTCTCCCCACTCCCTCTTCCCCTCATTTCCTCTCCGAAACACTCAATATATTTCACCCCCTCCCTCACTTCCCTCCCGATTTTTTCGTGTCCCTCAGCGCGTGTATTGCTCTCGATGTAGCCTTTCCAATGTCTCTCGCTCTCTCTCTCCATTCGCTGAAATCCCCTGTCCGACGCTGGGATTACCCAAAATCATCTCCCGCAGTTTCCTTCTCTTCCCGAGAAAGAGTTTAAAAAAAAAATCCACGGGCGCCTCACGGATTTTGTCTTTCCACTTCAATTTCGAGGGAATGGTGAAAGAGCGACGGGCACGGAGTTTATTAAAAGAAAAAGAGTAACAAAGTTTCCTGCCCAGCCCAATTTCGCCGCATCTTCACCACCCGTTCAAAAGGATCGCTTTGAAGTGCATGGTCTCTTCCCACTGGAGTAATTTTCTCTGATTTTCGTTTGATTTGAATTTGTTTGTTGAAATCGAATAGACTCCGAGACGAAGGTGAGATGCGTTTTATCGGTTGACGAGATTGAAGTCTTCGTTGTTCTGCGTCACTATAGTGAAACGTGTTAAAGAGCACCTTACTTCTTTTGAGTATTAATAGTGGGACTTTCTCCGTGTGTCAGTGCGTCCCTGTCCATCCATCCTGTCGTGATTTGCCATTTTTCATCTTATAATCTATATGATATCATACAATTCACCAGTCTGGTGGATGGCAGATGGTGTAGCGCAGGAAATTCCTGTAAAAAATCTCACTTGCGGACAGAATATCCTGTTGCGATCTCTGAATGTTCTTGGTAAAAATATACATTCTCGAAATTTCTCCTTCCTATAGTCCATCTTACGCATTTGATCGTTGTGGCTTAGCCTTCTTATAAGCAAAAGACATTTCTGTCTCATCTCCACTTTTAATTGACTGTCAAATTCTATGTAACTTACTGCTATTAAAAAATGCACAATAATGAATCCTCTCATGTTTGAAAAATCACATCGCAGACACTATTTAAGGTTCGCCTGCGTCCACCTATTACCCTGCAGTTCTCCAGAAGAAAATTCGGCACGGATAGCAATGCGTCCAAATGTTCCCAACAATCTTTGCTTATTGCTTGATTTTCGGATCTAATCTCCTGTTAATTTATCATCACAGATTGTCCTAAAAATAATAAACGAAGTATGCCATGCAGTCGATGTCACGTATAGCAATTATCGTCGTGGTCGACGAGGTTCTGTGTTTTAATGAATTGGAAGGTTTTATGTTTTATAAAAGGTGTCATTGATAATCTTTCGGGCTTTCGAATTTTTTTCATTAGGCATGATCGTAGGTCGAAGAAACAAGGAGTACCTACTATAATATCCCTTCGTATCCACGCTTTGTTGCCTTGGTTCTTCCATTGTGGCTACTGGTAATTCCCACGAAAAAATATATCTCCTAATTTTTTACACTTTGCATTTATATTATCACCCTTAAAACAGCCAATGGTGTATGGCAGAGGGTGTCATTATATTTACATCTACATGATATCTTGCAAATCACCAGATTGGTGGGTGGCAGGGGTACATCGCGTGAGATTATCTGTTGGACTAAGCGATATAGAGTATTTTTCCTCGAGTGATTAGAGATCAAAACAGAACATTTAAACCTGCAAGTGAGATTTTTTCAGGGAACCTGGTTCACTGCGTCCCCTGTTAGCCATCTGGCGCGTGAATCTGATGGTATTACGTAGATAGATGTACGCCAAATGCCTTTAAAATTATCTCGCGCATTTTACCTTCGCGGCCGTACCTTTCCGTTAATGTGGAAGTTTCGATTAGACCTAAAACATCGTCTGGAAATACATTGCGTAATACCCTGCGGCGCAACATGCAGGCGGGTGGCAGGGGGTTCACCGCACCAGCTCCCCTAGAAAATCTCACTTGCAGACTTGAATACCCTGTTGCGATCTATATTTCTTCTTGTATGTTATACACCTACTTCTAGATGTAGATGCAAGAAAAAAGTATTCTCGATCTGCAACACATAGTCATCAAGCATTTTTACCTTACATTTCTTCGACCAGTTTAAATGTTGAAAGTAAGCCCTCTTTTCAACTCCACAGACATCTTTTTTTTTTAAATCTCGCTGGCCTGCTGTGAACTTTTTTTTTCGACTCCATTATCTGACCCTTTTACATTTACGCACGGGGTAAATATTAATGTATCCGTGTATGTGTATGAACTGGAGGAAGGGGGTTAAAAATATTCGAAGCATCCCTTTATGGAGGAGTGAGTGAGGGAGAGGAGGAGAGGCGGGAAGCGTCACAGGGCATTTGCGCAGATGATTTATAGATCAGGCGGTGCCTATCTCTCTCTCTCTCTCTCCCTCTGTAGCAAGGGAATTACGGGATGCTGTCGCGAGGACGCCTGCAGGAGATCTCTCTAGAGGGGGAGAGATGGTGGGGTCGTAAACAGAGAGAGAAAGAGAGGGGGGAGAAGAGGGGGGGGGGAGTTACTGGCGTGATAGCAAATAGATACGCAAAGCGTCTGCATTAGTTATACATTTAGATCATAAGGCTCCTTATATCATTGGACAATTGCTTTTAAAATGTATATAGATTATAAGAAAATAAAAACAGAATCTACAGTCTGGATTATTTTCGAAAAAATAACAGAGTAACCACGAAGGGTTGAGAATTTTACGCAGAGAGAGATTTGGGGTATGATAACAATTTCGATGAACTCTCAATTTTTTTTTGCTCTTACAGTCGCTGTGCCAACTAAAATGGAAATAAATTAAATATGTTACTATCTACATAGAGTGTTTTTTAAACTTTTTGTACCGCGGCCCAATGGAATGCCTCAGTCGAAGGGCAGACAACATGCATGCCATGCCGTTTTCGGCACATTTCTGCTGGTTATATGTATTGAGTGCTCAGATTTCCCTAGCCTAGCCTATAATCTGCGTTCTTTTGATGGTTTCCATTTCAAATCTTCCATTAGCTACGTTAATTACTGTTCAGGAACGCATGGTGTTCGTAAATCGGGAATTTACTTCGCTTTTGTTTTTCTCTCGCACGAAAAGAAAAATACGAAAAATATCAGCTCGAAGAGAGAGAGAAGGGATTAGAAAGGCTGAAATATCCCTCTCAATTCCTTTAGTGGATCATATTGACCATTATACGTTAAGAAGATACGTCAATAGCATACGTCTCTATGCATCGAACGTGTGGCAAAATCGATCAATCAATACTCATTGTCAGTCCGATTTCGTCGGAGACGGATGATTATTATTAATGCTTAGATATGTTTACACATATTTGTATTACTTCTGTAAAGTTCACAGCCCCCAAAAATAATAAGTTTCCGCTTCGGAATCCGCTACACGACGGTGGCCTGGAAAACTGGAGGCTGACTGTAATAGCGATAACAAAACAGTACACATTTCAAAAATAATAATATGGAGTTTACCTTTTGGCTGGAGTCCAAATTGTTGGCAGTTGATATAATTTACGATCGGTAGATCGCCACCGATGACGTCTGCCTTGTAGGCCGTTTCAACAACCGAATTTCTATCTCCATTTTTCCAAGGATTTTTATTTTGCCGAATTCCTTTCGTATATAACTCCTAAACTACCCTTTCTACCTCCCCTGGCCTTTTCTATTTATTTTCCTCGTGGAATTCTACAATATAAAGAGTAATCGTTCTTTCTTTCCTTCCCTTCCAGTGTCATTATTACGGCACGCTGATGTGTAGTATCAACGTTATTCATACCCGTTTATACTTCTACATCATATATATAATACCCTGCAAGTCACCTTATTGGTGGATTTAATACATTGTTGTATGTCCAAGGATAGTTACGTTGCTGCAATGCATTGTATAATTGTCATTGATGCCCTTTGATATTTAATCCATTGTTGGATATTCATGGATTATTAGGTTGCTCTAATGTGTGTATATATATATATATATATATATATATATATATATATATATATATATATATATATATATATATATATATATATAAAGCTTAGGTATGTTTCCGAAAAAGAGATATTAAGTACGTGTGTCGGTATAAGACACGAAAGTTTAGTTACTTCTAGATATTCTAGAAACTTGAAATTTGAGATCAGCCAACAACCAACAGGAAAAATGGAAAATCCGAACATTTACATTTTGAGTGGGTCTTTTTGACCCCAAACTTCCATTTCATTACCCCATAAGAAAATCATTGAAATCGGTGCAAGTCATTTTTTAATTGCATTTCAAAATTACTTAAAATTATGATAAAAACTCCGGACTTGAAGTATGAAGAGTGTAAATTATTATTTTTGAAAATAGAATACGAATTCATGCCGAATTAGCGTAAATATATGATTTTAACTGCACAAAAACGAGAAATTTAAAACTTTATAACTACTGGAAATGTTATCTACCATGGAAACCCTACAATGCTTTTATTTGGGATTCTTGCGTTTTAACAGTATGAACATCTATATAGCTTACGAGCGTAAAATTAACGTGTTTTGTAAGCCGTTTAAATGAAGAAAGGGTAAGGGTAAAAGGCGAGAGGGGAGGGAGGGAAAGGAAAAGAGAGGTGAAAGGGAGATAGGGGATAAGGGGAGGGAGGGGGATAGGGAGAGAGGGAGGAGGGAAAGAGGGGAGAAGAAGGGTTATGCGGGAATGTAGTAATAGGGAAGGTAATAGGAAAAGGAGACAGGGTGAGAGAGGGGAAAGAGAGAGGTGGAAGGGAGAGAGGGGAAAGGGGAGAGACAAAGAGGGGGAGTGGGAGAGAGGGGGGATAGGGGGAATGGGAGAGTGGGGGGGATAGGGAGAGAGAAAGGGAGATGTATCAATAAAGCAAGAATATAGTAAAATACCTCTTTAATAGAATAGTTTTCTACGGGGATGTCATTTGCACCATTAATTGATTCACATTATTATTAATAAATTAATTGAAAGAAATCCTTGTAAACATTACGTGGGTACAGCTCCAGCTGGAATGCCTCCTCATGAACTGAAGCTTAAAGTAAGAGCTGTTATCATGCTCCTTATAAATCTAATGCCATTCAGAGGACAATGTAATGGTACAAGACTTACTGTTACTCGAATACAAACACACATAATCAAAGCAAAAATGATCGGGGCAGCAAACTCAGACACGGTACTTACGGTATTCCAAGAATCTCACTCATTCCATCGGACACAAATTTACCATTCAGTTTCAAACGAAAAAACAATACCCCATAAGATTGGCATTTTCAATGACAATCATTAAGTCACAAGGCCAAACATTTGAAAAAATGCCTTTGCCTACCTAAGCCTGTTTTTAGTCATGAACAATTATCTGTTGCTGTATCAAAAGTCAGATCGTTTGATTCACTTACTGTAATGTCAGGAAAGAACCCAGAAATTGACAGTTGTGCCTTTAGAGAAATCCTTGATCAAAAAATATAATTTCGAAAAACATAAATGCCTGAATGTTTAACTAAGGACCTTTAAGATCTGCTAGATCGGCGTATGTTACGCGGGGTACAGCTAGTTTGTAGTATTATGGTTACTGATATTTAATGTGCCGTTAGGTGTTCAAGGATCATTGTTAACTATATAAATGAAATTCGCTATTGACTTTACCAACCGTATTGTGACTTTCGAAGCCACCATCGCCATCGTTTCGTGTCATTATCGTCAAGAGTCATTCTTACTTCACGAAGTAGCTATTTTATTTCCTTTATTTACGTTTCCTTTATTTTTTTGGTGGCGTCATCTGCCAGGTTCTTTATTACAGGTAATACAGGTTGGTGGATTCGTGTGTTTTATACGAGGCGAATCAACGGTTGAGTTATTAGCGCGTATTTTAAGAGACTCAATTAGCTGCCTTTTACGGTAGCTTGTCCGAGAGGTCTCATGTATCATTCGCTCAGTTTTAAACCGGGTTCTCTTCGCCAGTCCTCTTCCTCCTGAATTTCTCGACGATTCTTTTTATTTCTTTACCTTTTCGAGCCCTCTATATAATGCCTGAATCCGTTTTCTTCATTTTTCCTCTTCGTTCCTCGAAATTTTTCATCAGACGCACTTATGTAATCACGTGGTATCATCTTACAGGAAACGTTATCCCATCCTATTGAATCCTTTATTTTTTCGCCTATTTTCCGTTATAATGACGTTATTTTCTGACATTCCTTTTAATATTATTCGTTTTATTTTTATTTTATCCTTTAATTTTACCTATTACACGTAGGTACTCCAAAGTTTGAAGCTTTCCAAATATGTACTGTTACTCAAAGATCATCTGTATTAATGAGCACTTGGGTAAATACGAGTGATAGGAAAACAGGAATAATCCAAAAGGTGACAATTTAAAGGAAAAATTATTGAAAATGTATCTCGGATAATGCAAAAATATTTTTTGGATAAAAACTAATCACCCGAACGAAATTATGTTTATGTGGAAGGCATTATCTCTTTATTGTACATTGAGATTCATATCGATAAAATAAATTTGCGAGCACAAAATAATAGAGTTCGTCGTATTTGGCACTAATGAGTGCTGTTTATGGACTCATCATAAACAAATGAAAGAAGTGAGGAAGGAATTGCAGAGAAAATTACATAAGACGCTTTTTTTAAGGATATTAAAATAAAAACATTCTCCTGCAAACCAACCTACCTTGAAAATTTTGCATCTTTAATAATATTCAATACATTAATTATATAAATAAAGTTTTAAACCTATGTAATTTCACTTTTGTTTCGAAAAATTAATTAACTAACCTCACAGTAATGTATTTTACCATTAAAATGTTAAGCAGCATAGCACGTAAACATTTCTTTTAAAACACTTGGTATTAAATAACAACGTCAAAATATTTCATAGAATAAAATCTTAGAACTGTATAATTTCACTTACTTTCGCTTAATAGTAGTGATGTGCGCGAATGAACACTGGAGTCGCGAGAATCGACTCCATCAACTCCACGCCGTGGAGTCGCTTCGCGTGCGAGGAGTCGACTCTCTGATGACGTCACCGTGGAAGGGTAGCAAAATCGTCTCTCGCGCACTTCGTTGAAGAGGCAAGTTTTCGTTATGGTGCGGATTTTATTTTGAACCTAATTTGCTCGGCGCAACATCTTCGTCGCTGTTCGTCCCTTGTGCTTCATAATATAAGTGCACCTGATTATACAGTGAAAGTGTAAATTGAATTCGTTTTCGTATAGTAGCATAGAGTAAAACCACTGGCGTTTTATAAGATAATAGTATGTGTTATTATTACTGTTTCACCTGTGTTGCTGTCTTCTACCTTCACTTATTACAGTGAAGCAGTTTATATGCGTTATGGAAATAGGATAAAACATTTTCTGTAGATAAAACCATGGTTTTAATAATAAAATTTAATAAAACGGGATCGGGTTCCCGGGTTTGGAAATTTAGAATCCCGAAATCCCGGGATTGTGAATTTCCTCCGGGATTGCAATCCCTAGTTGGAACTGTTATATATATTTTTATTTCTTTTCTAAAACTTAAAATCACAGATTAATAGCAAAAACTACATCTTATTCATTCTATTATTTTCAATCAACAACTCAACAATTATATCAACAACTTATTTACAGTTAATATTTGAAGATAATTCATTTAGTTTTAATTGTAAAACATTTACAAATAATATATTTTGAGTTTTTATGTCTTATTTATGCATTACAAGAGACCGCCTTCAAAAATATAATGAAAATATATTTACTCATATTGACTTATTTTACGAACACAAGTTGGTATTCGAGTCAAATGAGTGACTATTTACACATTATTTTTATTTTCTAAAATATTAGTAACGGACAAACCCTAACATAAGCATCTAAAACACCTACCAAAATGTTCAATTTCATTAGTATTAGATAATAACATTTTTTTGTTCCTTATAAAAACCTTTCAACTAGATTCCATTATGACTAGTTCGTACCGTTACAACCTCCTTAACTGGAGTCGACTCCAAGGCAGCAGGAATCGACTCTTCGCGACTCCGTTCGCGACCCATCCCTACTTAATAGCATATTTATTTACATTCGTCGCTGTGAATACGGCCAACAATACGAAAGCCATAATGGACCCCTATAGATAGTTCGTAAGGAGTTTTCTAATAACCTGTTAAAAGGCAAACGTACTGACGGACGGACCCCAAATTTTTTCCGTATCTAGTTCGAATGTAGAACTATACATCCTGAAATTTTGGTGTTTGTAGCTTACGTAATTTTTGAGTTATTTTGTACGCGGTTAGACAGACAGGCAGACGGATGAACCGATTACATAAGTTCTTTTTTATTTATCAAAAAAGCGCTAAAACGCATGAAGTTTCCGAAAAGTTCTGAATTAATTCTGAATGCCTTATCTCACCCCGGTTAAACCGCACACGGATAATCGGGGGTGTACTCCATTTCATGTTGGTTTTTTAGTTAGTCGCGTTTCCTACTCATTCAGGGCGATAATCTATACTAATCATTTCATATTTTCCGCATACCTTCATTTACTTCAATAAGCTCTAAAAAAAAGTAATTTTTGGCAGCTTTTTAATCTATCTAGATGTAATGGCAATAGTTATGTAATGGAACGTATAAATACGGGTGGAATATAAAGAAGGGACTTTTAAGCTCCATTTACCCCAATAAAGATATTTTAAATGCACCTGTCACTCAATTTCTCCCATCTTTCCGAGTTTTCTGTTTTTTCTTTAAATTATCAGATTAAAATTTTTCACTTTCCCAGATTTACCTAACTTATGGTACCATTGGGTTTTTGTTTTTCAATTCCGTTTGTATGTAGTATCTTATATGCGCGCGACTCTAGGACCTAAACTGCAGAACAGATTCTGATGAAACTTCCTATTTAAGAAGCGTATCATCCTGAATAGGAGTTCATTTATTCAAAAACGGCTGCACACTTTTCAATTAAAATTCTTCCACTTTATAGTGTGTTAATGTCAAAAACAATGATGTATACAAGCTACATTTGTCACAAATCAATTACATGGCGTCCAATGACGATATCTATAAAGAAAAGTGTTTATATGTATGTATGAATGTTTTTTTAATATCTCAGCAACTACAGCACGTAGAAACCGGAATAAAGAGTTAAGTGATGTACTCAGGTTTTTATACCGATTTGATTGACCTTTCTAATTTTTTTAAATGTTTTCTTTTTTCATTTTCTCCATTTGAATAACATAGGGATGATTGCTGTTTATTTTTCATTTTAGTTTTAAAATTACTTATTGTTAGAAACACGGTACAAACTTGAGACTTGAATGGTTCTCTGAAGAAAAGAGCAAAGTTTATTCTTATTGAAGACAGAATCCGAATCCTGATCGTATTAGCGTAAAAATGCGTTTAGAATAAGAAAAGTGCGTGATTTTTTTCAGTTTTATGTCAATGCCAATTATAGTCTACCATTACAACTCCTATTTTCGCCGAAGTTGAGAGTCCAATGCATTAATATTGGATAAATTTTAACGTAATATCGTTTTTCAGTTTCTATGTGCAATTTTGCTTTATTTACATGACAACCTAATATTTGATGATTTTAATTGAAATATTACTAATAAATAGCTTTTAATGATATTTTTGTGTGGCGTAGAGTATTCCAAAGCAAACTGTTTTAAAAACTACGTACGTAACTTAAATAAATAGAAGTAGATTTCCCACAAATTGTGATTGGATATATCGTTTCATTGTTTCCAAAGTATTATAGATGTAAACAATTTTCTCGTAACAGAACTCCAGGATGAGAGAATTGATGTAGTAGTCGGAGGATAACATTCACTGTGTGATTCTTAAAAGTTCTCTATTTAATTTTTTGTCTTTCGTTAAATTAATTAATTTCGTTTGTTCCTTTCTTAATCCATCTACTATAAGAAAACGCTTGATGCCTTTGTCGGTGTGTGGCCGGACGGTCTCATCAGTTAGTTATGCAAACTGGCTGGTAGATGGTAGCACTTGCCAGTACAATTAGTGCTTCCCCTCCTCTATAACTAATTGCGGCCGCACCTATATTCATTTACGTAAATTGGATGGATGGTTTAACTTACAGTTTTCCTTTTGAAGATATCGACATGAAACTTCGTATAGGTATATAATTTTACCCTGAGGGTAACATAAGCTATAACACGATAAATAATTTGGGGGAAGGAGAGTTTAATTCAATAATTACGTATTTTCCCATAATTTTACAAGTGCCAGATTTTCTTCCTTCATTCATCTAAATAGGTAAATGCGGAACGGTTTTCTTCAGTTTAGCTTTATTCGACGGTTAAATCTGTGTAGTGTCTTATTACTGCGACGTTTACATGTTACATGGTCGAAGTTTTAGATTCACTAAATCAGTTGAAATTCAACGGGCAATTCTGCTAGTAATAATATATCGAGATTCACTCCCAGCCATCGTCTCTGCTCTCCCCACGCTAACAGCAAGAGAATTGTTGCTACGAGTCAAACAAAGGCGTGAATACGTAACAATGTGACCGGTGACATTATTGCGTACGCAAACTACATCTTACGGCCATGAGAAAGTTATTACAACGTATTTTGCACCGGTTTTTGTCTTTAATCACTCCCTCCCATTATAATTTGCGTTATATATATAGCACACCGCAAGCCGTTGGTAGCGTTTCGGTAAGGGGGATATCATTTTCCCCATATCAACTATTTCCTTTCCGTATTAATGCCCGCTACGCGAAAGCATGTGCTCGTGTTCTCGGAAAGTCCCTCTCCTGTCATTTCCCTCCTTTCACTTCTTCCTTTATTTAACGCTGTCCTTTCACCCCCTTCTCTTTTGCGCGACGACCTTCAACTCTCTCGTTTTCATCACATATTCTATTCCATCATTAGAACCGCCCCCTCGTTAGCTCCATGGAATAGGTGTCTGTCTACTTGGCACAAGCCGTTGAAATGTCCTATAGGCGTAGACCATTATGAGAGAGGCCGTCTCGTGGTGCGCACTTTCTTCGGCCTAAGGGAAAAGTGGTCTTCTTCGTTGGAAAGGGTTGTGTATGAAAGGTGTTGGCGAATGAAAAGGCGGGAGAAAAACTCTTTGGTTAAGCCTCGAGTACACTCGACCCTCTTATTGCGTGGGTTCTAATAACACAGGTTCGTCACAACGCGGTATTTCGTAAAAAAAAATTCATACATTTGCATTAATACTCTGCAGAATCCGCCAGAGAAATCCCGTGCCGGTCACCTACCCGGTGAAATGTACCCGTTGGTGTGTACATAACTCTGAACTTCTTTTTCTGTTCATACATATTTTCTTTTCTTCGCAACGAGGTTTTTTTCCTGAACTCCCTTCGAAAATTATTTTCCTTCTTCTTTCCAATTCATTCCTCGTATGAAGGAAAATATTCTCTTGACGAATCTTTCTCATCCATCGATGATTCTCTGGGGGGGAAAAAAAGCTGACAAAAAACGCATTAACATTTTTTTTCTTCTCTTTGGGCTTTAGAGACTTTTTTTTTCTGGCGTTCGTGGGAAGTTTCGTATATATCTCGAGTTTTCAAAGGTTTTGAATACCTTTAAGGCTATCGCAGTTTGACGGACGGCTTTGGCCCACTAACCCGCCTAAGGCGGAGGAATAAAAAAACAAACTTTTTTAGATTCTGGGCACTTCGTTGAATATATTCCTTTCGTGGCATTTTAAAGGAATGTTAACAAATACTTACTGAAATATATCAACCGAGCAATCGACGCTAATCATTTTCTCCTTTGTCGCAAATTGAATTGTTAATAAAAAGACACGCCACTGTTTTCGCTTTATTTAAGATCATTTCTGCGGTGTTGGTGGAAATTGACAACTTCGATATTTCGAATCATTTCAGCATGCAGAAAACTGCATAGATTATTTCTCCAAAATAATATTGAAATTCTTGTCTCCGAGCAATATTGTGCGTTGTTGTTAAAAAACAACGGGGTTCTATATTTGTTCAGCGAAGGTCATTCTTCCGCTTTATGCCACAAGTTTCTCCCTCTTCCCTATCTGTACATGTGGCCCTCCTGTAACACGGGGGAAGGGGGGGGGGGAGGGGTATCCTATCTTAAAAAGTTCCGCGTAACGTGAATCCTTGTTATGCGAAACCTAGCTTTGATTAGCGGTGGGTTGCCGTTTCATATCCCATGCAGGCAAACTCCTACACGCCAAACATTGCAAAAACCCCAGTCTTATGCACGTATTGTACAATCAGTATTATTGCCGTCTATCTAAGCTTATAAACGAAACACGTGGATGTTTCAAAAGTAAGAAAAAAAACTCCTTAACCGTACAAGGCGAATATTTATAGACCAACCAAGCAGTAAAGGTTAAAAAGTGAAAGAGGAATAAAAATTACGAAAAGGGTAACGGGGTATTAATCCTCGAGAGAGACCTGTTGTTAAACGCTCATACACTCACTCACTCAAACGCCGTAGTCTCCAAACCTCCCTCTCCCCCTTTTTTAAAAAAAAACACACGGACTGTTCCAAAATGTCTCTTCCTCGCTCAGATTTCTGAAATCCCCTGTTCCAGATCCGACCAAACCGCGTTAATGCGTACCGTAATCCTCTTTGCATTAACCCATAAACCCCCCCACGTTGCGAAATGGAAACGTTTTTAAAAATGTATTTTTCGTCAAATTGTCAAGCTAATAATTTATTTCTGATCCTACTACGTGCCCAAAAACATTGCTTTCAATAGTTAAGAAGTCTATCCGTCAGTGTAGGGCAGTGGTTTCCAAACTTTCCATGGGCAAGGCACCCTTTCAATGGTAAGCAGTGTTTCGCGACATCCCAGCTTCGAAAAAGATTTTTGTTTTCACATAGGTACCGGTATTACAATCTTTGGATGCATCCAATTGTTGGTCCTACGCCGTAAACAATTTATTAGAGGAAAATTTATTGCCCTGATGACCTATTGACACTTTAAAATCATTGATTCATTTAGTCAACGAGGTTTTTCGCGGCACACTTAAAAAAATCAGATGCGGCACCTCTGTGCGCAGCGGCACACAGTTTAGGAACCACTGGCGTAGAGTAACAACAGAAATAGAGTATAAATTTTTCAAATTACTAAAAATATCACTAAAAATATTGCAATGAACCATGTTATAGCGAGTCGGCGTTATAGGATAATGCATCTCCGTCTTCCTTCCTTTCCAATGCAATAGGTTAGTAGCGATTCCGTGTTGTAGGGAATCCATGTTGTAGCGAATCCGTTTTATGGGATAGTATACCTCCGTCATTCTTCCTCTCCTTTCTCCCAGTTCCTTTCTTACCCTCTCTTCCATTCTACCTCTTTCCCCTCAATTCTCCCCCTCCCCTTCTTCCTCCCTCTCTACCCTCTTCTCCCTCCCAGACATTTCCCCTCTTTGACCCCTACCACCTCCTCCTTCCCCCACACTCCCTCTCTTCCCCCCTCTCTCTCCCTCTCTCCCTCACTCTCCCTCTCTTTCAGCTGGTTGTTACGGACGACGGACTTTTCGTGCGATTACGTCAACGCCAGCCAGCCCTCAGAGCTTCCTTGTTCTCTCCTTCTCTCTCCCTCCCTCTCTCTCTCCCTCTCTCCCTCCCTCTCTCTCTCCCTCCCGCTCTCTCTCCCTCTCTCCCCCTCTCTCTCCCTCCCTCTTTCTCTCTCCTTCCCCATCCCTGCTTCTCACAGCTGACCGGATAAGAAAACCCACCGCTTTTTTTAATCCCCCAACCCCCCCCCCCCCTTCCTTCATTGCCTTCTGCGTCGCCGTGCTCGGGTTCGATACCGGACCGTAGATACCGTTTCGGTTGCCTGGATGCGAACTGCTCGTTAACGAGAGTCTCGCGGCGATGGGATGGCGCGTGGTTTTATCCGTCCGCTTCTTTTCCGCCTCAGTTCTTATATATACTATTACAGTAGAACTTCTATAAGTCGAACTTCAAGGGAAACAAAAACATATTCGACTTATAGAAAATTCGAGTTAATAGAAGAAAAATAACATGAAAAAGATTTTGTCCCGTAAAATAAATTCACTTTGAGCAATGGAAAATTTGGAAAATTCGAGTGATAGGCGCTAGACTTATAGAAGTTCGACTCTATGTATATATATATATATATATATATATATATATATATATGTGTGTGTGTGTGTGTGTGTGTGTGTGTGTGTGTGTGTGTGTGTGTATATATATGTGTATATATATATATATATAATCTCACAACCAACGGACTCCTATCGAACGGACTTTGAGGAAATTTGGAATCGGATTAGTTTTATCGAACGCGTTGTATTTTTGGGCAGTTTTCGGCTATACGCCCGACTTGAAAACATATGTATGTATTTCAGTAAGGTTCATGAGTCTTCCTACCTAAGCAACGTAATTACTCGTGCATTGTTGCCGCACTCGAGGTCGCTGAATGTTAATTTACCAAAGTATCGCATGAGTTCTGAGGATTTACACGTCTAATTCGAAGTGGGAATTATCTTTTAGTACGGTCGAACATCAGCAGAGGTATTTGAAATGCAGTAAAACCTTTATTATTCATGTTGATTGGAATTTTGGGAGGATACTTGACGAAGAACGGTTAATCCGAATTTTAAAGGCAAATTTCGGTATAATTTCAGTTAAATTGTGTTACGGGTTTATTCGCGTAGAGACAGGCCGGAGGCCATCAATTAAAACGCTATCAATCGCACCAGACTCTGTAATAAGGTTGGAATAAATGCACAAAAAATTAAAATTTTGATTTCGGCAGTGACTATTTTAGTCTGACTTAATGATCGCCGCTACGTTTACACATAAAAAAAGAAGGGACAGGAAGATAAAAATGTCATAAAACCATTCTGTTATCCACAGAATGATTCAACATCACTAATTAAGGAGAAAACTTCATTGCCAGTAAAGAAAAAAAGGTAGGCAAATCAGTTTAAAATTACATTTATTGAGAAAAACTTGGTCGAGTTTGTCACTTTCTTGAAACAGGTTTGTTTTGATTGGTCCGACATATCTACGTCTACATTAGGGTTGGCAACCGTCCCGTATTATATTTCTTTTTCCCCACGTCCCGTACAAACTCTATACGAGACGCTGTTTTTTCCCGTATTTTAAATTATACTTTCTTTTTTTTAACTAGCGCGTTATATTACAAAAGAATGTTTCAAAATTTGATCCTTTAATAATATGGATGGAATAAAAATACTCCTTTAAGCTTTCGTACTTGGTTCATTTGCAGGTCACACGCTTCTACTAAGGAAAAATCCACATTTAGCTATCAAACATACCTATTACTACTGAAACTTCGGTTTATAGTGTCTAATATTTTTAAGCTGCTGAAGCTCCTTTAAACGGCGCCACCAATATTGAAACTGCCTCCATTGAACGACTGAATTAGAATAAAAATAAGTTGTCCCGTATTCCCCCGTCTAAAAGTTGCGATTGTCCCGTATTTTCCTATTTAAAAGTTGGCAACCCTAAGTCACCTTATTGGTGGATGGCAGGGGTTGCAGTGCACCAGAAATCCATATTCTCCTACGTTTATTTCTCCTATTATGTTCTCTTATCGTCCAAGGGAAAAACTATCTTCTATATCCCTCCGTCCTACAACCAGTGGATGTTTTTATATGTATCGGTGAAGTCCGTGTCTTCTTCAGTTTGCGTGCAAGTGGAAAATTCAAACTCGCTTCAGAATGCCCGGTTAATCCGGCGCACGTTTAATCAACTCACGGGTAATTTATGTTTCACTGTAATTACTGTTGGCAATGATTTATCATCTCCACTTCCTGGTTAAACCTAATAGATTATTCCGGCACCCGTTGGGTCCTGATAAGCACAATTTTTAAGTGAAAGTCTTACTAAACCATTGCACAATCTCCAACTCAGGTGATCAACGATGAGATATATATATATAGGTATATATGAAATATTTGATTTCGTTGCATATACGTTTACGTTATCGCCCTGGAAACCGCCGATGGCGTATGGCAGGCGGAGTTGTGCGTTTGTCTAATTCATTTACATTTACGTGAATACCTGCAATCCGCCAGAAGCGTTCGGCAGGGGGTGTCACAGCACCAAATGAACTCTAACTAATGCCTCTGTCGGACTGTATTATCGTGTATGGTAAAAAAAGATCTGTGGTATTTCTCGGTTCTAGCGACTATTTCGACGTATTTTCTCGTACGCTTTGCTCTAACATTACGCTCACTAACACCGATGGGAACAACTATTAAAGGAGATAGAATAAGTGCAGCACAGTGGAACTAGATTTGTAAAAAGAGATTATTATGATAATAAAGAAAGGTTTACGTCGCTAATGGAAGAATGCAGGTCACAGGTTAGACTTAAGCTGATGGAAAAGTGTATGCGAGTGTAGCTAGTGAAGGAGTCGCAGATCTTATCAGGAATCCTATATATCTCGAAAAGCACGAGAATGAGGATAAGATTGTCACGATATATTATAAAACGAAGCGATAGAAAGGATCGTTCTTCTCTAGGAGGATTAGTGATTACAATAGGAAAACGATAAATGGGAATTACTAAGGGCATGTTCTGTGCATCTGCAACCTCTGCCATCCACCATTTAAGTGACTTGCAGGGTATGATGTAGACAGAGTCGGCCAAACACTGAAGGGTGCCCGGATGCGAATATCAATGGAGGCCCCACGATATTAATATTTACAGTAATAACGACCGATTTATGGAGCCCCATTTTAACATTATAACTTTTACGGAGTTTCTTTATAGGAAATCATTTTGCAGGAGATTTTTAGCAAAAGATTTTGCAAAATTTGCACTCGATGGTTGAATAACTGAGAATTTCTGGACCCTCAATCAGTCGGGGGCCCGGATGCCTCGCATCCGCCGCATCCTCCCTTTGGCCGGCCCAGGATGTAGATGTAAAATTTGTTTTAAGGTACGGACTGTGATGAAATAGGACCTACTGGAACATAAATATATATACTGCGATGAATAGAAAGGTTAAATCCATTTTCGGGATTTATTCCCGTTGTTAAAGCTTGTGATCAGTAGAATTTCTATTACGCGAGGTCGAAGCTATCGCACCGACCTCGGATAAGCAAAATCTTTGGATAATACGAACGACGATCACATCGGGAAAACATGCGACGAATTTCGTGCGATATATCATTAACGAAAGCCGTCATATTTTTCCTATATCTCGTACATTTAATATGTAGGCCTATATCAAAGAATGCATACCTTAGTAGCACTATGCGATGAAATAAACAAAAGTACAAGCAGATTGCTGCTACTTACTTTGCTACTTTTTTCCTCGTGCTCCTCCGAAAATACGTAAACTCTGATCATTGGGTACTCTACTCTAGATCGATATGAAAATCCATGGACGGATTGCAGAAGTAGAGTTCTTGCGGTGATTAACTTAACCCGAACATTCATTTGAGAGATGTTCGCGTTTTGTTTCAGTTATTACGCTCGTTCCTTTTTCGTTTTTCTAGTTTATTACGTTGAAAACCATTAAGAAGGAACCGTTGCATTTTATATAATCACATAAATTGATTTGGAAAAAAATCCGTCATAATTTTCGCGTAGAACAAAACTTTTTAAATAAATGAACAAGTGGAATGCACGAAGCCGCTTCTTTTTGCAAAATTTGACTCGCGAATTGAGACCTATTTGCCATCCTTAGGGACCAAGAGGTCGCCTTATATGCTCTCATCTTTCTCACTCAAAAAAATTCCGACCTTCCGAAACACGTCGCAGATGGTACGCATGTCCTACGCTGGCGAAAAAAAAGGAGCGGAAAAAAATGAAGGAATTCGCGGCACGCATCGGACTTAGTTTCCTCCTCGGTCAAGCGAGAAAGAACTCGGCGGGAGGGAGAGTGGAAAAGATTGAGTGAGAGAGGGGTTTAGGGGAGAGAGAGAGATAGAGGGAGGTGGAAGGGAGGGAGAGAGGGGAATGCTGGAGAGAGAGAAGAGGGAGGGAGAAGGGGAGAGAGGGGAAGGATGGAGAGAGGAGGGAGATAGGGAAGAAAGGATTGAGGGAGAGAGAGAGGGGTTTAGGGGAGAGAGAGAGATAGAGGGAGGTGGAAGGGAGGGAGAGAGGGGAATGCCGGAGAGAGAGAAGAGGGAGGGAGAAGGGGAGAGAGGGGAAGGATGGAGAGAGGAGGGAGATAGGGAAGAAAGGATTGAGGGAGAGAGATGTTTAGGGATTGGGGGGAAGAGAGAGAGAGAGAGAGGAAGATGGAAAGAGTGAGTAATAGATGAGAGAGAGGAAGATGGGAGAAGGGAGGGAAAAACGGGGAGGAAGGGAAGGAGACAGACAGACAAACGACTTTATTGAGGGCGAAATTGAGACTGTATAGTCTCTTCTTACATTTAACCCCACGTTAATAATTACAAAGGAGAATAACAAATAATAATGATTATATCTATGCATATACACATACAAACACATTCGCAGAAAAACAAAAACCTGAAACTAAAGAAAAGAAAAAAACACAAGTAAGATATCCAATTACAAATTCGAAAACTTCTAAAAAAAAAAGACGAAGTATTTGTGGTAAAAGCCTAGGAAAGATCTGACATGGACAACCTAGTAAAAACCACGCAGGAAAACACCCACGAAGGGAAGAGGGGGCTGGAAAAAACCTGCGAAACCCCTAGATACATAAAAGAACAATACTGGAATTACAATAATAGATACAAGTTTTAAAATATATGAATCACAAAATATATTTTAATGTAATGAAGAATGAACATGAAAAATTAATCAAATTAAATGAAAGTATAAAAATGTTTAAAATAAATAAAATATATAAATAGTAATAATAACACATATGCAGTTACATACATACGTATACATATATACAAAAGAAAAAAAGCTTACTTACACTAAGTTTCCTCAACTTAGCGTTGAGTTTTTTTAAGAATAAAAATCCGCTTTGGTAAGTGAGAGTTGTTCTGTGCTTTCTTGTTTGTTAGTAAGATAGAGTTAGTTAGGTCGAGTAATAGAGAGAGGGGGGGAGAGAGAGGGGGGAGGGGAAAAGAGAGAGAGAGAGAGGAAGATGGAAGGATGCAGGGAAGAACAGGGAGGGAAGGAGAGAGGAGGAGGGGAGGGAGGAAGAGAGGAGGGAATGGAGGGAGGGTTAGGGGAGGTGGAGAGGAGGAGAAGAGGGTTATAGAGAGGAAGCTCAGAGGGTCGAGTGATATGGTGATAAGAAAGAACGGATGAGGGAGGCCGAGAGTATGTTGAGGGTAATGTACATACGTAGATAGGGGTTGAAAGCGGAAAGGGAGGTGGCAAGCATACTGAGAAAGAAAGGAGGAAATTTAGGATGCAGGAATGAATGGAGTGGCTGATATTAGTTGCAGGGCTGCAAATTTTTAATGGAATATAGAATTTACTAAATTTGGAATAGTTGTTGCAATGCATGACAGATGCGTAACGAAAAATTTACTTGTTTTATCTGACTGTTGAACTTTTCATTGAATAATATTTTTGATTTAACAAAACTTCAGACGACTTGAGGATATGAAACTCAAAATTATGTTACCATACAGAAATTTCCGAAGTGAGAAAAATTATAATTTAAACTTAAAACAGTTGCGTATATTCTTCAACGAAAGGGAATGAATGTATATTCAATATAATAATCTACTTCTGTTGTTTACTTTGGTTGCTATGGAAATAATTTCCCTTTCTTCTCTCTCCCTGTCGTATTAAAAACATTCAAAGCACGTGTACACCCATAAGGATTGAAATAACGATATGATATCTAGGTCTAACAATGGAATTGGTAGGCAGGGCAACATCCCGTTAAAATGGCAAGAATTCCACAAAATATGTAAAATAAACGTTTAAACTGAGCGATTTCGAAGTTTATGCGGAAAAAGATGAACACAATAAGAAACTTTATAATGTTTTCGAAGATCGTAGGTTAATTCTTTCTAATTTTAATCTAAAAAAGAATGATAGCCTGCACATCGAAAAGCCGATTTTTATGTGTTAGTATATGGGAAATGTAAATGTCTTCCTTGGAGTCGAACCCAGGATTTCTTTCGAGATTTTTTTTCGTCATCACCTTAAAATATGTGATTTGAGCATTCCGGCCAAATTTGAAGTTTCTATCTCGATTTTTTCTCGAGTTATTCGCATTTTTAAATGGGCGTTGGTGTGTGACAAATAAATAAATAAATAGGAAGGGAAGTTAGGTAAAAGTGTTTAAAATAGTTGTAATGTATGAGGAGCCTTTCCGAGAATTATGGAATCATTTAGCTAAGAATAATCATTATTATTTATTACATTATTACAAATTGTCCACCATCGTGTTCTATTCCCGTGTCGCATATTTTTTATTTTCTCATATACGTAGTATGCTGAGTAATTATTGTAATCGCGAAAAAATTCGATCTTGAGATTTTGATGGACATATACGTTTAAGATGTGCCCGAGTCCAAAAAAGTTGTTTTCGCCATGCCGTCTGTCTGTCTGTTCGCGGCTAAACAGTAGAGCGAAAATGAATGAAATATCGTACTTAGGCGTTTTATCATACAGAATAGAAACTATGAGGAAATGATTGACACTGGACAATAATTAAGGGCGGTTTATTCTAGGCAACTTTAACAACAATTTGATTTTCTCAAAAACGGCTACAAAGATTTTGATCAAATTTTGTTCAGCTACTTGAGTTTATATCTGCAATAATACTACATGGTTCATATCTCTCAAAAAAAGAACATAAGGTTATTTTATTCTGGGCAACTTTAACAACAATTTGATTTTCTCAAAAACGGGTTCCTAGGATTTTCATCAAGTTTCGTATAGTTATTTAAATTGACGTCTTGGCCAATCAAAGTGTTCATATGATCGATTTTTGTCCATAGACCAGACCTTTTTTATTTTACCCCATAATTCCCTATTTGTTTTCCACCACTTTTTATGAGAATAAAAACGCTTTGTTAGGTATCCGAGTTTCTGTTCCATCATGTGACGGCGTAAAAAACACAAAAAGGGGTTAATATCGCACAGAATGTAATTTATAATAAACCGTTGGCTATTCAACCCAGTAATTTACACCTAAATTACGAAAATCTGTGTTGCGAAATCAGTGCAGCCAGGGTCCTCACGGCCGCCAGTGTGCAAATCTCTCATTTGCCGCCCCTTTTTAGGCTTTCTTTATGAAGATTTTTTAAAAAAACGCCTCATGGTTTGATAAATTTCCGTAGCCAATAAATTTGAAAGAATATACAGCATATTATAATGCAATCCGCATTAATGTTTAAAAAAATACTGCGTGTCTGACGATAAAACGGACGACCCCGTTGTTGTGTTTCGTCTTATATAAAAATAATTATTCTTGGCAAAGCGACTTATACCGCACTGTGTGTGTGCAAAAAAATACCACTTGGAATCCAAAATAATGTCATTTACATTGGTTCAAAAGCAGCCATTCCACTTCCCACTGCATTTGTAGGAAAGTGATTGTTTCGCTGGATTTATTATATTTTTTTAAACCTCTCGTCTTTTGCTGCCCTCTTCCGGATTGAATTTCAAAGCGGCCCGAGTGTCCTTTTTTCCTCTCTCTCTTTCACGAATTTCACCAGAGCGACGGGAAAAGCTAAAAAAATGGCTTTATCGCGATAACGATGCTCATCTGTCCGTCCGCACTCCGCGAATTAGAAAGTAGGCTGCGCGGAGATAACAAAGGCGGGCGTTGCCAAAGCAAGTCTCCTTCCGCCCGTCGTCGCTGACTTTTTTCATTATTGTTGCCTCTAACCGACTTTTAAAGTAAAAATATAATAAATCCACCCCAGAACCCCTATAACACGAAATTCTGTAGACGTTTTCAGGTACAGTAGAACTTCTATAAATCGTACCTCAAGGGTAAGGGTAAGAAGAAAATATTCGACTTATACAAAATTCGTGTTATTGAAGAAAAATAAGAAAAAGATTTTATTCTGTAAAATGAATTCACTTCGAGTTTATAGAAAATTCGAGTTATAGACTTTCGACTTATAGAAGTTCGTCTTTACATACTCCCCTTAGTGCTTTCAGCCGCTTATTCGCATTCCCAGACAAGTGGAATTACGAACTATTTTGCCTTTTATGTTTGATTATATTTAAATTGAACGGTTCGACTTCATGTCGTTCATTTTCTCTTTTAGCACAGTCAGATAACGATATTTATCGAGAAGAAACTCGAGTTTTTTCAAAATACAAATTACGCTTTCGATGTCAATGAATCAAACCTTGTAGTAGTACCTATAATTCAGGACGTTTTCTGAAAGTTCTTTCTTGATTATCTACAGTTATGTCATCATGTTAGTAATATTATCGGTTGTTGTTTTTAATCTGTCATATCTTCACCGTTGGTGGACCTGCAAGGTGTGAAATCGTTAGCTTTATTTTTTAAGTTTTCGGTAAATATTATATTATCTTATAAATATTATGTTTAATTGATAATGCTATATCCTAAAACTTAATGACATTCTTTAAATTTGGAGAAAAATAGTTTGAAATTCACGTATACACATACTATATACAAATTATCATCATCCGTAATCCGTCCATGATTATTGTTGGTTAAAACACTACTCTCGACGTGTTCCTGCTTTCCGCAATCTTCTTCATGCCTTGATAGCTCTCTTTTTCTTCCAGCTTTTCTCATGTTATATATCCTCAGGTAATGCCTGATCCAGTTCGCCTTCCTCATTTTTACAACTCATGTATTATGTCTCATGAACTATATTATCATGTATTATTTCAGGCAAAAACGGTACAAATGTGTAACAAATTCTCCGCCAGGTTTCACCATTGTGTAAACGGGAAAACCGGTTTCGCTACGCGCCACAGTTGCAATAATCTCTGACCTATACTTAGGACTTGCTGTACTTTACATAATTATTCCTGAGCATCTTTGTTCCTGCTTCATAGAAAGTGACACTCCATACATTTTCCATTTCTTTAATAAGTCTTCCTTTATTTTTTTCCGTCACATATAACCAGGCGTGGACAAAATTGGATCCATACTCCAGGAGCCGCTTCCGAAATTCAGAGGTCGGGATAAATTTTGCAATACGATTTAGAATCAGGGTTATTTAAACCTTCATAAATTACGTATGCGGTATACATTCTACGTAAAAATTTTATATACTCGGTAAACTCTACTGAATTGATAAGATCCGACAGAAAAGAATATGAAAAAGTATGATCAGAGCCATATGGTTAATTGCAACTAATAAGGAATGAAAAAACCTCCTTATAACCATAAAAATTCTATTGTCAGTGCTTCCTTTGTAACAATTTTTACTTTCTCCATACGTAGTAATGGGAAAGTATTGTATTCAAGAAAAAAATCGACTTCGAGATTTCAACGGAAATACATGTTTTTGAGGTCCCTAGAACACGTTTAGACTATTTTCGGAATGATGTCTGTGTGTGTGTGTGTGTGTGTGCAAGTGTGGGCGCTCTAACTAAAAAAGTACGTGCCATATCGTTACCAAACTTCATATATAACATTTTAACATGAGCATAAAGAACTGATTAGTTTTTCGACAATAACGGGTCAACGGAAGTCCAGGTTTATTCGAATCCCGATTCGGTTTTTGCGGTATTTATTGGATAGAACATCATTATTGTATATACAATTCTATACAAAAGTTATAGAGAATGTAATTTCCTACAACTTTCATTTGAAACAATTTTCTATTGTAGTTATTGATTAGGAGTTATTTATAAATAACCGGTTTTTCGGTTTACTCCTTGAAAACATCGTTATTCGTAATCTTCGTGAGGACCAAAGTTCTAGAGAATAATATTTCTTCCAAGTTTTGTTTGAGACAAATTTTCGTAGAACCATCCATTTCGGAGATATTTTGCTTTTTCTTAATTTGCAGTATACAGCGGCACTACCATGTAGCGGTGGATTATGTAAACATATTCAAAATTTAGGTAATTTACCGCAACAAGGATGACTGTATACTTTAACGATACGAAATAATATTTTTGCCTTATAATGCTATTCATAAAAAGAATTTAAATATCTATACCCCAAGTATGGAGAAAGTCATGTGTTGGCCACATCAGATTTTTTATGGATACGAGGAGGTTTCTTCATTGCTTATTATAAAAAAATGTAGTCGCCACTGTGCACCTTTTAATCGCCCATGGCGAAAGAAGAGAGACAGAGGAGGAGAAAATGTAAAGGTAACAACGACGATACGTCCGCGTTCACGTGTCCCTCCTCGAATCGCTCTTACAATTTTAATAAAGCGTAGCGTGCTAGCACGGAGAAAAAGGGATATTCTCGTCTTGCACGCGGATGTGTGTTCGATAGGGAAGAAGGACGGTTGAGAGAGGGAGTGGGGAGGGGGGGGAGAAAGGGGGGGGGTGGAGGGGGGTAGTAGGGTCTCCGATTCAAGGCGCTCTCTCCCTCTCTCTCTCTTCCTCCTCTTTACTCTTTTCCCATCATGTTTATTGCGAAACATGAATCGATCGAAAGGGGAGTAAAAAAAATAAGGCACTGAGGAGATAGTGGAGGGAATATATACAAGAGACACTGGAGAGAGGAGGAGGGAAGGGAGTGGGGGGGGGGAGGACTTAAAAGAATAAGACGGAAAGAGAAGGCAGAAAAGGTCAGTACATATGTAGAAGGAAGTTTAGTCGCGTCGTTTCTTTGTTTTCACCTGCGCAAATCAGGCTTTCGAGTCGGCTGGTGAAATGTAATATTTAAAAATATATCTCGAATCGCGCAGTTTCGCTTTACGCGTTTTGTGTTATTTTTGGGATTGCCTGAATTTCACATCACCAGTTTAGCTGTAGTGTTTATTCAGAAGATTAGAAAGCATAAAATATTTCAGTTTGTATCATAGGTTATAAGAAATAATAAAGGAATCATTTCCAAATGCTATATAACTAAATCGTTTTTTGTTGCAATCTAGACGGCGCTCAAACGCAATCTCACGACTTCCTATGGTGAATCCTTATCCCACTTTGAACGGTTTCGCCTTACACGGTCTTTTCTAGGAACTCATGTGCCGTGCAAAACGAGGGATGGATTTATTCAGTACGACAGAAGCGGAGGCCGTCTAAAAGGGGTAGAAAAAAGGGAGAAGGTGAATATTCCCGATGATGACTCCATAAACAAAAAATCTGAAACGGTATTTTTTAAAGTAACTTTTAAAGCTTTGATTACAGAAGGATTATAAGGTCCTAAGCGTGTCTTACCAAGTGTAACGAGAGCCTTAAAATTCCTGTTTTACAAATATGGTGACCATACTTTCCAGTTTTCCGGGATTTTCCCGGTTTTTTTAGCTCTGTAATCCCGTTTTCCTAAAAAGTATTAAGGCAGTTTCTTTTTAGGCGCGTTTCGCTTCCAGCGTGAATGCCTATTATAGTCGGTCCGTCCGTCCGTCCGCATGTTCGTTCTCGGCTTCTACCCAACGGATTTTCATGAAATTTGATATTAAGGACTTACAATCAAATATAAGAAGAAAATCGCGAAAATGAATCACGTACGCCAATCAGGGGTACCACTTTGCAGGTGACAAAAATTAAATTTTTGTCATATCTCGTAAAGTATCGCTCATATCAAAATATTTTTCAAATAATAGTTGTAGAACTTGAAAGAAGAGTATTTTCTTTCCTATACATTTTTATCATAGGAGTAGCCGTTATCGAGAAAATCAAACGAGAATGTCTTAATTCGAGTTGAACACAATTAGAAAATTTCTTGCATGGTTACTTCTTCATTGTTGCTATCATAAACAGTCTCACAAACAAACGTTGAATTTCCTTACGCGTGCATGCAATGTTATTAAAAAGGAAGAAAATGGATTATTTTTGAAGAATATAAGAACTTTAAAACGCTATTTCCCTCACGTACAGGTATATAGTTTCTTTCTAATACTCCATTGCAAGAAACGCGCCCATTTGTGATACGTTGTACACTTTCCTAACTTGTTTTTTTTTAATCCGCACTATTTGGTTGTTACTTATTAAACGTGATCCTAATACGCATATTTCCATTAAATTCCTCATCAATTCTCTACCATGACCATCATAAACTATTGTTTGAATTAGTAAAATTTCATTAGACAACTTTTGAGCGAAATAATTAACCAAACTACGCCAAAACGTCGCATTTTAAACGAAAAATAATAAAAATCGCATTCTATCTCTTAATATGTAGGAAACGAGGAAACACTGGAAATTTACATTTTTTCCCCTCCAAGTCTTTGCCTAAATATTCATTACCCGACACGCGAACCTCGCAAAAAAATTAATCTCAAGCGACTCATCTTAATTTCCAGTATAATTTCGCAGAAAAGGTATCACTGCCTCCACTCTTTTTCGGCGATTCCGAACGTTCGCAACCTTGGCCCTCTTCCTTCTAAAGTTCTGACGTTCCTTCTGCGAACATTAACAAAAAAAAGTGTACCTTGCCCGCGGATTCAGTTTTTGGTGGAGAAATAAAACAAGTTAGGAAAGTTGTACAGAATATCAAAAATGGACGTGTTTCGTGCAATGGAATATTTGAAAGAAATGATATAGTACGTGTACGTAAGGGAAAGAGCGTTTTTAAGTTCTTTTCGTTGTCATAAATAATCCATTTCCTTCCTATTTAAAATATTGCATGGACACGTAAGGAAATTAAACGTATTTTTATGAGATTGTTTATGTTAGCAATAATGAAGAAGTAATCATGCAAGAAAGTTTCCAAGTTTAACTCGAATTAAGACATTCTTGTTTGATTTTTTTTTATAACGGCTACTCCTCAGATAAAAATGTATAGGTAAAGAAAATTAGGTGCTTATGTGCAATCCTCCCACCAGACTCGTGGCGCCGGTAGCGAGCACAAGTGGAACTAATTGTTATTATTGTTTATCATATGACTTATTTATGCAAAAATGGTAAGCAAAATAGACGTTGGGTGGTGCTACTGGGTTATACCTGACCCCTTTTCAAAAATAATTTTTGAGATAACCCTTTCACGCAAAACGAAAGCTTGCTAAGCCATGACTGATCTGCCTGTGGCAACATTTACCCACCTGATCACCGGACAATGGGGAGGGATAGTTTCTTTCCAGAGAGGCGAAGGGCGCGATATTGCTCGGAGACGGCTACACCCGATATAAAATGCATTATAATCTAAAAAGAAAGCGAGTCGAAGGCTCGCCAGTAGCCTCGGTTACTTGTAAATAAAAATTTTTTTTACAATTTCTTATTTTCTCAGTTTGTTTTAATGTTTTTTCCGGGAAAGGGTTATCGCAAAAAATTATTTTTCAAAAGGGGTCCGGGATGACCCAGTAGTATCCGTTGGGTAAATGTCGCCACATGCAGTAGTCCTCATTCTTAAGCTACGTTTACGCTAAGACACGACTTGTCGCCGACTAGTCGGGCAACCGACTTGTCGGAAGGAATGCACAGGTGTTTACGTTTAGACTGGTCGGGTCACGACAAGTCGTGATCCATCATTCTAGCTTTCATTCGAGTACAGAATTTGGAAGATGGAGGACGACGCCTTGTTGGCCACGTTGGCATTTGTAGTGTTGACAGGAAGTTTCTTGATTCGTTTGAATAAGGAAAAACGTAATCCAAGGCGACGTAAAAGGTGGGCAGTACGAAGTTTTTTAGCTAAGCGGCATTTCGCACTGCAATTCTTTGGGAATTGCGTTCAACGCGTCAGGGCGATTATTTGAATTTCTGTGATCGGCCGACAAAACATCCCACAGAACTGCGTGTTTCTCGTATGCTGCTATTAATTTAACAGTTTTCTCTTTACTCCACTCCATTACAAACGACAAAAAGTAATATGTCAGAAAGCAGAATAGGGTTGCACAGCGAACTCGGGCCAACTGAGGCCGGCGTGCAGAGTTTGACGGCGCATGCGCAGTTCCGTCCGACAAGTCGGGACGGGTGTTTACGTTAAGACAAACGGAATTGACACGACCGAGTCGTGGTGGTTTTTCGACACGACTCCGACAACTCTCCCGACTTCTAAAACATGTTTTTCACAGCCGTTTACGTTAAGATTTTACAAGTCGCGTCTTAGCGAAAACGTAGCTTTAGCGGTAGGCTGGCGCCACGAGTCTGGCGGGGGGATTACACATAAGAACCACAAGTTATATTTGAAAAATATTTTGATATAACCAATACTTTACGAGATATGACGGAAAGTTCATTTTTTGTCACCAGTAAAGTGGTAACCCTGATTGGCTTACGTGATTTTCTTATTGTCTTTGACTGCAAGTTCTAAATATAAAATTTCGTGAAAATCCGTTATGTAGAAGCCGAGAACGAACATGCGGATGGACAGATGGACGGACAGACCGATACTAATAGGCGCCTAAAAACGTGAAAATGGGTTAATGAAGTATCTTTCTCTCTTCTTTTGGCCTCTTTCCTCGTACTTCTTTTTAACTTCGACGCTCTATCTCCTCTTCTTTCTCTCTTCCTACTTCATTCTCTCCTGTACATACCAATCTTATACTCCGTTTTTCCTACATTCTCGTCTCTGTTTACTCTCAGAGTTTCCACTTATTTACTCTGTCATTTCTCTCGCTCTGAACTTTCTCTCTTTCTTTTCTTCTCTCATTCCCTATATTTTCTAATTTTTATTTATTCTTTTTATTTATTTAATTTCTGTATTCTATTTTTTTTATTTTTTCCACTCGTATATTTTCTTTACTTATACACTCTTGTTGTTTATTTGTCATTGTCTCGTAAATGGCGCACGCACCCGTTTTTACAGAAGTAATAAAGACAACCGCAACGGGATTCGAACCCCCGACCTTTGTATGAGCTGGAATAATTCCATCAGAATTACAGTTTACGGACAGGACATTTGACTAACAGTAAAGTCAGTTTATCGGGAAAAAGAATCGCATTTGACAAAAATGGCGAAACTTCATTATTTCCGCATCAGAAAACTGGCATCGATTCGAGAATCGAGTTGGAATCTCTTTTAAAAATTCGAATGTGGCGGTTGCTATATGATCTTCTCGTTTCTGAAAAAAAACATAAATAACTTAAGCAATTCCGAATGAATGCGTTTCCGAATACTTGCGTTCAAAAACAGCTTTGAATTCTAATGGCTTAATTGAAAACATTTTGCTATCATTTATATAAAACGTTTCCAGTTGTTTAATATTCGCGACGCGGTAAACGGGGATACACTGGGAGTTCACGTAAACGTATAACGTTATGTAAAAAGAAAGAACAGATGCAGACGAAGGTCGCTTTATGTAACAGATGACAGTTTACATAAAAAGAAAATTTAAAGTTTGTTTTATTCTCTTATGAATTGATGGAGAAGGATAGAAAGTGAGAAAGGCAAGCTTAATGCTGCTTAAACTGCATTAAATCACCATCAGAGTTAGTCTATTACATTCCTCAACGTCAGAGAGTAACATTACGAGCTCTCTGTAACGATACGCGAATGAGCGTCATAAATAAAGTCAATGCCTCGCGAAGACTTGAATTATAGCGTTTTTAAAGCACTTCCAGTTGCCGCTACGCGCATCTCGTCACGCCTGTCTTTTAATTTCCTTTTTAACATGCAAGTCACGCAAAGATTTGATCGGATTAATATAAAAAACTTCGCAATTTCATTTCAGTTGCGACCATAGAGTAATCAACTAGCCGAGATTCATTTGTTGTTTTTTCCGCCACGCAAAAATGCTAAGGATGTCAGTCGGAGAGAATTTTTATCTAGTGACATTCCTTTATTTGGTGTTTACTTCGTCGTAACGTCTCCATGGTTACCGCTTCACAACGTTAAATGCAGCGTTTTCCGCATTTCACGAATGTGCAGGCAGATGCTTTAAAGGGGATTGGTTGGTTTGGCTTTTGATCGCCATCTAACGGCTTATTTTTTCCCCATTGACAAATGACGAGCGACTGATTAAAAGGATTGGTAATCAGGCTGTTGGAGGACACTTTGATGGATTGCCGAACGATCGAAAGTAGGAATCGTAGGAACTTTTCCGAACTATATAGTATGCCGGGAAAAAATAGACGGTCGCAGGAGAGAAACACATGCATGGTTCTCGTTTCTACGGTTACCTCCGATGGGAACGTTACATATGCACATATAATATCCTCTATACATGGTACATCAATTTCCTTAAGTGCTTGCCTGTCGTTCATTCCTCGTCGATTTAGTTTTTTTATATTTATAAACTTTGTTGCTCCCTGCCATTAACGGAAAATAGGGAGAAAGATGGCGGGAGATTTTTTGGTATACTAATTAATTTCGATTTTCAATCTACTTTAATATGTTTCGTCATTTAGATGCCTATTTAAATTACCACGGTTATTTGTAATTCTATGATTAGTAATAACTGTCGGTAATACGATCCTTATGTCGATCGCCTCAAAATAGTGTCCACCTGATTCTAAAATTTTAAACCTTTCTTCTAAATGTGTATTACAATTTTCAAAATTTGCTTAAATTTGAGAATGGCGAATTACATTTTTCGACAGCCCTTCTCAATTTTAAGGTATACATTTATTATGCAATAGATATACTGGTAAACCTCTCTAATCCGGGAGTCAATTCTCTCTTCCGGAACAGGGCCGGAATTTTGTCTAATTGGGAAAATGTGGAAAATCGATGTTCCAGTTCTGTGTTTTCACAGCTTAACAAGCAATTTTAAAAAATTACAAACGCCCATAAAACTGCCCGTTTTTTACCTATCACTAGCAAAATTGTCCGGCGTTGCTCGGGGTTATGTTTTTAAGTAAATGAAGGCAATTATTGTGAATGAAAAATTATTTCCTTGTTTAAAAATATTTTTATATGGGATATTTTTTCATATTTTAATTTATAAACATCTAAGTTTTAGAAAATATTAAGAGGATTCTTAATTAAAATGAATATCAAATTTTACAATGAATGATAGCAGACGATGCTTTTACTTTTTATTTCTGCTGCGAGTAGGTACATAGATTTAGTCCACTTCCAACTCTCGATGTTGCAACGCACAATTGTCCAGCGTTAGAGCATGTCAGATCAGTTCCCATTTAGAAGCATTGATCCCGTTGTCATGGTATTTAACATTTTCCATTTTTTACAGACTTGTAAAAATACTTTTATTCGCAATTAAAATTTTAAATTTACGCTAAATCGGCTTAGATTCGAATTCTATATTTTCTAAAATATAAAGTTGATTCTTTCTGCTTAATACATGTTTTTGTCTCGAGTTCGTAACTTCATTTTAAGCAGTTTGAATTTGTAAAATAATAAACACCTACACGTCAAACGATTTTTACGTGTTATCTTATGGAAAAAAGTAAATCCCATATATTGGCAGCACTGACTAATTCCGCTTGACCAAACCTTGACCATTCGTTAAGTTAAAATGTAAGTAAGAATCGTAGCAGATTTGGTTCCTCTAATTCTCGTAGTTTGGGCGTACATAATGAGACAAACTTTCGGAAATATGTACGTATATAGAAGATTCCATTTGGATGAACTGGTCCAGTTGTTAGTAAAGATATCATACTTGTAGCCTGCATTGTTACTGATATAAAAAACTTACGTGGCCACCATATGACTATCGGAATTAACTAAAAATGTAATAGTACTTGCAAGTTCTTCTTGAAAAAAACCTTCCTCGAGAAAAACTAACAGCATTTACATACCTGAATACATTTTTACAAACATCGAATAATTTTCACGATGAAATTTACTTTGAAACACTCTTCTCATTGAAAAACAACACATTCTTTATACTGAGTATAGAAAAAGCAAAAGTTCGCAATCCCTTTATATGCTTAATTATATCCTATGATAATAAAAAAAACAAAAAAGAAATATATTTCTTATGGATCTTTATTCAAGGCTTATATGAATTCCCACATTTTATGTACTCATGGTTGATAACAATTAAAATTGATCAGATGAAATAAATAACTTACAGGAAAATGGGCATGTAGACAAACAGAAATGTAGAAAAGTCGTTCAAACATATATCATCATTCCTGCTGTGAATTACATTTCGAATTAGGGCCAAGAAAGGTCATATTCACAGAAAAACGGCCATGGCCCCATTTTGTCACACAGTAAATCATTAAGCCCTCCAGATATATGAATTAATCCACAGTCTTCATTACCATGAGCTTGATCTGGTTGGCCTGATTGCCATTTCATGTAACCAGTTGTCCCAAGTGGTTCACCTAAAATTCAAGGATTGCATCACATATCAATCTGGCTAGTCTAATAGTTTACCAAATAATTTAAAAGATTAAAATAATATATACTTCATATATCAGACCGTAGAAGAATGATTTAGTAAAATTATAAAATAGATGTATAACATTTGTGATTGATTACATTAATCAATTTTATCAAGAAAATTTTATTTAGTAGGCTCTGCATAATTACGCAAGAAATATTAATTAATATGAACGTTATAAAGCATGGTTAAATAATAAATAAACTGAAAAACACTATCATATCATCTAAATACCATTACTAAATTATTTACCAAATATCGTGACGTATGTGCCCTCTACATCCATATCATGTAATCCCAAATATGCCCAGTCCTGGGCATCTTGGTATCTGGCAAACGGCACTGTCAAAATTCTACATTCTGCTTCTGAGTTTATGATAGCCAAATGGCCGCAGTCCATTGTGCCTGTTGCTAATGCCTGTAATAAGTCATAGCATTCCCTGGGTAAAATTTGTAATATCCTACCCCAGGAAACAAGTTATTTCCTTCAGGCTTTGGAGGTGGGACTAAAATAATGAACAGGACGCACAATTATAGTATAGAATATTTTTTTCCAAATTAATAATATGCAAGCTATTGTGGCATGTTATATAATATGAAAATACCCGTTACTAATATTTTAATATTAATATTTTCTGGGTCGTGTAGACTAGTTGAAAGGGATAGCTGAAAGGACAGAGTCGCTGTACATGTTGCAATTCGAAAAGGAAATATCGATTTCAAATTCCCATCCTAAAAGGATTAAGGCAAGCCGAAGCGCTTATGTTGGTACCTCTCACTCTCCCTTCAGTTTCCTTCTTCCCCCACCCTCTACCTCGCTCGTTTCCTAAGTCCGTTGATATGTATCGTAGAATTTTGTTTAAAAAACGCCAATAATCAGCGTTTTCACCGTAATGCAATGATATAACTTTCAATCGCCTTATTTGCAAAAAGTATTGCAATTTTGCAATGATAGATCGGTAATTTCACGACCCGCTGTGAGGGTAGACTACACCCAGATAGGGTCAGGGACTGAGTCCGAGCGAGGTAAGCCAATCCTCACTAATGACGGTCGAACGCAAGAGCAGGCCCTGGTACTGCTACATAAACCTTATATTTTTATATTATATAATTACTTTTACATTTTAAGATGGGTTGATATAAGGTAGAAATAATCTGATTTTATCGGGAATAAACCCAGATCTTGCACTTTTACGGTGAATATTCTCTCTTCGGATTGCCGTGAAAACGTGCATATTTGTGATACACCATGAAGTTTTCTAATTTGTTTAAATTTTAAACTCCTGTGTCTTGTAATGCATTTGGGTTGCTCGATTGCATCGATAATGAAATATGTCGCCGAAGAAATGAGATAGTCGTCTATACCCTGAAAATATGCAGTTATTTTCCGGATAATATCCGAATTTAGTAGTTTGTTCGAAAAAAAGCGTAGAAAGAACTCGTCAGGAAAATATTTTGATTATTTTGGCTAACAGTTTGGACGAGGTTCCGAGTTCGTTCCACGGTTTTGAATTATTTCAACTCTCGCAATTGGTTCTCCTCGAGCTTGTTATCCACGCGTAATCTATTTAATTTTAGGCAAATTTTTACTACGAGGGAAATTTTCTTAACTTTTTACCAGTTAAAGGCTGTTTCATTTTGTTCGAAAGATATCCGCGTCTTTCTAAATTCTCGTGTAATTCGAAGGACTCCTGCTTCGCCGATTTAAGTCGCCAAGTTGACCGAAAGATGTACAGGTGAAACCCAAGGGCGAATCCGGATTGTGGGAGAGGGTACTGAAATATGAAAAATAAACTATTATTAGAAAAAATATTCAAAAGCATACAGATTTTAATATGTTAAAAAGGAAGTAGATAGCCCTTTGTACAACAAAATAAATATAGTCAGAAAAAAACAACGATTAGTTCCCAGCAGCTGATCTTTGATCCACTAAAATTTCCGATATATCTACCTCTCATATCTTAATCTGAATAAATACCCTGCTGGCCACCTCAATTGGTGTGTGGCAGGAGGAGATTATCTCCGACCTATCATATTATTGTGCTGTCTTATCGTCTTAGGGAAGAGAGATCCCTTGTATCTATTAGTCCTACAATCAATCCCTCGAATCTCGTCAGTGTGGTCGTGGCGTCCTACGTAAGTTGGTAACATAATTACGCCTGGTAATTCATCAATAGTCTTCAGATCTAAATCTCTGCAATAGCCGATGCCTAGACTTCTCGCCGTTCCTCCAGAGACTCCCATACAAGCTCTTCTATTATGATCGTGTAGACATATTAAAATTAAGCCAGGGCATCGAACCGTAATTTTTTTCGCTCCGGTTTTCGTTCCGGTTCACTCAAAACACAAAATATAGGTTCGGTTCCAGTTTCGCTCCGGCAGCCATCAGTGAACCGGTTCGAACCGATTTTTTTCACTCCGACTTTAAAATATTTTTAGGAAACTTTCAAGAACTGATTTATGAACTTACGTAATTTCCTAATTTAATAAAATACATCTTCGCTATAACAATAGTGATGTTTAAAAAACTAATAATCAAAATACGAAAATATATTATTCGGATGTGAATATTTAGTAATATGTATTTTATCTATTTAAGATTATGTTTAGAATTGAATATTTACAAACCATACATTCGTCGCAAATGATTTCAAATGGTTAGGAAAGTGTTAGGTGAATTACAAATAAGCACGTTTCCTGCGATAGAGTATTCTAAACCTATTATGTTATGCAAACCATTCATCTCAATTACTAATTTAATGTGCTTACAATTAATCTTTAGTATTAAATTTCATTAAAATCCACTCAATATTTTGATGGAAATAACATACATAATTTTTTTATTCCTATTTTCAGTAACGATTAACATCCAATATAAAATTGAATTTTTCGTCCACGCAGTGCCTCCCGAAAGCATCAACCCACATCATCAAACGCTGCGGTTGCGTTTAAATTATGATTATTGGTTCTGTATCCGCTGTGGCTGCGTTCACTTCAAATTGACAGTAGGGCCCCAAAATTCCGTACCGCTTATGGCCCCTGAACTTCTAAATCCGCCACTGTAGGCATTCATAAGGTTCAAGGAATTCTCAAAATGGGTAAATTTTCCCATGGAATTACTGGAAGTTGGTAGATATTATCTTAGAAAAGACTTGAAGGTCGTATTCGTGGAACGAACCTAGGGACTTGAGGATTAGCGAACTTGGTTGGGTGTTTGGACCCCATGGCGACAGGGTATAGGAGCATGAAGGAGGCGATGACCATTTGAACATGGAAGGTTACTGAGCGGTGGAAATATTCCGCCTTTCGCTTACACTGTTTATGCGAACCGAAACAAAGGAGCGAAATAAATATCGGTTTTCGGTTCGGGTTCAACACATTTAGTTTTTTCGGTTCGGGTTCGGTTCCACTCCGGCCGAAAATATCGGTTTTTTTCGGTTCGGTTCCGGTTCGATGCCCTGAATTAAGCTCATATAGAGCAAACCATCGTCAAAAATTGCCTTCTCAAAGTTGCAAGATTCCCGAGATATTTCCCGAACCGACGGACGGATAAACAAACCGAATACATAAGCTATTTTGTTTTTAGGAAAAACCACTAAAAAGTATATGCATGCGCGTTAGCCAGTTATGTGGTTTTGTCCATTCTCGCACGTGAGAGAAGGATTTGTTTGTTTCCATGGGAATCCATATTTTGTTCTGTCAACTGATTTTCCTCGTCTTGCTTTTCGTGTAGCTTAAAGTAAACCTCTTAGGGTTTATCTGTGTTTATCTATTTATCGTTCTCGTTTTCTCTCTTTTTTCCATTCACACGGTGCCCAAAACAATCTCGCAGAGCATAACTTCTCTCCCTCTATATAGCGAGCAACAATTTCAACGCTCGAAATGAATGTTTGTTTCCCATATTTCCTTAGAGCAAAGTAAGGGAACTTTATTTTTCAGCTCGATTAATAAAAAGAAGTCTAACTTTATTACTTTGTTTCTCCAGGTTCATCTCCATTTTTATTTTAAAACTTCGCCCGGATTTTGAGCTGAAATTTATTAAGCAGATTAAATTAATTTCTTAACAGCTAATTTTGACTACGTGCGATTTTATGATTCAATAGGGTTTTCCCAAACTACGGCCTGTCATGAGTTTAATAATTACAAGAAACAGTGTGACAAAATGATATTAGATATTAATAATAAGAATTTCTCATTTTTCTCTCTGTCATCACGATAGATATATGAATTTAAAACAAATGAGGTCATGTGTATTACAACATTTCGCAAATAGTCCATAAATTATTATCTGATGATATCACCTTAATTAGCATAAATTAAATAGAATAAAATAGAATGTGTGTGTGTTAACGCTGTAACTCCAAAACCAATAAACCTAGAAAGCTGAAACTTGGCATACATACTAACAGCACCCTGTGAGTGTGCACCTCGGGCGTATTTTTAAAAAAATTTTGTCTTGGAACAGCACCAGGAGACAATTATATTTTTCCATAAGTTTACACGGGATTTTCGATTTTTCAGAGTGTAAGGTTTTCTTCCTTCGTTCATCGAAATACGTAAATATGGACCGATTGTCTTTATTTTTGCTTTATTCGACGGCTAAAACTCTATACTATCTTATTCTTGCAATTTTTACGTTACAATGTCGAAGTTTTCAGAAATACGCATTCTTTTTCGAGATTTTGCGGATTTTTTGTAGCCATTTCGGGCGTTGCCAAGAGGACTCTCATTGTTGTCTCCGATTCAATTAGTGTCAATTAAACATTCAAATTGACGAAAGAAAAGCGTTGTTCGCATCGAACTTTTGTTTAAGCATCGAAATTAATGACGCATAGCAGCATAAATATTTAAAGATAATTATACTGTTGACTGCGTCTGGGAAGCGTTTCTAACTGTTTAATCAAGGCATTTCATCATTAGTTTTATGCTAGAATCTTACCTTTTTGTAAGTAAAACTATTATATTATACATCTGTAATGTTACTAACGCAAATAGGCTTACGCATAAATTTAAAATTAGATGAAAATAAAGACGTTTGTATTTTTTTTAATATTGAAAGTTACAGTTTTTTCTCTTCGTAGCTACATTTACGCAGATAAAGTTGTTCATTTTGATTTATCATATAAATAAAAGAAAATATGTGTTAGTTTGTTTGTGTGTTAACGCTGTAACTCCAAAACCAATTAACCTAGAAAGCTGAAACTTGGCGTGTGTACTTAGGGAAATCTGAGATTGTCCACCTCGGGCTTATTTTTTAATTTTTGGCTTGGAAAGGGGGGGGGGGGGGGGTAAAAAAATTAAATAAACTGTCATAAAAACTAAAGAACTGAAACTTCGGATCGGGAAAGAGTGCAGCATATTTTTCATTTGCATTTTAAAATTACTTAGCATCATCGTACGAAATTGGAACTTGGGCGAAAGAACGCTTAAAAGAATAAAAATTCATTTTCTTGTTGTCGTTTTTTAAACTCTCTCCATAAGTTAGTTTTGGCCCAAAGTGAAAAAACGAGCAATATCCTGAAGCTCTATACGAATAAAAATTAGATATGTTTCAAAAATTAATTACTGTAAACATAATAAAAATAAATTAATATAGATTTTCGTGATTTTTTAATTAGGTCGTTTTTACATTGTTCTGAATCCCGGGCAACGCCTGGTAAACTATCGCTAGTATGTAATAATATATCATATGCTGCACACCAATTGCGGTGGCTTGAGGATTATTCATATAGATTCAGATTAAAATTTTCTATAAATGCTTAAGCTAATGTTATTGGGTATATTAGTTCTCATCATCTTTGGTGAGGTATTTTATTTGTAATGGAAATTATTTACGTTGAATTTAATATATTTCTGGATTTGTGTATCATGTTCTTTGCATTTTAATTAATTCTTTTGCAATTTAATTGTTGGACATTATGGCTTTTAGCAACGTTTAGTCAATAATTTTCAGCTAGTAGGTATATAAGTCAGAGAATATTTTTGGAATATTCCGTCCTTCGTTCCATTGATAACATGCTGGAAATGTGGATGAAATATGGCCCCTTATCTATGTACATATTAGTGATTAATCGCAGTTTCATTAAAACAACTACAACAAAGCTGAAAAAACTCATGGTCATACGATACCCGTGGATTGAGCAACCTTAACAGCGAAAGCATCCATTTGATAAAGCCCAGAGCCTTTAGTAATTATGCTCGCCGAATGTCTAACAGGGTCACGCTTACATTTATGACCGAGGAATACGTCGTGGAGGGTGTATTCTTCTTTTTTTTTCGGGGTATCTATGCCAACCTAACCTCCATAACCCCCTTTTAAAAATAAGTTTTTTTTTAAATAGGCCGGATAGCTTAGCGTTTGGTCTTTTGAGTGAGTGGGGCCCATGGCAACCGAAGTGTCCGTTAACTGCACACAAACACAGATGTCCTTTTCTCCTTCGAACGCGGTCGGCAATATTCGACCTTGCTATTCCTGGATTTCTCCACTTACGTCTATCCTTGGGTGGGAAAAGTTATAACCAATCATAGCGACCTATTTTAGCTTCAGGCCTCGACCATGTAACTACTGCCCCTGTTCTTATTCCCCCTTCTCTCTCTCCTTATCGCCCTGTCTATTATTATCTGTATTTCTCCCATTTCATCGACCCTCCCTCTTCGTCCGCTACTATTCCCCATTTATTTTCTCCCGTTTCCTCAATTCCTCTTGTCCTTCGCTATTTTATCACTTCACGATAAAAAAAATTAAATATTGGGAGCGCTAATGTAATGTTTATGTTAATTGATGAATGACATAGTGGCATATATACATATATTTTAATGCAATATCAATACGGTTCGGTGTTGTGTATTCTTTACATCGTTTAGCATAATTACTTACAGTGCTTTTTATTAAAATAATATATTGTAGTTCTGTTTTGTCAGATGTCGTGTGCTGCCGCTTCGAAATGAATACATAGACCGGGGGTGGGCAAACATTTTTGCATGGCGGGTCTTAGGCATTGAAAGTTGCTAATTCTTCGGCGGGCCAGATTAGAGTTTAAATCGGAAGTTATAAAATACTAGACGTTTCGGCTTATGTTTTTTTTTTCGACACGAAAGCAGAGTTTCAGCGCGGCGTACTCTTTCGCGCGTGCGTCAGACATGTCTCTGTATGCGGAAATGTAAGTGTGATTGTGCTGCCACCGCTCCTATATTTTCCGCGGCATGCATCTGCGCATTTGCACTTTGATAGGGGCTGAATAGTTGCAGTTGTCCGTATAGGTATTATAATTGTTAATTGTGTAAAAATCTTGATTCGGTCAGCACTTGACTTTCTTCGTACAGAACAACGGATATGATTGTAATACTACTTCAAGGTTGATCTTCCTCGAGATTAATATAGGCAGTTTCACTCGTGAATAATTTTTAAACTCTTTGAAAAATTTTCCCTATGAACACACACTTTGACTCGATTTTTATACTAAAAAAACATATTGTTATTTGTTGCTATGGATAACAAAATGTTTATGTGCATCTTAGTACTAAGGTCAAATGATTTCGTTAAACACTCGCGATTCAAATTACCGTTAGTGGCGCTTTGAATATTAGTGTATTTCCTTTGATGATGACGAATATTTACATTAATGAAGCTCTATAGGAGATAGCTAGCAAAAACGGAAAAATGGCTAGAATAAACTCAACTTCCGAAATGGCAAGAGCGTAAAAAAATTACTATTTGGTCTTGGAGAACTAGTGTCCGGCGAAATTTCTCGGAAATTCCAAAAGAAAAAATGGGTTTGGGAGAGGTAATTGGAGAACTCGTAGAAAGGCTTTTTACATTCTCCATACTATTATCTCGATTATGCCTGTTTGTGAGAGGAATTTTGTAGGTGCTCTAACTCAAAAACTACTAATCAAATCGGCGTTAAACTTTATATTTAGAATTACGTTAGTGCTTCGGTTATTCTTAAGACTTTTTTTTCCATATTACTCGAGTAGCCTTAGCCTTCAATATTCCAGGATTATCCAGTTCAAATCCTTTAAGTAGTGATATTACGCTTTGCTTATGATCATACATTTGTTGTTACGAATGTGGCTGCTCTGCGTTGGACTCTTTCTAACTCATGCTCGTGCCCCTTCCAATCTCATATGCATGAGGCATGTTCTACCTGTGTTCTAGCTAATGATTAATGACGCGTTTTTATTTATTTTTCTGTACTATTCCGCCTATTTCTTGTTGGCCGCGATTATTATCCGACGAATTTGCATATTCCACGAAAGATCACGAAAAATAATTGCTCCTTAATATTTAACATAATAAGCTGCTTAGATATTCCGATCGCCTTTTTTATACTCGACGTCTCCTTTGTTATTATATTTTCCAGAAAGTTGTGATTGAACATTTTCGGTAATTCATTTCAATTTGTCTTTTTTTCATAGCGAGGCGATATCTTTTAATCCTTCCTGCAGCTCATTATGATCATCCTGGTTGTTTATCTCGTTCTATATGACGGCAGGATCGTCCCTACATACACCATATTTAAATTTAGATTACCTTGCGGTTAATATCAAAGTGCGGGGCCACTGAAACCCAGGGGTTCGGGACGGCCGCTCCGATTCGCCATATGCTGGGGATCGCAGTGGCGATCGCCCCTCCCCTCTTGGATATTCTTTAGGGTCAGCAAAAGGAGAAGCCGAGAGGGTTGTCATGCTACAGGAGGTTTTTCCCAATAGGCTTCACTGTGATAATTATGGTACTATTCTATCATGTACCATGGTTTATTAATGGGAAATAATCTTGACATAGATTTAGTGTACAAATTAAAAATATCCCCAACCCCATGTAAAAATAGTCAATAATCGCCTCCCCCCCCATCCTCCCCCTCCCCTTGGGAAGTTTCTAGTATAATCTAGTATAATCGGCGAAAAGTCTGATTTTACTACGAATTAACGAGCAGATATCGTTTATGTATATTAAAAATAGGAGATCTAAGACACTTCCCTGTGGAACACTTGACGCGACTTTAACGGTATATGAGTACTCCCCATCGACTAATACTCTTTGTTCTCTACTTTGAGTCTCTCACCTAAATTACGACTTTCGGATTTTCCACATTCCTAACAATTGCCGTTGAGGTATTTAATCAAACGCCTTATCCAACTGAAATAGATATAGACGACATCGAACTGAATATTTTTCTCTCAGCATCGTAGTAAATGGTTCGCAAAAACTGCCGAGCTGCGTTTCACATGTTCTGCTGATATTCCTTTAGCGTAGAACCCCTATATAAACATCACATGACAGGGCTAAAGGTTGTAGGCATGCAGCTCCGTAACTAGATATTTTAGCTCCCGGGGAAAATTACTGTATATGCGCCCTCTCCCCCTTAAAGAAATTATTTTCTCTACTTTATTTAGTTACTAATTGGAGTTTTTGCAACCCTTGCTTAGTTGCGCCCGGGGCAGATGCCGCGCTAGCCTCGCCCTAGTTACGCCACTGTAGGTATGCTTAAGTATCTTGAACAATAATGGTGCTAAGGAACTCGGACTTTGATTTACAGGTTTCTCTTTGTCGCCGCCAATATGGATGGACACGTCGCTTCCAGTTATCGGAAGAAGTCGCATATACAGCGGAGTAGATTCTGAAACGGTCACGTGACGGATTTTCCCACGTGTTTGTTAAACCTGGCTGCGACGTTAGGTCAACTGCACTGCATCGTCGCATGCAACGGGGACTACTTCGATAAGGACAGTCAAGACCTAAGAAATGAGGTAAGCCTGCAAAAACAAAAATTCATGATCAGTCTTTATCGAACAGCCCTTAATAGAACAGAGGTTATCGAGAATCGTTTTTTCTTCCGATTACGTAATAACAGAAGAATCAAAATGGCGATTGACATTTTCTGTGTGCGCTTGGGTGCATTTATAAACCTATGCCACCTAACGCTTTTGGAGAATAGTAGGGTGAAACGTAGATGTTATATGCGATCGGTTTTAAGAATTGCCTTTAATCGCTCGCGAGTTTGCGTTTTCCATCCGCCAACTCAAAGTTGAAAGATGCAGCCTTTTCAGCATAGAAATATGGCAATCACAATGTCTTTTTTTATATAAATTATGTGTACACCTCATGAATTACAAAAGATAATGAATCCTTCACCGAAGATAATTTATTTATTTATCCAGTCGCGGATTCCGAGGATTTTATTTTTTCGTGGTAATAAAAAAAACAATGAAAATATATGTGTATGTCAATAAATAAATGCTACAGTGGAATTTTCGTCGTGGAATAGTTTGGATGACACCGAAAAAACAAAAGAGCAGAGAGAGGTGCGTTTTAAATGCCATTGTACGTAATAATAAAAAAAGACAATGGGGCGCTGTATGCAAATTTCATCGTCCTCCCCTTCGCTTAATTTTTTTGTTATTATTTTTTGAAGACTTATTTATCACGGCCTCTCTCGAGGTAGAACCCTGCAAATTCAATTTCCATCCTCATCCTCCTTCGAGAGAGAGAGAAAGTCATTGTGACATGACGATGATGTTAAAAACTTATCACGGTCGCCAAGTCCCTCGAAGGATGGGAGAAAGAAAAGGCCTTTTGTTTCCTTTCTCTCGCTCAATGCCCTTCCACTCTCTCCCTCTCCTCTCTCCCTCCATCTAACCTTCCCTATATACATTTTTCTCTCACTCCCTCTTATACCTCTTGCTACCTCCCTCTCATCTCTCTCTCTCTCCCTCCCTCTCTCCCTCTCCCTCCCTCTCTCCCTTCCCTCTATTCCTCATCCCTACCTCTCCCCCCTCTCCTCCTCCCTCTCTCCCTCCCTCTCCCCCTTCTCCTCTCCTTCCTCTCTCACTCTTTTCCTCCTCCGCTTACTTCCTCTTCCTTTTTTCCTCAGCTAGCTCACACCCCACCTGTTCAATGCCACCTGCTTTCCCCACTCCTGCCCATTTCCCTCCCTCTCTCTCTCTCCCCCTCCCCCTCAATTTTTCTCCCTCTTTCCCGGTCTAACACCTCCTATACTTCCCCTCCTTTTCTACTTTATCTATCCCTCCATCTCCTCAGTTCTCACTCCTTTTTCCTCCTCTCTCTCCTCCAACTCACTCCCTCCTGTCTCCTCTCCTCCCTAAAGAGTTAAATATAAGAGGGAACTATACGGTCTCAATTTCGCTCTTAATAAAATCGTTTGCCTGTTCTTCTTTCACTCGAACATTTTTGAGTTTTCTGTAACGTTCCACTGTTTCATAACATTCTTTTCACCTTCTCTTATTCGCAATTTATGTTCCTTATCTTAAATTTCCAGAATACGTACGCGATTTCACTTTCTCCTTCTCTGTCGATTTCCCGGAATCGTCACTTGTTGATTGACTTCTTCATAGCAACGGCGTTTCTCACCAACAGAAATGTTTTAGATTATTTTTCGATCCGATTTTGAGTTTGGTTTGTACCAAAACACTTCTCAGTCGTTTCCCAAGGATTTCTCTCTTGTTTATCACTTAGGAAACTTAGGTCGACTTGTTTCCTATGTTTATAAGGAAAACTCTTATCTCCGTAGCAGTCACTAATATCCACGTGCCGTCCTTTCTTACGTAATTTACATCTTTTCGCCTCAGACTTGGTAATTTTTGTATACTTCTTCGTCAAGGCTATCGTACAACCAATGAATCGTCTCACATATTTCTGAGAATTTTTCTTCTTCTCTGCGTTGCCTTTTATATGGAATCCATTTGTCATATGCGCGCAATATTAAGCTCCAATGAGTGTGTGTGTTAAAATATATTTAAATTGTGCAGAATGTGATAATATGACTAGTGAAATTGGGAGTCGTCATGAGTTTGCTGAAACGCATCTCTCTATCTAACTTTATATAAACAATTTGTATAACGCAATTTTGAATAATGCAACTTCCTTTAAGAACGCACCCTTTGCGTTAACCAGGGCATAGGTGTATATCATATCGTTTCACGATCGAGTTATTAGAAAATCTATATCGTTAAAGACAACGATGTTAACGTGTGTAGCCTGTATTAAAAAAATAATGGCAGTTTTTTCTTGAGATTAAGTAAAACTTCGAGAGAAATTTCTTAGGTAGGCTTCGGCGCTTTGCACCTACCACTTTGGTGAATTGTGGTGTAGCATGGTGATGTATGTACCTGTCGAAATGCACGGCCAAGGCAATGCAGTAGGTGAGATAGAATTTCAGGATATACGTAGATGTTCCTTTGCTTTTTATAAGACGGTATGGGATCTTAAATATGACGTTAAATCCTGCGAGCGAGATGTTTTAGACCTTTTTGTACAACTTGGAGCCCACCTGTCTGTGGAATTGCAGCAATCCACATCTACATGACAACACTGCAGTTTACCTTATTGGTGGATGGCAGGGGGTTGTAAGGCTAACCGTGTCGGAATGAAAGCCGTTTGTCGCAAAGCCATACTCATAGCATAAATCGACAGTGGAATTCGATAATTGAGTTCTTCTATAATTGTTATCGATGACTTATTGCAAGCATAAAAAAATCTAATTGAACAAAGTCTTCACTTCAAATGCACGTTGGCCTCCGTTCAATTATGATAAGGATACTATCTACGCGTAGTTTATTCAACTTTTTTTTGATACAGCAAGATACGATACGCCGTATATCTGTCACGATCATCAAGATACTAATTAAAATTGCCTCTCGCAGGTGTTCTCATCAGTTTTACTTTATCCGATAGTGTGTGTGTGTTCTTCCTCGCGTGCGTTTCTCACGCATTCATCAATTCCTTCGCACGCTTTTCCGGCTCCCATCGTCACACCATCGTTTCACGCTACTTTCTTCCTTCGGTTTTTTTTTATACCGCTTCATTTTTCTTTCAAAGTTTTACTTTTCTACAGAGCGAGACCGCTCGACTCAGTTCGATCGCGGGGGTGGGGGGGAAGATTAACAACTTCCGACTCTTTAAAAGCATTTACGGGCACGCTTGCAGCTCTTTTTTTTATGCCTCCTTCGTTTTGCGTTCCTTTGGCAAGAATCGTAGATTCGGGGGGACTTTTCTAAGTTTTTATTTTAAGAGACTTTGGATGGTGTTGACGTAATCGTGTCACCATCGCGCGTAATCCTTCTTCGTTCAGCTGAAGCAATGTCCGTAGTTCATAGACCTATATTCATTTGTTTCTTTCATTCCTCGTATATTTGTCTGTTCCTTTTCCGTTCGTCTTTCGTTCCTCGTCCGATTCTTCTCCGTTTCTTCTGCGTTCCTTTTGCGTTCGTTATGCGCTCCTTTTGCGTTCCTTATCTGTTCCTTCTCTGTCACTTCTCACAAGCTCCTCCTTCGTTCCTTTTCCGTTCCTTCGCCACTTCCGTTCCTTATTCATTCCTCTATCGTTTCTCTTCCGTTCCTTTTTATTTGCATTACTTTTCCGTGCATTTCTTTCTCTATCATGCAGATAAAGAAAGGCACATTTCCGTTTCTTTTGCGCTCATTTTTCATGTATATAAATCCCTCCTACGCTACTTCGTTAACAACCTCATTTCTTCGTATTTCGAGTACTCTGACCTCCTCCGTTGCCTGTTCGCCCTCCATTCTCACCTTAGTTTTTTTGGTGTTCGCTAATCTTCGCCCTTCTCTACTCCTTTTTACTTTCTTTATACATGTAGTATACGGAAAGTACCTATATATACACAGAGTAAGTCCTCGGTTTACGTGAGAGATGATGCGTATATCGAAATCGCCTAAATCGAATCCCAATTTCCCATATACGTAATATATTATAGCGGGGATACGTTCTTCACTAACGAATTTTTTTAAACAAATATAAACACGAATAACTTTAAATGGCCCAAATGAAACCCGGCCGTGATCTGTGAATCCAAACACCCAACAACCTCTCCATATTATCTTTAATGGTGTCACACTTTGAGCACATTCACGAATTTTCCTTTCGTTAATTTTAATTGTTCTTGCCGTTGAATCAGCCAAACCGAGCACTCTTGCAATTTCACTTGGCCCTTCATCGGTATCATAACGCCTTAACACTTATAACTTAAATTAACACTGTGCCTGCTTTTCTTTGGCGCAGGATCAAAAACTACTTTATGAACGTTTTACACTCATGTTGAGACGGGTCAGTAAATTTCAACAATTACGAAAGTTGAATTAATGTTCAACACGATTTTCGCGGCAGCGAAACCAACTAATCGGAAAAGGCTCGCACGAGTCGTATCAGCACGACGAGAAATATCCTCGTCGAGAAATCCGATCAGTATTTCCATGTACCAAATCGTGTTAAAGCAAATTCCGCTCCTGTAAATCGAATTGTGTTCCCTATTTTTTCGATCGGCTATAAGCGAATCCACGTAAATCGAGTTAGCGTGTAACGAGGACATATATATATATATATATATAAGTGAAACTCAGATTATGTTTGTTTTTATACAAATCCACTCCTTTGAAGATATCGTCACGAAACTTCGCATAGGTATATAATTTTACCCTGCGGGCAACATAGGCTATGTGACGATACAAAATTTTGGAGGTGAGGGGGTGTTTAATTCATTAATTATTTTCTCGTAAGTTTACACATGATTTTCCATTTTTGAGATTGCTAGGTTTTTTCTATTCATTCATCTGAATGCCTAAATATAGACTGATTTTCTTCGTTTTTGCTTTATTCGACGGTTACAACTGTGTTTCATCTTATTCTTGCGATGTTTGGATGTCACACGTTCGAGGTTTTCAGAAATACGCAATTTGTTTCGAAATTTTGTGTATTTTTCGTACTCTTACCGGGCGGCCGTCATTGTTACCTCCGTTTCAATTAACTTCAATGAAGCCTTCAAATAGACGAAAGTTTAGTGTTATTCGCTTCGTACTTTTGTTTAAGCCTCGAAATTATCGTTGTAGCAAAACCAGTGTTCAATCATGCACAACTATACATTGCCTTTTCACGGTTTTCTTGCTTACAGTACATAAAAGTAAACATTTCAGAAAGGCATAATTACGCAAGAAACGAAGCTGGATTTGGCGAATAAAATGATCGTAATATTTTAATGCAATACGCTCCGAAACGGATCGTTTACAAACAAATTTGGCTAATTGTTAAGAAAAGCTAACATAAGTGAAAAAGTACTCTGCATAAGTGATTTTCAATTTTTCGTAAACTAAAACTGTTTCTGTGTATATCCCGCATACGCCCTAGAATTGGCAACGATAGTAGGTTCGCTAAATCCGTCGTAATTCAACGGGCGCTTACGCTAGTACTGTATATTTATGCCTCTCTTTCACTCTCCCTTAACTACCCCCTCTCTATCTCTCCTATATTTCCCCCCTCTGGTTTTTTTCTTATCTGCTTCGCCACAGCGTCAAATTTTTCTGCGTCTGTGAACCTCTCCAGCTTTTCTCTCCCTCTCTCTCCCTCTCTCTCTCTCCCTCTCTCTCTCTCTCCCTCTCTCTCTCTCCCTCTCTCTCTCTCCCTCTCTCTCCCTCCCTCTCTCTCTCTCCCACTCTCTCTCCCTCTCTCTCTCCCTCTCTCTCCCTCTCTCTCTCTCCCTCTCTCTCCCTCCCTCCCTCTCTCCATCTCTCTCTCTCTCTCTCTCTCTCTCTCTCTCTCTCTCTCTCTCTCTCTCTCCCCCGCGCTCGAATATGCGCACATCTCGCAGATTTCCTTTACCTCTTCTCCTTCCTCCATTCTATCCTCCTCCTCTTGCCCATGCACATTCACTCTCGCACACCATTTCCTCCCCCTCTATATAGAAGTCTCCCTCCATGACACAGCCAACCCTTCCACCTCAAGCTCCCTTTCTCTACACTTAAACCCAAATCATCCCCCTCTCTACCTTTCCCACTCATCTCCCGTCTCGCCATCTCTCTCTCTCTTTTTCTCTCTCACCCTTCCTTCCTCTTTCCTATTTCACTCTCACTCCACCTCTTTCTCTCCAGCTCCGTCTCTCTCCCTCTTTAACTCCTTTCTCTTCTCTATCTCCGCCTCTTATTTCCCTCTCTCTCCCTCGTTCTATGCCCATCTCTTCCTCCTCCCTTTCACCCTCTATCTCTACCCCTCTGCCAGCTCTATTCCCCCCCTCTCTCTCTCCCGCTCTATTTCCCCCTCTTTCTCCCATTCTATGCCCTTCTCATTCTCCCCTCTCTCCCCCCTCTCTGTCGCCCTCTATTTCTACCTCTCTCTCCACCTCTATGCCCCCTCTTTCCCATCTCTTTTGCCGTATCTTTTCCCTTCTCTCTCTCTCTCCCTATATCCCTTCCTCTCTCTCCCTGTCTCGCCCTCTCTTCCTCACTCCCTCCCTTTCTCCTATATATGTAGTCCAAATTTCTCCCTCAATAAAGTCGTTTGTCTGTCTGTCTGTCTCTCCCACTCTGTCACATTTGTCTCGCCCATTTTTTCCCATCTATTTCCCCCCCTCTCCACCTCTATTTCCTCTATTCCTCTCACTCCATCATTTTCTCTCTTTCTGCTTATCTCCTTTTCTCTTCATCATTCTCTAGATCCCTCTCCATCTCTTTTATCACTATTCCTCCCTCTCTCTCCTTTCCCCCCTCTCGTCTCCCTCTTTATTTGTTTTTCTCTTTTCCTATTGCCTCTCCCTACCACCGCCTCTTCGTCTCTCCTTCCCTCTCTCTCTCTCCCTTGTTCTTCCTTCCCCTCCATTCTCACTTCCTCCCTCTCTCTCCCTCCCTCCCTCTGTTCCTCGAGCTAACTCAACTCGCCCTCATGTTGTCTCTCGCGTGACATTGAGAAGGTTGTCTCGAGGAGAGCGTTTTGCTTTCACACTATATAGCTCTCTTGCGTCTTCGAATCTCCCAGGCAACCGCTCCGGTTCCTTCTCTCTCTCTCTCCTTCTCATCTTCTCCCGTCGTTTCCTTCCCTCCTTTTTCTCCCATCTTTCTTTTATTATTCATCGCATTTCTCTCGTTCTCAGCCTCATTTATTCCCTCTCGACCTTCATCCTTTTCTCGTTCATCGTATTGTTCCCCTTTTCACTGTTCCAGTTTGCTTTCATTCGCGACTTCTTACCGTTTTCTCTTCCCGCGCGCGCTCTTTTTCGAGTTTTCTCTATTCCACCTTATCTCCTTTCCTTTTATTCTTCTTTCTCCTCTCTCTCTCTCTCCGTAAATTCTCATCGCAATCCGTTTTAGCCTGCCTTCCTTTCCTTCCATCGTTCGTTCCATCTCTATCTTCTCTTTCTTCCCTGTTTACATTCTCTATTCCTTGCATCAACTCCTTGGATTATCATCTTTCTTTTACCTCCCGCATTCCTTTCTCCTTCTCCGAGATTCCTTGCCTTCATTCTGTTTCCCTTATCCTTTTCTCTCATCGACGCTATTTTGTTTTTTTTCCCTCGAATACTTCAGCCTGTTGTTAGATGGAAGAAGAGACTCTCTATTCTCATTTTATCGCCATAACAAATGTATTTTGCCTATACCTTTATTTTTTCTGCTGCACAATCTCTCTTATTCTCTCCATTCCTACAATCATTACTTCTATTACGCGCTTTTTTCTTTTGTGTTCTTTTCTAGTTTGTCTCTTCCTTTTTTCCTCCTCGTCCTACGCCCGTATTTTGCGAATCTTTCTTCCTTCTCTCATCTCCCCTTTTCTCTACCTTTTTCTCTCCTCTCCGTCTCTCTTCCCTATTATCTTCCGTTCTTTCTTCTCTCATTCTGCTCCCTCTTCCCCTCCTCTCTCTCTCACCTCCTTGTTCCTCTCCATCTCTCTCCCTCTCTTTCTTCCCTCTCTCTCTCTCCTCTCACTCTTTCCTCACTCTTACTCGCCTCTCTCCCTCTCATTAGTCCCTCCCTCTACCTCCTTCCCTTTCTGACCCTCTCTCTATACTTCTCTTTCTCACTCTTTCTTCCCTTTCTCTCATCTCTCCCTCCTCTTTGCCCCTCCCTTTCCTTCTCTCCCTTTCCTTCTCTCCCTTCCTGTCTTTCACACTATCTCCTTTTCTTTGGCTCTCTCCTTTCATTCTCTTCCATCTTATACTCTCCTTTCTTCCTCCTACTTTTCCCTCATTCTATCTCCCCCCTCCGTTTCTCTCTCCCCCTCCCTTCTCTCTCACTCTCCCCTCATTCCCCCTCCTCTTCCCCTCATTCTCCCTCCTCCACCCCTCTTACTCCCTCTCTCCCTTACTTATTCCTCACTCCGCCTTCATCTGAAAACATCCGAGCACCACCCATCTCCCTCCTCCTCCACCGTCATATATTCCCTCTCTCTCTCCCTCTCTCTTTCTCTGTTCTCTTTTGTTTGACTATAAGGCGAGAGAGGCATTTAAAGAGTGCGGCGGTATGCTACCACGGTCGTTGAAAACGTGGGGAAGACGACTTTGTGTACGTAGGACTCTGGATAACCGCTTTTCACTCTTTTTCTTGTTATTCGTGCGGCTTGATAACGTGCGCTTCGAGTTTATTCTGGAAGGAAAATCTTCCCTAGTTTACGTATATATATTTTTTATGGTTTCTTATCAAGTGAACTACGGTAGGAACTGTTTCTTCGAAATAACTCAAACAAACTTATTTATATTTAAATAGTTGATAAGATCTAGGAATGCGAAAAAATAGTTTTGAAGCAGCCCTTTTAAAATAAAACGAATTAATTTATTTGCTAACATTAGCGTGGGGGTATATATATTTTTTAAATTTCTGGGGTTGTTTTTATAATGACTGGTTATAAAAATGTTTTCCCCAAATACTCGAGCGATACTGCATCCAAAAACGTGTGGCAATCTTCACATTTCGTCCTCCTATACTCTTGTAAGAGAAAGATCAATTGAGCTGAAATTCGCGTATGTTACAAATCTTCACGCTCTATGTACTTCCGTTTACGTACTAGATACTCTAGCATTCTTCAAATAATTAGTCGATCAACCATTTCGACATAAAGCAGTTCCGGGGGACGTATCTCGGTTGTATGTATTTAAGTGGGTAAAAAACAAGTTTGTGTGCGTCATCATAGTACAGTAGGACCTCGATAACCGTCGTTCATTGGTTCCTGAAATCCCCGACGATTAGCGAAAAGACGATAGTCGAAACCGACTTTCCTATAGGAACAATGTCATAGGTCATTAATTTGTTCAAAAAGACCTTACACATATAATATAAAACTGAATTTTTAGGCCTCAGTTTGATTGAATTTTAGACTCTGCATCTTTTTTATTCATTCACTTCTAGTTTTATTTGCAGGGATGTCACATTTCTGGACCTTTTAGCAGAATTGTCACCAACACTGCGTTTTGGGACCATTTATATCACTTGAGGTTTAACAAGCTATAAAATATTTAAGAAATATGTTAACTGTTGACAAATGAGTTTACGGTTGTGCTACTGCAATCCGTGAAGGAATGTTTTGCTGTTTGATTGTTATATTTGAAGGCTAATTTTTAAATGCTGTTAGTCTTTGTTTAACCCTGTTTCAATTTACATGACATTTTTTTACTCTAACACAGTCGTGCACAACCTTTTTCTATCAAAGGGCCGCATTACACATTCTCTCAGAGTCCGCTGGCCGCATTATGAAAAAAGTTATATTGAATACATAAATTTAAGGAAAATCTGAATTAAAATTTATTTTATTACATTTTATGGGATTTTTAAAATTTTTATTACACAATGATGGTTTTAAATAATAATAATAATGCAACTTAATTTTCTGCACAAATTAAACTTTTCATTTAAATAAAAAATCACTGGCACAAAATTAATAGAAAATAGGAACAATCAACCTTTCTTTTTTAAAAGTGAATTTAATTTGCCTCAGTGCGATAGTTGAGCCTGCATTGCCGGTGTTAAACGCTTAATGTCTGGTGTAATGTTTGTTGGTTTCAGCCCCAAGATTGAACACATTTTCATCCGTAAACTGGTTCCGATATTTCGATTTGATCAATTTCATCAATGAAAAAGCGTGTTTGCATATATAAGTGCTTCCAAACAGACTTGTGCAAATAGCTGCCATCCGTCGTACATTTGAATAGGATTCTTTAGGAAGGCATTTATAAAAATGTAGCAGAATTCCCTCCTTAAATTTTTATCTCATTTCATCATTACTTTGAAGATCGATGAGTTCGATCTGTAAACTGCAGTCAGCGTCTTTATATGAGGCTTTAAAAGGGTTCGCACATGTTTTTAACAACATTTTGCCCTGCTCAAAGTCTGTAAATCTCTTACTGAATGACTACCGGATACGTTCCATATGAGTGGCATATTTGAAACTATTCACATTGTATTTTTAAAATATTTGTTGGCAGTTAGGAAACTGACAGGTATTGTTCTTCAACAGTTGCTCTCGAAATAATGATAATTTAATTTGGAACGCTGATACATTGTTAACAATTTCAAATATCAGGTGGTTTTTACCTTACAATCTCAGATTCAATTCGTTTAAATGTGCAGTAATATCAGTCAAAAATATTAAGTCACATACCAATGCTGGATGTTCGAGATGATTTACTGCTTGCCCTTTTTCTGTCAGAAATATTTTATCTCCTCGAAGAGCGATATAAAATGGTGCAAAATCTGGCCTCTGCTAAGCAAACGGACTTCAGAATAGTACAGAACATCGCCGTATTCAGCTTCAATTTCCTCGAGAAAAGCTTTGAATTGTCTGTGGTTTAGCGCACGTGATCTAACGAAGTTGACTGCATTTAAAACATCACTCATAACTGTACTAAATCCTAGATCCTTCCCAATTAGGTTTTTCTGATGAATTATGCAGTACTATTTTATCAACTCATTTTTAAGCCCCATCGTTTGGACAGAAGAGATACCATCCCGTTTTGAGTACTTGTCATAGAAGGCGCCCCATCGGTAACTATCCCCACAAGTTTACTTAAGACCATATTATGCTTGTGAAGACTTTTAAGCAATCCCTCAAGCAAATCAGATCCTTTGGTCTGATCTTTCAACGGATAGGGCTCTACGAGTTCTTCATACACTTCAAAAACACCACGTGCGAATATACACATTTGCGAGGTTCATGTGACATCTGTCGATTCATCAACTGCCAATGAAAAGTAAATGCACTTGTTGAATAGTTCCGAAAATTTGGTTTCAACATCACAGGAAATTACTTTCAGTCGCCATTGCACGGTCATCCGATTGAAGCTGGTGGCTTCAAACTTCTTAATACAATTTGTACAACATAGCTTTTGTTACACAATACTTAAACATTTTTTTACAAAGTCACCATCAGTAAAGGGTCTCGAAGATTTAGCAGTCAATTAGGATATATCAAAACTAACTTCGACAATCTGCTCTGAAGTATCGTAACACTTTTTAAAAACATTTTGATGGGCTCTCAGTGGCCGAATCAGGGAAAAAACCTTTTGTTTTCTGAGTTCCCCAGAAAACTTTTCATTGAATTCTGCGTGCTTTGTTTCAAAATGCCGTTTTAAGTTGTACTCTTTCGGTACGTTTACAATTTGGTTAAAATTAAACAAACAATTTTATCTTTTTTCACCACAAAACAATATCTTTCAGTCCAATATTCTTGGAACACTATTTTGTCTTCATCTAGGGTTCGTTTCTTCATTTTCCATGTACTTACTAGTCATTTTGACGAAGTCAATTGGGGCAACTGCAAAATATTAAATTAAATGAATAAACTAATATAAAATACTGGCCAAAAAATAGAAGAAAAAGAAAGAAAGTAAACCATAAACTGCAAATTCAGGTTTCTGTTATAAATTACATTTGCCATGGAATGCGGGGCTCGAGAAGAGAGAAAACTGGCTTCACGTTTGTCAGTTGTAGACATACCAAAGCAGTGTGGAGGGTAAAGAAACATTCGAGAGAGCTTATAAGACTTAAAACCTTAGTCTTCCCTCAGAGACGTGCTTCCAACACTCAGCAGGAGAATGAAGCGAGAAATGAGTTTTCGGGGTTTATGAATTTCTTTGGGCTACCTAAACTGAAAAGTTCGGGGTATTCGTACATTCCTCAACTTAATATGTAAACATGAACTCGCGTACGAAACTTCAGCTACGTAACTATTATAGTTATGAGTGAGAGTTTTGAACTTGGTCTAGAGATTCTGATTTTTGTCTGTTTTTCATTTCCCGGGACTCGAGACATACTTTCTGAAAATTCCCGGGACTCGAGAAATTTAGTGAGATTTCAAATTCAATCAAACAAGAAATGTAATTTAAGAGTTTTATTTATTAAAAATTTAGTCAAAATAACTACTAGGTATATAGAGACACAAAATAAAAAGTTATAAATTATAACAACATTTTATTTGTCCAACATACCTCAATATTACTACAAAAAATTAAGCCTTCCTCGTAAGGCAGTTATTGATCACTGCGGTTGCAGACTTGCAGAACGCGGACATGAGTAGCGAGTCGCTACTTGCACTCATAATTCTTTACTGAGTTCCCGCCTACTGAGTCGCTGATCAGTCCAGGAGAATCATAAGTGTATCTCCGTTACATCCCAAATCGTAAGGATAGCCAACATGCGGATTTTATAGAATAATGTTACAGATTATTTGGAGCCTAATGCAGAAAGGTTAGCCATCCCTGTCATAGAGAGGTTTCCCCATATTCCAGTATTCCACATGTCCCCCATTCTTGAGAAGGAATTGACGTCAGTTGTTTGTTTCCACAGTATGTTTACAGACCTCAAGAGTATCCTCACCTCCGAGGGCGGAAACAGAAAATTCTCAAGAGAGAGGCGATAGGTTTTATTCAATAGGAGCGATCCTCCTCTCAGATACGCAACTTGCAATTACCACGATTTGGGTATCTCTCGCTCTGCAAAATTTGTTTGCGTTTCTCAGGAAGAACTAATCTTTCGCGAAAATTTGAGAAAGTGTACCCATTAGGTCAGAGGGTGCACCTTGGAGTGGAAGACTGTGACTTCCAAACGAAGATGCGATCGCCAGAACAGGTACAGGGTGGGCGGAAAGCAGTTGAATATATTTATACCTGTATACCTCGCAGGCGAAACCTAAAACACGTTTGTATCTTTATTTCTCTCAAATAAAACCTACAAGAAGACTCACTCAACACTTGCATAATTTATGGATTCAAAGGGAAAATGGAAAAACCGCCGACAATCTGTTGAGCGCCTTTTGATTTTCGGCGCACCGATGCCTTGCTTACCTTGATTACCGCCTGGAGCTGGCCCAGATTATAAGGCTCTGTCGACCCGACAGTCATGGGGTACGTTATTTCTGCAGTGCAGCGTGTATGATTCATACTGGCTTGAGGCCCACTTCGGGGTTTAAATACAAAAAAATCCAATTTAAAAAAAGTCTCGAATGAAAATTTCCCGAGACTCGTGGGTTGTGCACGACTGCTCGAACACGATCGAATGAATTTTCACCGAGAACAGCCGCAACGCAGCGTTTCGATACCAGCCCAACCTGCGGCCCACTAACAATAAGTAATTTAATGCGGCCCACCGCCAGTGTTTTGTAGTTGTTAAAACTTTTTTCTTTTATTTTAATTAACTACCAAGTATTATTTTCGGTCTAGCAAAATCTATTAAGATATATAACGTTGAATTTCGACCTCTTAGTAAATATTTGTCAATTCAAGTTCTTTTTAATGCTGCATTTGATTTTTTCTCAAAGATATTTCCAAGATTGAATTCCATCATGATTTTTAATATTGAAATTTTAACCCTAAAAGGATAATAATTCTAACTTGATTTCCACGCATATGGTGCTTAATAATCTCTAGGTATCTTAAGATTTAACTATAATCCATTGGACATTTCCAATGCGGCACATCATGCAGAAAAGGTTGCCCAGCACTACGATAGCAATCTTTCTCTCTCAGTCACAGTGCAATCATTATCTTATTCGTTAGTGTGCTACATTCAAAAATTGCGACGGAACTTTTCAATTTTTTTGTACCATTTGGCGACAAACGACGGTTGATAGAAACAGCGATTATCGATGATGACGGTTATCGAGGCTCTACTGTATTAGAACACTCTTGATGCCTTAAAAATCGTAAAAAAATATGGGGGCTTGGTTATTAAACGTCTTTGCAGTTCTTAAAAGTAAAGAAAACGAACGTACTCAATATTTCGCTAGAATCGAGAATGACTCGATATCTATCCACAACCGTGTGCATCCATGACGTTCATTTTACGTGTGTTCCAGTCGGGAAAAATATTACATCACGCGATCTCTATAATGCAAAACCTGATTGGACGGAAAAACAGATTTGACTTACAGAATGTTCGGGTTGTAGGACTTCAAAGTACAGCGTAACAGAGACGTTAAACACAGATTAAGCATTTATACATTTACTCATTCGAAATATTGAGAGAGATACATATTAAACTTTACCTTTCGAATGTTCAATGCAGCTTATTGACTGTTTGCCTTTCCAACGTATTGTATAAAAACTGGTATGTGTGGAAAATTCTGGTTGTCATCCAGATGCTAAGTTGCATGTATTTATCGTTGATTGCAAACGACGTTCAGCATTCTCAAAGATGGTAAAGGATGGCTGGAGTTCAGTTTTTAAATTATGTATATTCATCCCTCGCTTTACATGGTTTCACATTACACCTTTTCGGCTAATCGCGATTTTCGCTTCGGGGAACTACCTCCAATTGCACGTCCATTAAAGCACGGTTTTGGAACGGTCTCCAAGCACTAAAAATTACTAAAATGTTTAATTCCACCCAAGAGGTTATAACAAAGAATAAAGGAAGCGTTCTTGTATACAGCCTGACCTAATCGCTGCACGTTGAACTCAAGAGGACGCTCGAATGTAATCCCATGCATTCCTGTGGGCTATACATATCCCGCTTTACACGGTTTTGCTTTGCACGATTTCACATTTAAACGTTTTCACTTTACACGGTTTCGATTTTACACTGTTTCGCCTTGCATGGTTTCCCTTTTCTAGGGACGCATGTATCGCGCAAAGCAGCTTCAATAACCTTAATAAAAAAAGGTAGGAAAACCATACGCGAATTTCGACTAAGAACGGCCGTCGTCACTGGTGAAGGATGATCCACAGTTTGGCAAATTCTAATAAACTATCATTTGACTGAATTTGCTCATGGGTTCTTTTTTTCTTAAGCAAATCTAATCTAACGATAATCGAATTTGAATAAGAGGGTGGGGTGATTAGTGCAATATTTTGTGGTGGTAGTCGTGAGTGAATTTTTTTATGGAGTTTCTCGCACCGAATCGCCTGTCTCCTCTGTGCGGCGTCTTCTTCATCGCAAGCGACGAAGATGTGGGACTTTTCGTTGTGTTATTCATGAACTCCGTCCCATTTGCCCCTTAGAACGTCATTGACTATGCGTTTCCTATATTTTTAAAGCGGCGGCGGATGTGTGCGACATGCAACGAGAGCGGATTGTAACCCTCTCTTTCCCTCCCTCTTTCCTTCTCTCTCTCTCTCTCTCCTTCCGCTCGACCTCAGTCACGCTTACAAAGGAAGAAACACCGCCGTTCCGTCTCCATGGCAAATTATATGCGACTTTTTTTAGCTCTTTGCTTTAGGGCGCCCGAGAGCAACGCTTAATACGTCGCGTTTTAACTTGCGTTTTTTTTCTCAAGGTTTCGTATATTATGTCGAATCGTAGTGTCGCTATCGAAAAGGAATGTATGTTATTAATGTGTTCGAAATTTATCATTGGTTGAAGATCCGATCGATTTAATTTTAATGATTTTGATTGATTTCTTATCCATATAAACATCCCTTCCTTGTGGAATGTTGTTTGTTACTTTTATTTTTGTCTTTTTTCTTCAATTTCGTTTATAAACGTTATACACTCAACGGTTAAACTTCCCACTGTATTTATGAAACGTTAGGTTAGGTTTACTAAGCCACTGCCTGCATAGAATATTTATTGTCAGTTTAAATAAACTTTTTTATAAAATCTTTTATATACGTTCGTCCGATACACACACACATATATTTGGGGGGGGGGGGAGGTAGACCATTTTTTGTTCCCTCATATCTTTTGAACGAATTATTGGATCGTAAAGAATGTTACATTGATTGAAAGATTATGGCTTGAAGATGGGTTTTAGCCCAAATTTTTTATAACGAACAAGTAGTCTGAAATTTTTCTTGTTTTATCCTTTTAAGGCCGCCTATTTTGTAAAGCAAAAAGATTTTATTTTTGAATTTTAAAATTTTTTTTACTTGTTCCACCCTTGTCTTCTATATCTCTCGCTGGCCCCTCCCATGTTATTTTTGTCCTGACATTTAAGTTTACCTAATCTTTTTAAGCACACAAAATATTTTTTTGCGGATGATCTTATTTAATCTGTATGTAAACAGGGTAGCGATCATTGTTAATTGAATCGATATAACTCTGTATCAAGGGATAAACCGGTATAGTACCACGTTCATAAAACGCGTCTTGTTCAGAATCCATTAACTTCACGGTGTTGAGCTAGACTCACCCAGGGTGCTTTTGCAGACATCTATATCTACATGTATCTACGAGTACATGTTACCCTACATTTCAACAAAGTGGCGAGTATCCGCAATGCGCCAAATCCTTCCTTACAATCCCCGTGGATATGATAATATTCATATCGTCATAATACGTAGTCTGTCCATAGACGCAATCCCAATATCTGCTGTCATTCTTTTGTTGCATGGGTTAGTAAGAGGGTGGGTCTCAGTGCAGTTTCCAATTTCATAATTGCTGCATGTACATTAAGTTAAACTGGGAAAAATGTAGAAACACACGCATGCTGCAAACAGCATTCGGCGATAAATCATTAAACCGTGAAACAATATTCCGATGGTTTGTCGAGTTTAAATATGACCGAACGTCAGTAGAGGATGAGGGACTCACAGTGTCAGTGGCAGTCCTTCAATATCCAGGAATGATGAGATTAATCCTTCGTACGAGGGATTTGATTCATGCTAATCGTAGTCTGAAAATTCATTATATTGCCGACGAAGTTGGAATATACTATAATTCCTGTAAATAAATCCTTACTAATGATTTGGGGATGTATAGGGTAGGGTCCTGCACGGGCCGATCATACGGGCCCGGGTCGGGATTTAAAAATCACGCGAGTCACACTGGTCCTCCGTAATGTCTCACAGGCACGGCGGAGCCTACAATTTTTTCGACACCGTACGGGCCGGGTCCGAATATGTATGGGTCGGATCTAGAAATTCAGGCCCGTGCAGAGCTCTGATATAGGGCCTCAAAGAAATTTTCTCCTCGCCTACCGTCCGCTGATACAATCGTGCAGCAGAAGACGTTTTCCTCGTTCCCAAAATTAGCGCCATACTTAGCCATCACGAAAGAGAATTTCGAACGAGCTTCCGGAAGTGGCACGATTCATGGAATCGGCCGATCCAATCGCATTGGGGTTACTTTGAAGGTAATAAGCTTCAACTGTGTGTGAATGCTTTGGTTTTTTTTAAATCTATCCTATCAGTCCCAGAAATTTTTGATACCCCCACTTAAATATACATTCTCATTTCTTCTCCCATCCGCTTCGATCGACTCAAAAATTACCCATTCTTTTCCTCGAAACACGCGCACATGCAGGCCCACACGCAACTAACGCCACATACGATACTCTTTTATAAGACCCACTACTTCCACCCCTTCATTGGTAACCTCACCCTCCGTCCGTTCCCACATCATTATTCAATTGTTGTTTTAGCCTCTTCCCCTCCCTCTCCCTCCCTCCAATTCACTCCCTCTCTCCGATACCTTTTCCCTTCTTCTTCTTCAGTTCTTCATCTCCATCCCCTTTCGCTCACTCCCTTTTTTCCCCTATCATTTCCTCCCTCCCTCACTCGCCCTCCCACTCTCTTCTTCAATCTTCCTCCCTCTCTCTCTCTCACTCCTTTCTCTCCATCTCTTTCCCTCGTTCTCTTCCTCTTTCTCTCCCTCTCCCTACCCCTTCCTCTCTCTTGCCGGCCTTGGTAGAAGGGTGGTTAAGAGTATCTCCCACCGAATGCTACGGTCGCGAGTTCGAATCCCGCCATGGGTATAGATGTTTGTGCTCGTCATAATGGGTTGTATGTAAGAATGGACTATATAGTCTAAATATCCCCCTTGAAAATAAAGTGGAAAGTTTCCATTCCTCTCTCCCTCCCTCTCTTTCCCTCCTCCTCTCTCCCCCTCCCTCTCATTTCTTTTCACTCTCTCCCTTCCTCCCTCCCCATCTCTCTCACTCCCTTTCTCCCCCTCTTATTGTGAACGTATTCCAACCTCGTCGCCCGCACCTCCTGCTACTATGTACTGTTATTCCCGCGAAACGTGAGTTTTCGCAGTTTGGAAAATTCTCGGAGTTTTCGTCTAATTTACGACGTAGATCGACCTTTAAGTACCTTGAAGACGTGGACGCCCTCCTACCGACGAAACGTTTTCACTTTAAAAGTCTTAAACGATCTTGTTTTGTTTTAATCGCGTCGCGTAACTATCGAGAGATTGATTTCTAACAGTTTTTTTCTGTTTTACAGTAAAGTTTTGCATCCTTTTATCGTCTTCGTGTCGTGTAAATGAAGAATGTCTTATTCGTTTTGGCCAGCTTTCGCAATCGCAAGTCAAAGTGCAGGAGAGAGATAAAGAGAGAAATTTTTGTCATGAACGCTTAAAGTAATAAAAAAAAAAGAGTGCCTGACCTTGTCAGGCTTAGAATTTTATGCCTCTCTCACGATATATGTACGCATGTACACACAAATAAATAATATATATATATATATTTACACATTTGTAGAAGAGGAAAGGTAAATAAAGATATTCAAAGCAACTAGGTGTTGAAGGAAACCCAGTGAGCGATTACCAGAAGAAGAGCCGCTGCGGTGTCGGAGAGAGACAATTGTAGACGTTGTGGAGCTTTCGGGATGATCCCTTCTTCAGCATACACACAACTAGTTTCCCTATACACACACATACACATAAGATTACACACATATATTAAGTACATACATGAATACGATCGATAAAATAAGTATGAGTCATATTAATAGGACTATGATAGAAAAACGATAACACGACTGCAATGATTTTTTTAAAACAAGATACATATATTATTTTTGAATATGTGGTCGAATGATAATTTTGTAGACATGAAGAGGAAGGAGAACGATTTACTAATAAGACTAATAAAGTAGGAAAGAGAGAGAGAGAGAGAGAGTTATCAATAAATAAATAAAATTGCGGACCTCTCTGTAGACGGACGGTAAACGCAGGCGATTTAAAGATTGGATCACAAATTCAAATAACATACGCAAGAGTTTTTATCTCTTACGAAGTTACACTGAAGTTTTTTAGTAACTAAGCCTCCTATATTGTCGGTTTAACCGTCATCATCAGCTGACAAAATAAATTACGAAAAAAATTGTGAAATTTTGTTAGCGTTAACGTGGATAATTTATATCCATATATTTTTTAAAAATTTATCCTGATTCATTAATGCTAGGGGGGAGATCATGTTATGTAAACCAAAGTTAACACAGTGTAGCTCTAACGGCGGTTTGTAGCACGCCCGTTACGTCAGACAGAATATGTGATTAAATAGCTAAAATGTTGAAAAATATTGTTCCCTTAATTTTCCATGTCCTGCATAACGTTACTCGCAGACGCATGTAAATTTTCTAGGAATAAAAAAAACAAAAAACTGTACAGTAAAGGGTTATGTGTATGGCGAATGTTTTTATGAATTGAAAAAATCTACGGATGATGGATATAATATGCTTTTTAAAAAAAAGACTTCGGTGCATTAACTTGTAAGTGTAGCTGTACCGTTTTCTCCAGGTCAATTTTATTCGCAACGGATGTTCATATTTATTCACGGGTAATGGTTCGATGTTTATTATGGGGTGGGTGGCGTTACCCATAGCTTCGGTTATATCCTCCTCCTCTCGGGTCATCTTAACGGGTTGCGCCACATATGTACATGTAACGTAAATAAACCTCTAGGGCTCCTTTAATATTATAGCACGTTGACCCCTCTTCTATACATTTGCCCCTGTTATGCCAACTGCCGTGGATCCGAATTGACTTAACGATTCGATTTGATCTCATAGCTATCGGTAGATTATCTAGGCAAGTCGCAAGTCTCGCAAACGGTCGAATGGACGACAAGCGCATCTCGACTGCATACGTAGTAGCCATCCTCAGCGGTTTTCGGTAGAGCGAGCCTACTAATCTCTATCTAACTTTGGTGTATTCAATAAAACGATAAGCAATTATTTTTTCCGAATTATTTTAGTTGATAATGTAAATCATAGTTCTTCAAAATTGTTTTTTTGATTCACCGCCCACCTTTACTATATTTTGCTATTTGAAATAAGTTTACCGCCCACTTTCCATATCAACTTAGAAAAACCAAAAATCCTATAACGCCCACTGGTGGGCGCTGTCGCCCATCTTGAAGGCCACTGGTCTAAATCAAATTAGATTGAATTTACCATAGATGTCGGCTGACCTGGGTCTGGAAAGAACATATTATGCGGTCAAATCAAACGCTTTTTTCATTGCAGAAGCAGTCGCAGAATCCAAGGTTCCTTCATTATGTCAACTCTATTGCACTACCAAGCATTCCTCTATTTGTCGCACACCTCGTCGATTCGCACCATATCTGAGAGCTATTACAGTCATATACATTTATTAATACAAATATTTCTACAGCTTTAATAACAGTTTCGGAACATTTACATTAATGCCTTGCAAGCTGCCAGGAGCGTTTGACAGGGGGTGTCACTACACCAATGTAAACTCTTAACTACTGCCTCTATTGACCTGTCTTATCACGTCCGGGAAAATAGTTCTGTAGTATTTCTCGGTTCTAGCGACTATTTCGACGTATTTCCTGTTATGTTTTGGTCTAAATGTACGCTCACTAACTCCGATGGGTACAGCTACGTCGCGTACGTCTCCAAGGGATTCGGATCTGTTAAACATTTCAGATGGTTTCCGTATGCTTTCCATTCTCCTACTCTTCATTGTCTGCCATTTCGGATCTTTCAAAATCTCTGATTCGCTCGCATCGTACCTATACTCTCCCTTTACAAATCTAGCCCTTTTATTAAAAAGCCCCTTCGCTTCTTGGGAAGGGACTAAGTAGGTCTTAGGACAATTTGTTCCGTTTCTCCGTGATTCTGTGAATTTAACATTTGATTTGTACGCGTGGTCGTCTTTCTCCGACAAAATTCGGAATTAAAAACCTCTAATCCAAATCTTTCTTTTCTTTTTCTTCTTACGAACCCTAGAAATCGTTTACGTCATAGTTTAAGTTTAAAGCCATGACTTTAACTCACAAATTTGTTAATAAACGAGTATGATCTTATTCAATTGAGAATTATAGAGCTCATCTGGTAGCTGAGAACGAAAACGCGCATCTGCTTTCCATGACGTTGTCATAGCTATTGGAAATACCTAATTATTTTACTTTTTTGTAATTTTTGATACTTGAGGTGCTTATTATTGTATTTGAAAGAGTTCGCCGAGGAATTATGAATGCCTGACGCCAGAGCTGTCAAAGGGAAACAAAAACAAGTATGTACTGAATAAATACGACGATCGCTGATTCGCGAAATTCGTATGCGGCAAGGAGTAAAAATCTCTAAAGACGCGATAAAACTCAGTCAACCGAAAGAAAATTGCGAAATGTGATTTTTTAGCAGAGGAGTCGCGAGTGTGCCTCAATGGCTCGTAAAAATATTTCCGAGAAAGAAATATTGGACGCTGTGTGTTCTGGCATAAGTTGCGCAAGTGCTTTATCAGTGGATCGTGGTTATAACGGTTACCATTGTTGTTGAGAAGGTAATTATTCTTTCAAGTAGAAAATGAGCGTTTATTTCAACAATTGTCTTTTTTGTGGCAATATAAGAATTCTGCTGAGGTGCGGCTGTCGTAGAAATTACTCGACCGGGAAAGCCTACAGTCTAAAACAAATATTAAATACAATTAAACCGTTAAATTCAAATAATTATGAAAAACTGAATTAGTTTTCTGCCATTGTGAAGATAGGTTTAATCGTTCACGGGTGATTTACCGAAAGTAAATACTAAATTTACAATCTTTGTATGGTTATTGGAGATACCTGAGATAAGTGCTTGATTTTTCGTTTCTTATACTTAAATCTTATTCTAGAATTTATTTTCAGCCATAAGAGGAGCTCGATAATTCCCTAAGTGAATGAATTCTGTTGCCAATATATGTTTCATCGATAAAATCAATGTATGAAGAATTCCATAACACGGAGTTTTGATACTATAATGTTATGCGGAATAAGTCAAAGTATGCTCGTTTACACCCATAATGATTGTGTAATAGTACCGATAACTTACCTTTGATATTACTCGTGTTGCGCATCGTTGATTTGTATACGACAAGAAATGTCTTAAGCCTTGATTTCCAGATTAATTGAATATAACACCGCCTCCAACAGTAAAAGGTAACTTATGAAGGTAATTTCACCAGATTTGAAGTAACGAGTATAATAAATGTTAAAATATAAAAGTTATTTATAAAAATTTATTTTTATACCCATTACTTGTTAATTTTTTTGGCAGGTTTGACATATCACTAAATGGGGCAAGAGGGGTCTAGTCAGATCCTCCTTGTTCGGATCAGAATTAATTTCCATTTAACGATAAAAATGAATTTCAAATGGGGGTAATCTTAAATTTTTATTGAGACTAGGGGTCTCAAAATCTGGAAGTGGCCCGGGCCGCTCTGAATCTCTGAGAAAACAATCGGAAAACTTAGGAGTGGGCAGAAAAAATATATACAACAACGACGACGACGACACGAGCTTCCTCGACTACCGCTACGTGGATAGGCTGTTTTCCATTTTTTAGGCGCGTTTCGCTTCCAGCGTGAGCGCCTATTATCGTCGGTCTGTCCGTCCGTTCGTCTGTCCGTCCGCATGTTCGTTCTCGGCTTCTACAGAACGGATTTTCATGAAATTTGACATTAAGGACTTACGATCAAATATATTAAGAAAATCGCAAAAATGAATCACGTACACCAATCAGGGGTACCACTTTACTGGTGATAAAAAATCAACTTTCCGTCATATCTCGCAAAGTATTGCTCATATCAAAATATTTTTCAAATAGAAATTGTAGAACTTGTAAATTAGAGTATTTCTTTTCCTATACATTTTTATCGTAGGAGTAGTCGTTATCTAGAAACTCGAACAAGAATGTCTTAAATCGAGTTGAACTTGGCAAATTTCTTGCATGGTTACTTCTTCATTGTTGCTAACGTAAATGACCTCTCAAACGAACGTTTAATTTCCTTACGTGTGCATGCAATATTTTTAAATATTTACGATGGAGAAAAGAACTTTAAAACGCTATTTCCCTTACGTACAGGTATATAATTTCTTTCTAATACTCCATTGCACGAAACGCGCCCATTTGTGATACGTTGTACACTTTCCTAACTTGTTTAACCCCTTCGCAGGTTTCATAACGAAGGAAAGCTTAAGGCGTGCGAGGTCGCGAAACGACATCGTGAGCGACTCCTAGCATGGCCCCCATTCTCTTAGCAACCGACCACAAAGGAAATCGCGAGAGAGAGAGAGAGGCCTTCCATATCTTTCTCTCTTGTTTTTTTTTAAACCAGCGGCGGAGTGTTGTGGACGTCACACTACCCTGCCGACGAGAACAACGCTGACTTCGACGCCGTCCGTACACAAGACGCGCGCACAGAACACGTGATCAACCGCGGACACAGCCCCTTTATGGGAAGAAATACATACAATCGACGTTCATATCTCTCTCTCTTCCGGCCGTCTCAGCGCAGAAGAACGTCAACCTTTCATATTAGAAAAAAATTATAGGAAAGCCCATCCCACCCACCGTCTAAGGCAGGGGTTCGCAACCTGGAGTTAGTGAGCACCACTGTGCTCTTTGGAACCATGCTCTGTCTGACTGTGCTCTTCTATGGTGCTTAAATTCCCATTTCTTAGGACCAATAATTTCATTTCCTCGGTTGATTTCCTTCCAAACGTATTAAAGATCGTTAAGAATAACTTTGATGTTGGTAAGGCAGTGCTCCGCAACATATGAAATTTCGCGGCACGCTATCTCGTGCTCCCGGACTTATCGGCACACCGAACCAAATTTATCGAGACCGTACGGAACATTTTTACCTCCCTGTGGCCAACAAAAAAATAAAATCGCCTTTCCCACAATTATTGCTAAAACGTGAATTTTACAAATCGTTTAGCCCGGGTTATGAAATAATCCTATGACAAAAAAATCCACTTCTCCTATTAAGAAGCAACTTGGTTACGGTTTCAAGTAGCGGGAATAAACTATGATATCGTACCATAAGATATGTTTGGTTTCTATGGTATTAGCATTAGAAGAATAAAAGGGTATTTTTTCCTTGCTTATGATTTCAAAATTTACCGCGGCACACCGAGTACTTTGTCGCGGCGCAGTAGTGTGCCGCGGCACGCCGATTGCCGACCCCTGGTCTAAGGAATAAAGAAAGATGAAATTCCTCCATCCTCTCTCTCTGCTGTCTCCACGAGTACCACTATCTTATCGTCCGCTCCCTTTCAGACACCCTCTTTTTACTCGCGTTTCGCTCCCAACGTAAGGCACCTATTAACTTCGGTCCGTACGTCCTCTCCTTCTGCCGAACAGAATTTTTCATAAAACTTGGTACTTGGGTCTCATGGCCAAGGAAAATAAGGAAATGGTTCGCATAACTCGATCGTGAGATTCCGCTTTACTGGAGGGAAAAAAGAACTTTTCGTCATATCTCGTAAAGTATATATCTTGACAAATAAAATTTTCATCGTTGGAAAAGCTGTTATAAAAAAATCCGAGATGGGATTTGTTATTCGCTTTGAACTTGGAAAAATTCAGGTATCGTTTCTTGCCTCTCTTTCACCTGTCAAAAAAGTATCGGTTCGAGTTCAAAACATTTAATTTTTTGGGTTCCGCTCCGACCAAAAATATCGGTTTTTTTTCGGTTCGGGTTTTCGGTTCGATGCCCCGCTGTTAAGAGCCTCGAACTCACCCAAATAAACGTGTTTGTCTGTCTTTCTCCATATCCTCTCCCTCTTTCTCCCTCTCTCTCTCCCTCTCTCTCTCATCTCTTTCCCCTACTCTCCATCGATTTATCCCTTTTTCTCTCTTCTCGTCAATCTGCATCTCTTCCCGTCTTTTTCTCCTCCATCCTCTCTCCCATTCCTCTCCTCTCTCTCTCTCTATCTATCCACCTTCTTCCTCTCCTTGTCTCCCTCTTCCTCTCCTCCAATTTACTTTCACTCTCTTTTCCCTCTTTTTTCACTTCCATCTCTCAATATCCTTCCAACGGAACCATACATCGATAGGTTCGAGTGATTCGATTCTCGAAGCAGGGAGCTAAGGGAGACGGGCGGGTGGGAATGGGGGGGGGGGGGGGGCGATCTTACGTCAAGGCGAATCGAACACGCAGGAAGCCTTACCGGTGTACGTCCAGGTTACGTGACATAAAACGAGAGGGAGGGAGGAAGAGCAAGGAGGGAGGAAGAGAGGGACGAGAAAGGGGTCGAGAATGGAGGGTAGGTTTCTTTGTTTGTCCTCTCTCTCTATCCCTCCCCTTTCTCCTTCACCCCCCTCTCTCTCTCTCTTCCCACTTCTCCTTTTTTACCTCCCTCCCCCTCGCTATGTCTCCCCTCTCATTCTTTTCTCTCCCTCCTCTCTCTCCTTCTCTCTTCCTCTTCTCCCTCCCTCCTCTTGCTCCCTCCCTCCTCTATCTCCTACCTATCTCTCTCCCTTCCCTCTCGTTCCCCTCTCCCTCCCATCTCTCCCTATATCTCTCTCTCCTCTCCTCGCCCTCCCAACTCTCCCTCCTCCCTCTCTCCTCCCTCTCTCCTCCCTCTTTCCTATCTCTCTCTCTCTCCCTCTCCACATATCTTTCCTTCTCTTATTTCATGTCGCTGTTATAACCGAGTGGAAGACTCCGAAGCTTTTAACTTATTGACGTCTAACGATTCGGCTCGGAGTGTTTGCAGGGGGCGTATCCGAGCGACGCGGATACGCCAGTTTATATATACATTTGCGTTCCGAAACGAATCGTTCTATAGAGCCACGCCGATAAGTTTCGAGTTTAGATTAAACTTGTATTTGCACATTTACTTGGCTATAAAATAGTTGTAAAACGGTCGTGTTCAGAATGATCGAGTTAAATGTTGTGTTTTGTACATTCATAAGTTTACGCGGCTGTGTGTGCGTGGATTTTTATGTATACGCACGGTAAACTCTTGTCCAAGTTGCGGGTTCCCCGACGGGGATTTTTTTATGCAGGGATAAATAAAATAACCTCATGTTAACGAAACAAGCAAACTTTGAGAGTTCGAGAGCATATGAAATGGCACTAATTCGCAAGATTAATATTCACTTCTTATACGACGCAAATATTATGAGCAATAGTAACAAATATAGTTTATGTATCGTACAATGCAAAATAATTACAATGAATGCATTATGTTCAAGGATAGTGACTCGATCCAGACTGGCATTAAGGCAGGTAAAGAATAGGAATGGCTAAGGTCGACAAATTTTTGTGGTAAACTGCTATCAGGATCTCCTCGTGCTCCTGAAGCATGATAAATCCGCAGGTCATCTTTAAAAAAAAAACCACTGCCGCCAGACCAACCCGAGGACAGCGCCACACGGCTGTCGGGGAAGTTGGAGGCGTCACAGACGAACACACTCCGACGGCAATTAAACCCAGTATTTTATCTATACCAGTGGTTCCCAATCTTTTCGAGGGTGCGGACCCCTTTTCAAACTCCAAACTTTTCGCGGACCACATTAGGTTGCTTGTTATTGTTAGCACTCCATTATATATATATATGAAAATCAAGCGTAATAAAAAAGGAATGATATGCGTTCAGCATTCGTTTGTTATGTTTACTCGTTAAATTTTGTGACATTCTTATTCATTACTTCTAAAAATACATCTACGGAGCATAGCGGTGAGGGTGTTATTTTTTCTACGGACCCCCTGCAGTAGTTTCGCCGTCCACCACAGTTTAGGAACCACTGATCTATACCGAACGCCTTGTTTAGCAGACACCAACGAAAACTAATTATTACGCGGTTCTGAATTGGCCATTCTACGTATGTGGCGTGAGAATGTTCGTGGTCTAAACGAATATGAGAGTTTTTCCTTAACTTGCGGTTTCCAATAAGTTTACCCCACCTTGCTCAGGAAACAGCAGTATGCATATAGAAACGTATTATCTGCATTCGAGTATGTTTTAATCAATCAGACAAGTGAGCCACTGCATGAGTGACTTTGAATGTTGTACGAAGTTTTTTTACTATTCGCAATATCTTTAGGATAAATTGGGTTGGAAGAAAGTTGGTACAGCAAGGTCTTTTATTGCGCTTGCTATTTCTGATTCTTTATAGCAAATTCCGCAGTGAATATCTGTTTATACACACACATATATATTCATGAAATTTGAGCAATATGTCATTTAGGTCAGGAGTCTTTATATAACTGCCCGAGGGTCGGATGAGGTCTTTTGGAGGCGTTGTACATGCCCCTAGTAGCTACGATAAAAAAGCACCTGTAACATTTAATTTCATATTTGTTAATTGAAATTATGGTAAAAATAGCTTTATTTGTGGACGCAATATGAAAAAACACGTTTTGTTTATTTAAAATTGAAATTAAAATCCTTTATAAGTTTAGCTACGATAATTTAAGAAATTTTTAACTTTCTATCTGAAACCATTTCCTCAAAATCTTAATTTTGAAGGCATCCCCTGTCGCCCACTGATTTTAAAAAATCCATCTCAAACATCTTTCGTCTATAGTGCTATAGATGGCATTAAAAGTCAAACAAATAGTGAAATTTTTTACTTTCCATCTTTAACCATTTACTCGGAATTTTAATTTGATAATTTTGAAGGCACCGCCTGACGTCCGTCGGTTTCTCCAAAAATATTCTTCGGCAGCATAATAAATGCCATCATATATCACATACATCCTGAAAATGTTAGCATTCTCTTAACGCTTACTTGCTGTTTTATTTTAATCAATTCGGCAGCATAATAAATGCCATCATATATCACATACATCCTGAAAATGTTTGCATTCTCTTAACGCTTACTTGCTGTTTTATTTTAATCAATTGCGCTGACGGGCAGACAGAGCGAAAACATGAGCGCTTTATCAAAATGAAACGCGCTAAAAACCTTGAATGCTGAAATTTCATCGCTAACAAAATGGATATACTTCATTTTTTTAGCTCATGTGCTAACACAGGATCTTTATACGTTTCGATGTGAGGCATTTGACAAAGGGAAGAGAGGGAGAAAGATGGGTCGCGGAATGGGAAGTCTTATAAAGGAAGTAAATACCGTTTTAACTTATTTCACGTTTCTTCCTATCTCTCTTACAATTAACTCAGAAGACGCGCGCCCGCAGCTGAAGGAATAATCCAGAACGACTGACAATGAGACCAACCGGGCAGGAAAGTTTTCGAGGGAGAAATAAGATAAAGGACGCATATCGTCATTCATTTGTCGGCCCGCGGAAAAGGTCTCGGAAGATAAGGAAGGACTTGAGGAACGTATAGCGCGAAGGAAATTGGAAATTGGAGCTGACGAAGATGTCCTAATCCCCATCCTTTCCCACTTCCTCTTCCTTCCTAATGCGTTGTTCTTCGTTCATCCTCTTTCTCTTCCATCTGGAAAGAATTTTACACCTCGACCCTATTTAACCCCTCGCACAAAGGAACAGCTTTTACAATGGGCGACGTTACTCTCTTCGGAAAATAACTGGAGTTCATGCCCCTTTCAAAATAAAAAAATCATCAGACAATGCAAAAATAATTCAGGGGTTCCAGGATATCCCAAACAGAACAAGACTTATCCAACTTGTCTGTCACAGAGCACGTGAATCGCAGTTACCGCCGCAATTAAATCACCAAGCAAGGAAGTTTATTTTTTAACTCAAAAAAGATAGAGGCAGTAAAATTGTCATTCGTTAAAAGCGACTTCATGATGAAAAACATGCGCTGTTATAAATGACGGTAGTTTAGAAATTATACTACAAATAATTACGGCAAAGGATTTTCCCCAGTTAAAAAATATTCCCGAGTCTTATAAAACGTCCATTTGATTGTCCTTCCTGTACATATTTATGCACATATTAACTTTAAATTTGCAATACAAGTGTGTTGTAGGGGATTCAATGCACCAAAATGATTCTGATATAAAGTGACCCAGTATAAATATGCAAATATACCTTCTGTAGACTGACTAAATTATATGCCTCGCACATATACTACTATTTTTCAAATGTATGTATTCGTTGTTGTGATGAATAAATATGAATCCGTTTACGACAGTTACTGAGTTCATAATAGTTTGTTGTAAATACGTATTTTCTCAATCAAAGGAGCCTAAAAGTACAACTATTAGCATGTGGGGTTACGCAAAATTTTTTAAAGTTAAGAGAAGTAATCGTCATTCTCGAAAGGTTTGGGAACTACTGCCTTATAGGTATTAATCATTCGATTTCGATGAGAAAATCCTCCATGTTGCAAAAAAAAAGGAAATAGACTTAATAAAGTGGAACAACTGGGAATTATGGAACCCTTTCCTGTTCGTCACTTAGCAACGATGTCAATGAGACCTCTTTTCCTTTTTACGTGCTAACGCTGTTTTCTAACTGCTGCGCTTCAAATCGATTAATCCTTCATTTTCCGTTAGTAAACTCACTTCAAACCTCTTCCGATTTGTAAATTCATTCTCGCCATTTCCTATTCCCCCCCCCCCCCCCCCCCTCTCTATATGTGGTTCGCGGGCTTACGACTCTACTCCTGATAGTGAAGTGTGATTTTTGTTTTGTTTTTGATGGAATATTTTTTACCGAGTTGCATTAAATTTTTTATAATTAAAATTTTATAAGGTTCAATTCCACAAAGTTACGACTTTTTCGGTCGATTTAAGTCGTAACAGATTTTACTCGTAGGGTCGAATATTTTAATACTACTTAAGTTATCAATTTATTCAGTACTGTGCTGTTTTCGACGATATTGTGTTGACTGACTCTTTGTAACTGATTTTAGTTCTGGTTCATGGACATTATGATTTCTTATTCCAAATTTTTGTCTTATTGCGGTCACTGGGCTCACTTATCGATATTTTGACGCCTAGATTTCTGTCCTGATTTAAAAATGCTACCCTCGTACCCATTTTAAGCGATTTTAAATTTTAACTCAACGGTTGAAGTTATGTTGGTATAGTAAAAGCAGATTGCGGTATCTTTTTTTTAGCTGGTGAGGTCAATACTGGATGATTTTCACAGAAGTTCATTTTGATTTTTTATTTATTACGTATTTTTATTTGTAGAGATTTTTATTTTTATTTATTTGTATGTTTTATTTTACTTTTTTACTAGGAAAGAAAAAATACCACTTGCATTGATTTGCTCTCGCAAAAATTGGTGATTTTAAATTACCACTAGCGATATAGATATCGCTCCGTATTACATTCGATGTCTCGAACTTTGTCGCCATGGTCGTGTTTTTAAGGTATATCTTTGGAATTCGATAATTCCCGAAAAAGAAAGAAAAGAGTACCTCATAAAGGGAATGCATAGACCTGTATTATGTTGGAACAAGATTTCTGTATGCATGCTATCAAAATGCTGTCCATATTTACCCAGTTATAACTGATCATTATAATGATTGTAATCTACAGTATGCCACTAAGTTGGAAATAATTATGTCTATCGTTCGATTTTTTTGTTGTTTTCTCTCTCTCATTTCTCATCAAAAAATGGCCATTTGAAGTAATTTGGTTTTGCTTGTGGCTCGATTAGAAGCATCCCATTTGATACTTCCCAACATAATATCATGTATGAATTATAACGAGGATCTCTTATATTAAATTATGTCAAGATCTGTCGAGCGGTTCAGGAGATGAAATACGCGACAGACAGACGCACGGAATATACGTGTTCAATAGGCGTTCCTCTACCATGAAGTGTTCAACCTCTTTTTGCTGACGAACCCTTAAAGAGCAATATTTTAATGGTCACGTACCCTTTTGTACATTTTAAGTGATAATTAAATGAATGACGCTTGTATAAAGATAGATAACTCATGTTTATAGCGTTAAAATTCACTCTTGGCGTAATTTTCTGTTTTACGATGTTATTCTTAGAGGTCACGTTGCAAATTTCGATTCCGAAGTCGTGGATTAAAGATGAAATAAGGAGATAAATTATAATCCTTAAAGCTCTTTCGCCTACCACATCAAAACTCTTGACATACCGCTAAGGGACTCTTTAAGGACTTGAGTGCGTCTTCCTTCCCTAGTTCAGTTAGCGGTCGGCCTGTGAGCCGATCCAATTCGCATGGCCAGCATTGCTATAATTGTGCCTCGTAGCTGTTACTTTGATGGCGGAGAAATTATAGGTAGATGACTCAGGACTAAATCCTGGGGCGCTTCCTTGTTGGGAAAGATGCAGGAGTGTCCAGGGAGGTGGGATGTTTGTGTTTGTCCCACCACCGAACCTGGATGTCTCCTAGCCATCGGATCTCGCCGTAAAGAGGGAAGAGCACCCTTTAAGGGGTACGAGTACCACCGGTTGAAAACCCCTCTTCTACCATCTTCTACTACTAAAACTACTAAAAAACACTTGGAAAATTAAATTTTTCGGACCTCCGTCGCCCTTATTCCAATTACTTCCTCCGCTCCCGATTTCTTATTCTCCTCCGCCACATGTTTCTCGCGATTAAAGGTTTATTTATTTATAATTATAAATAAATAAACCTTGATTATCCTTTTCTGCATCCTTACCGAGATAAAAGTTTCCCAATTTATTCGACACGCGCGCGTGCACACACACACAGACACACACATCTATATATATATAACTGCGTTTAGAGGAAAGCCATGCGAATATCGGAGCGCGTGACGAAACGCATTTTGCCATAGACGAAATTCATATCGATTTTATCATTGATTAAAGATTTTCATTAAATTATGTTTCCTACTGCGAGAAAGTTTCGCCCCAAAGCGTGGTCGAAATTCACTAAAAGAAATTCACTGCCCGTTCCCATCATGCGCCATTTTCGATTTATTCTGTGAAATTATTTACCTTATAGCGTGTTTTTTGCTTCAAATGAACGAGGGAGAAAAAATCTGTGAAAGGAGCTCACGACGACGACGACAACAAGTACAACAACAGCAAAAACGTTTGCGTAACCCTGGTTACGATGTCACGGTGTCGTCATCGGATGTACATACAGCGTTGCATCGCAACGGTACACCTGAGTGAGTGCTCGGTATGAAATGCGTACGAGGAAAAAGTCTTGGTCGTGGCGAAATTGATTTCGCGTTGAGTATTTTGCTTTCAAAATCTATGCGGTACTTAATGACGACATTGTGTAGCAATTAAATGTAACTGAAATTGATAAAAATAAAATAAACGCATAAAGTAAATAAATAAAATATTTAAATATATATTATAAATATAGGATAAATATATAAATTTGCCAGGGTGATATTCCCACAAAAGATACCCGTGCTAAATCGAAAGCCATGTAATTCGATTCTGTGCTAATCGAGAGGGATGAGCGCTATCGACCCAAATTAATCGCGAGAGTTATCTGAACGGCCATCACCAATTGAACGACACTGTCTTCCCTTTTTTTAAACATAGCCATCAACACGGTCCTATCAAGCTATAAACTGAAATTTAAACTGTAAAATTGAAAAAATCTGGTCTCAAATTTAATTACATAAATTAAGTTCGGAATGAGACATTTGGAAAAAAAACGGAAAAATTACAACAATAAACCTTCACTTCCGGTTGACCATTTTCAACCAAAACATTTTCAGAACTTGAATTATTAATAAAAATGTTAAATATAAAGTTTAGCCCTAATTTGATTATTAGTTTTTTTGAGTTAGGGCGCCCACAAAATTCCTATCGCACAAACACACACAGAATTTATCGAGAAAGTAGTGAAAATGTATTTAGGAGATCTGAAAACGTGTATTTCCGTTGAAATCTCGAATTCGATTTTTTTCAAAAATACAATACTTTCTCCTATACTACGTTTGGAGAAAGTAAAAAGAAATCTGTGCTAGACCGTAAATGGGTAAAGCGAAACCGCGTAATTTGAAGGAAGTGTGTCGAAAATTTTTTAAATTTAACAATTTACGCGTAAAGAGAGATAGAGAGAGAATTAGAGAGTGACACCTGTATCCTACACTCTTCTTCCCCTCTGCATCCCTCCTTCCCCTCCCCTTCTATCCCCCACTACTCCCCTCTTTCTTTCTCCCTCCCTTTCCCTTTTTCGCCGCACCCCGCATCATCCGGCGGATGCCGCGGCCGGCCAAGGAAACTAACTCCATTCGCTAACTTGTGCACTCCGTGACCCGCCATGTACTTATTCCCTCCCTCCATCTCTCTCTCTCTCCCACTTTTCACCCTCCATATCTCTCTCTCTCTTTCTCCTCTCCTACTCCTTCCCGATTACGCCGTAACTCCGGGCTTGCATCCGTTATATTCTTTCTTTTTTTATACATATACAATACCAGTATTGGTAATACAGGAGACTGATCGGGAATCTACATGTAAATCAAGTTGTAAAGGTCAGGATGGAGAATGTGGACACCAGCGGAGTAAATATCGGTAGAAGAGTAAGACAGGGTTATTGTCTATCGCCGACCCTATTCGAATTCGAGAGTGGAGATTTAGTCTGGCTTGATAGCCCGGCATGTGGGAGACCCGGGTTCGATCCCCGGTCAAGTTCAGAATTTTTCTCCACCATTTAACTCTTATGATTAAGGAAGTGCTAGAAGGAAAACTGGATGGAAAAATAGAAAGAGGTAGGAAAAGGTTTCAGCTGATAGACGACTTGAAAGGGAAAGAGAGCTATCAAGACATGAAGAATACTGCGGAAAATAGGAGTATATGGAGGTTTAACCATGATTAATCACGGACCTGGCTACGGACAGACTACCTATGATGGTGAATACAAGTAGACGGTCTTGCATTCTGCAAGCATTTCAGCCTATTTTCAATAATGGGGTAAAAACAATCCCTAAAAATTTAGAATTTTAACAATGTCGAATTTTTCCCATTAGTTGTGACTGGAAACCTACAGTCGTGCTAAAATTTGAATTCTTCCAGATGACCTAGACTCTAGGTCATCTGGAAGTACTTCGTAATTTTATCCTCGTATGGGGCAATAATAAGGCAAAACAGCCACGAAAATTTGCGATTTTAAGAATTTGATTGTTTCCAATGTTTGTTACAAATGCCACACATTTATGCCTAATTCTAATGATGTAGAAACTATATAAATGCATTTATATTGATTTAATTGTTTGCACTTTATGAATTTTTAACGGCCAGTAAAAGAAACTTCTTAATTTTCAATGTTAATTGGTGCTGGTGCACCAAGCTCTAACTTTCTGAAAATTTTCAGCTCCCGAGCTCGACCGAAGTTACATAAACATTTGTCTATTTTTTTTAACTTTTATGAATTTTTAACTGTCAAATAAAAAAATATATTTAAATTTCTATAATCCCGTTTTGGTTATTTAGCGAATTCTGGCGTCATAAGAAATTTCAGCATTGTAGCACATTTAGAAATAGCTAAACATTTAATTATTTGTTTAAATTTTGGGATTTTTTAACGACCGAAAAAATAAACATTTTTATAATTTTCGATTTTTCTCGTCGCTTTTGCCAGTACACCTACATACACGCCAAATTTCAAGTTTCTAGCTCATCTGGAAGTGCCTCATAATTTGTATCCTCCTCCTCATTCTCCTATATCCTACGTCGGAAGCGTCAATATTTTATTGCTATACGAGTAAATTCTGCAAGAATTTCAGCCTATCGTGTTCCGATGGTTACAGAAGTATTTATGACGTTTATGAAGTCGTCATAAGTTCACGGCGTAGTTTAAAATTAATGCCGTTATAATATAGCCCACTGTTTCCCATTACAAGTTTTTTTAATCGACTCAGTTGCACTAAAGATTATCAATTATCATTTAAACGCATCGCAGTCGTTGCCATGGTAGTTCATATTTTTCAGTGCTAAAGAAATAAATAAACAAATAAATAAATGCGAAGAGGAGTTAAGTAAAAGTGTGTAAAATACCCTTTTCTGATTAAAAAACAATTTTTTAAGCCAATTCGGAGAAGATTTGAATTTAGTCTTAAAAAGTAAGTAATCTCATTCTTTCAGCTGTGAAACTTTCCTTGTCCTGAATTTTTATCTTAATTTTATCCAATTTAAAAATGCGCCGATTTTCATTCTCTTCTTATTAATGGGGTTAGAAATTAAAAAATGGGGTTGGAAAAGCACCTCTAAAAAAAAAGAATCTTTGGGATTTCGGAATTTCTCCGTCGGTTGCATTCAATCTTTCATCATGCCAAATTTCAGATCTCTATCCCTTCTAGAAGTACTTAAATCCTCCTATATAGTATATCCTATTTCCTATGTAAGAAGCGTCTATATATAATAGATTTGTAGACGAAGGAGAGTTAACGATGCGATCTGTGTGGTGAAACCTCTTCGGTTCGAATCTCACTCGTGTTCCGATGGTTACAGAAGTATTTTCGTCTTTTTTTTCTTCCCTGATCGTATAAATAAAAAAAAAACACTGCTTTTCCTTTCCGACCAGGCGTTGGAGCCGATAAGATACGGGGTGGTCCTTCATTTATTTATTACTTAACATCCCGGATCATAAACGACCGTCGGAATCCTTATGGTTACGAGTCCTCCCGGCAATACAAAAAACCGCGTAATGACGCGATAAAAAAGGACTATTAGGTTAAGGTATCGTAAAAATAAAAGTTCAAAGGAATCGATGATGAGTGAATTTACCGCTGAAGGCGGCTACCGTGTGCTGAGGTGTCTATCTGATTCGCTCGTGAGTTTTATGGCTTATAGTTGTTAATCCGTGTTGCACGTGGCTTGAATGGAAGGGATTTGGGGAATTTTTTATTCTGATGGATTCTTCGTCCAATTTAATGCGCGCGCGCACACACATACATATATAAAAATGGCAACAAGGTGTTGGAGGGAGCCCAGTGGACACTTACCAGAATTGGAGATCCGCTGGGGGTGCTGAAGCCACACGAAAAACAGAAACACACGAAACTGAATGAAGGGTTTCAGCCCGAAAAGCTTTCGACTTTCTGTTGTTTTTGTGTGTTTCTGTTTTTCTTTTGTCTTTAGCACCCCCAGAGGCTCTCCAAATTGGTAAGTGTCCACTGGGCTCCATCCAAAACCTTATTGCAAACTTTATCTCTATATGTATGATATGCCCGTAGACAGGTCTGTGATTAATCATAGTTAAACCTGGTTCTCCATATACTCCTATTTTCCACAGCCTTTTTCATGTCTTGATAGCTCTCTTTCCCTTTCAAGTCGTCTATCAGCTGAAACCTTTTCCTACCTCTTTCTATTTTTCCATCCAGTTTTCCTTCTAGCACTTCTTTAATCATGCTCTAGCTCTCCTCAGGCAATGTCCAACTCAGTTCGCCTTCCTCTTTTTGTTAGTCTGTATAATCATCCGCCCCTCTCCTATTCTCCGTAGTACTTCCTCGTTTTTCACCCTATCTGTCCATTTTATCTTCAGCATTCTTCCCCATGTCCACATTTCGAAGCTTTCCAAGTATTTAATATCATTTTTCCTTAGCGTCCATGTTTCTGCCCCATACAAAGTTGTACTCCATACATAGCATTTTATCAACTTCGTGCGGATATCCTGCTTTATATTCCCCGTTAGTAGGAGTGTTTTTCTTCTGAGAGCGGCTTTTGCTTTCGTAATTCTAGTCTTGATTTCATCGGTACATTTTGTTTCTGTCGTTATGATACTTCCAAGGTTTTATAGTGTGAAACTTGTTCTAATGGCTTTCCTCCAATACTTATGTTCATATTTTCTTCTTCTTTACTTGATATTCGCATGACCTAGGATTTTTCTGTATTTATTTCCATATCGTATTTTCTACCTCTAATCACTAGTCTATTTATCATTTTCTGGCATTCCTTTTCCTTCCTTGCTAGGCTATATGTACTCATGTATGTATGTATGTGTGTGTGTGTGTATATATATATATATTGTGATCACGAAAAAATCGATTTCGCGATTTCAACGGAAATACACATTTTGAGGTCCCTAGAACACGTTTAGACTATTTTCGGAATGATGTCTGTGTGTGTGTGTGCGTGCATGTGTGTGTGATCACGAAAAAATCGATTTCGCGATTTCAACGGAAATACACATTTTGAGGTCCCTAGAACACGTTTAGACTATTTTCGGAATGATGTCTGTGTGTGTGTGTGTGTGTGATTGTAGGCGCTCTAACTCAAAAATTACTTACCATATCGATACCAAATTTCATATACTTATAACACTTTAGCATGAGCACAAAGAACTGATTAGTTTTTGTACAATACCGAGGTTTATTCGAAACCCGATTCGGTTTTTGCGATATTTCTCCGTTAAAACATCATTATAGTATATACAGTTCTATACAAATGTTATAATGTAATTTCCTACAACTTTCATTTGAAACAATTTTCCATAGCAGTTATTGTTTAGGAATTATTTATAAATAATCGATTTTTTCGGTTTCCGTAAAATATCTCCTTAAAAACGTCGTTATTGGTAATCTTCGTAAGGATCAAAGTTGTAGAGAATAATATTTCTTCCAAGTTTTGTTTGAAACAGATTTTCGTAGACCCATCCATTTCGGAGATATTTAAGTTATTTGTAATTTCCTGTATACAGTGCCACCACCATGTAACGGTGAATTCTGTAAACATATTCAAAATATACCTAATTTTCGGGAATAAGGACGACTTTATTCTTTTTTGCGATACGAAATAATAATTTTGCCTTATAATGCTATTCATAATAATTTAAATATCTAGACCCCAAATATGGAGAAAATCGTGTTGGCCACATCAGATTTTTTTTATTTTAATTATATCAAAGCATTAATATATGCAGAACATTTAACAACGAAAATGACCGCTTACTGAAGTAAGTAAATTGATCGGGATCATATTTCCCCATTCCCTATGGAGACTGTTTTTCGATGGATACCAAACAGGTCCTGAGGCATCTTGCTCGCATGAATACTTCGATACGCCAAGAGTTCCATACGTGAAATAACAGCTAATAATTGTGCCTTTCTATATGTTGTTCAATGGTTTAAACACGTGCATTGATCATGTTGGAGGGCACTTTTAACAATTTATTTATAATAAGTATTATAATTTTTCTCGCAATTATTCCATTATTCTCGGTTAAGGGACTTACGCCGCATCATGTATTGAAGGAAAAAATATTTAAAAACTATTTTCTGTATTTTTTCACATCCTCAATGTTGTTTTACATTCAAAAAGGCAAAGCTGGTTGAGGATTTTTTTTCCACGCAGCGCTATAAGAATTTTTATCATTGAATTAAAAATTGTGGTTTATGGGAAAGAAAATCCGAGATTGACTGGGAGGTAATAGGTTCTTTCTATTAAGTATGCAATAAATTCTCCGCTTTTTATACTTCAGACGAGCCATTCCCAAAGGGAAACCACTTGGTTGGCCTCATATTTAAAAGCGTACTTTTCCAACCTTTATCACGGGCCATTTTAGTATGTAAGAAGGAAAGACCTACTTCTTTAGTCATCAAGTCATCCGTACATTTAAACTGAACTTTGATAAAAACACCAATATGAGACAGGGTCAGCAATCACTGAAAAATATGAGTCTAACACCAGCAATTCGACCCTCTGGGGTGAACTAAAAATTTAAGAGTTGTCAAAACACTGAGCTATTCAATCCAACATTCGATTCGTCGAATGTCAGTGTTATCGAATGTAGGAATTATCTAACGTTTGAATTATCTAGCGCTGGAATTATCGAATGTTAGAATTATCGAAAGTTGTAATCGGCTAATGTTTGAGTCATCGAATGGTTGAGCTATCGAATTTTCAAGTTATCGAATGTTCGACTTATTGACTTTTCGAGAGATATTGAATTTTCGAGTTGTGGCATATTCGATCTATCGTGACTTTGATTAACTGTGGTTCCGCAGATTTGACATCACCGTAAGGTAACAAAGAGAAATTATAAATCGAGAATTCATCTTCGAAAAAGACGTCGAAGGGACCAGTGACGCAATTCTTACGATTGCATTGCGAGAGCCTTCCCTAAAATTAGGACGACGGAAAATAAAAAGGAGAACATATTTATTGCATGCGAGTATTATTTTTTTCAGGTCGCCGTTTCCGGGCCTTATCAGAAGAAGAAACACAAGGAGAAGTAAATATCTTAACTACTAATCTGGATCATCGAAGCATGAGCTGAGCGGAAATGGCTTCGGCTGTGTAAATAGGTGGCGACACTTGTTCCACGAACTTTCCGAAAACCACCAAGGGTAAGTGAAAAGACACAGTTTTGCAACTTCTTTGTAGAACAAGCGGAATTGTTGATAAATGTGTAGAGATGAGGATTTTATATACCCCTTTGAGAGAGAATTGGGTAAAGCTGGCCGTAAATTACTGAAAGTCAAACGAAATAGTATACCTTTCTATGATTGAAAAAACTTAATTAAATTATTAATAATTATTATTTTTTCTTACAAAATAGTACGCTAGCAGAAATACTCGGCGTTGCCCGGGGAAATTTGGTTCAAATCCGACAGGAATTCTAGATGATACATGGTATTTAAGAATTCACTCAGCCGCCGCGCCGTTTTGAATAAAACGGGCAAAGAGAAACATAAACCACGTATGAATTATTTCTGGGAGCCCTCCACAATCGTACCAAATTTGATTCAAATCAGTAGTAGGACTTGGAAAAATACGCGTAGTTTAATCAGTCCCCGCCGTCCAATTTCGGATAAGGAAGTAGTCGTTTCCCACCTTTCTCACTGTGTATAAGATGTAGAGTTTACCTGTTCTTCGAGAACAGGAAGTTTATGAGAACAGTTATTTTATTGAACAGTTTAGGCATCAGAAGAGTTCGAAAAGAACTGTTCCGTTCTTTCTCACCCATCTCTAGCATTTACTCATTGCCATTAGCATACAAAGTATTTTGCTTTTTGTACAATTAATATAAAACATTTGGGATTAAAAAGTAGCCTACGACCTTCCAATTTGTGAAGAAAGTATCTGTTGAAAGTTTGATTACTCTAGCTTTAACGGTGTGGAAATGTATAGATGCACAAATAAACAAACAAACAAACTTTCATAAATATATAGGAGATTTACGTTCTGTCAGACTTATGTCTGTCGACAGGACGTGATATAAATAATACAATTAAAAAATATTTATTGATATACTGAACATTACCTCGCAGCTACGGGACACAATACATTATCCATTTTATACATCTACATCTAACATAATACAACCGATAATATATAAAAGCCTTATTCTGTCCCTCCTTTGTCACTCCCTCTGTCACGCTCTGAAACCTAGAAATATACCTGGCAAGAGGGCACTAAGGTTAGCTTTTGAAGCACGACAGATATTCGCGGCGAGGGTTTCGAACCTTCGCTCGGATCGAAGGCAGGAGGTATGATTTCAGATCAAAGAAGACTGCCTGAATTTTATTTCAGAATAGTCGATCATCCCGGTCATTTTTGACGGGCACTTGTACTAATACAATAATATTGTCTTTATCATGAGCGATATTTAGACAATGTTGTCCAATCTTACATATTCGAACCCGCGGGATTTGAACCCGATGTCCGATACTCTAACCGTCTACCAAGACCGAATTAAGAATTACTCAGGGTAATTATTTCAACATTTCGAATTTTCCGAAAAGTCAAGTGCGGAAAGTATAATAGGGCGACACATTGTATGTTTTGGAGAAATCGGACGTCTCGCCATTGCTTTAACCTCATCTTCGAATTTTCAAAAATAATATATCAACCGTCGTTATATAAGACGTCGCGACGCGTCGCAAGACTGCAATAACGTTCTTCGAATATCGAGTTTAAAAAAATATTTTCATATGGCCAAAATGTTGGGAAAACCATATGCTGAGCATTTCAGCCGCCATCAGTGGAGATTCGCCAGTAGTATATTCTAAAAAAAAGATCCTTTTCTGTAGAAGAAGGACAGTTTTTCAATTTCATTTCAGCTCTGAGGTGAGCTCCATAATTCGCACTCGAATCTGATTTTTTTATTTCAATCGACTTGTAAAGGTTCCTTAATTAACTTGCATCCAATATCTAATATACTTTTTAGATTTACGCTTTACGATTATTTAAAAAAATTAATACTCAATTTTTCATTCGTTCGAAAGGAGTTTTTTCTCTAAAATGAACTTCCGACTCAGCTCCTTGTTCAATATTCTTCCACTGTTATTATTCATTGCATCTACGTAAACATTCAATAGATATGCGCGGAAAAGTGATTATGTGTCATTTAAGCTAACGCACATGCATACTCAATCAAAGTTGTATATATAATAGGAGCTTTTCTTACTGTCTCTACTCATAAAAGAAGATATTTATTCGAATTTGCGTGATCAATGCGAATTTTCTATTTTTTCTTTGTTTTTATTTCCATGTGGATTGCTTTTAATTGTTCAATATTTTATGCATAATTGCTTGTTCTGAAATTTGTTTTAAGACGATAATTATCAATAAATCTCTAGTGAATTTAAGTTTTTTTTATAGGGGAAGCAAATGTTGGTTCAGTTCACCAATCGAGCATAAATATCACTCTTCAAACTCAAAAGTTTGGTTTATCAACACCGAGTGTCTTTGTTTCGAAAACAATTTGCCCTTAAATTGTTTAGTTTATGTAATTTTAGCTAAACGCCTTTTATTTACGGAAAATGATCGATTATAACGAATAGCCATAAATTTTGCATTGTATTCATGGCCCTGCACGCATGTCGCTATATGACTTTCGATGACATTCCTTTACAGTTTTCGTTACAAACAAATTTCGTGGAACCAATGCAGTAGGTTTTATAAACGCAAAACACACACAAACACAAGTACACTTATAAAAATACGTTAAATCTTAGAAAAATGAAAATGAAACCGTTCTAATAATGTATGTTGATGATAGAACGCCCGCGCGGTATAGAAAGAGTCCCGAGTTCATTCCCCGCTACTGCACGTGGGACTTTCTCTCATCAATTTTCCCATTTTTACTCTCACCAGTTGAGTTAGATGAAACTGGAAAGGTCGCCTCTTTTCCTAAGCGCCCGGGAAGCAAGGAGTTAAATACGCTAAAAATCCTAGTTCCCTGGTGCCTCTCGACTTTTATTTCATTCTGGGAGAAACTCTCACTCCCTCCTCCTCAATCTTATCTCTCTCTCTCTCATTCGAATGCGCGCTATTCGCATCATCTATTTAAGAGAGTAGAAAGAGGTCAAGAGGATGTGCGCTTCAATCATGATTTTCTCCGGATGCTGTCACCGACTTCCCCGAGTAACGTGATCATTCGCGAAGTCTTATCACGGTCACCTGCTGCCACACGCCTTTTGACAGGTCGCGGGAGAAATTTTTCTCTATCAAGAGAACTCGCACACTTGTAGACTAATAGGGCATGCCAATTCCCGACTTATTTCCAAAGAGTTGAAAACTGTCAGGAGTCCCATTATATCCTCTTACGACAGGGGGTCCTCAACCTGGTGCTCGCGAGCACCAGGCAGCCTAACCGTGCACCTTTAAGATGCTTTTAAAATCGCCTTTCCTAGCACCAGTATTTCAATTTGTTCGCTTCTTTACCTTCGAAACCTACGAAATGACAATTTTAATCACTTTGACGTTTCTTTTATTTTTATTTGTGATAATTGCAATTTTATACTAAAGTAAAGTGGTGCTCGCTCGAATGTAACTTGGTGATTGCCACATCGAAAAGATTGCGGACCCCTGACTTGGGATCTGGTTCCTCATAGTGCGATCCAACGACATGCCTGTATTCCCGTAAATATCTGAGTTATTAAGGGCATAATAGATGATTTTTTCGTATTTATGGCAAAAAACGTTTAATTTACGTCGTCCCTATAAATCGAAAAATGTTGCCAGGGTTTTATTCAACACTCGAGACTGTGAAGATCTGTGAAATTTAACGGATATTTTCATGTTTTTTTATTAAAAAAAATACGATCATACAACTGATGAATTTTCAGCGTTAACCAATAGTTTAAGACTCCACTTTAACTCGTATACTATCACGGAATCTTTTGGTAAAGTCCTATTTAAACAATTTTTTCTCTCTCTGTAAGTACTTACTTCCGACCTACAGAGTGCGGCATGCCGAAGCTTTCACACTTTTGCGAGTGCGACCCATCATAGATTAAAGACTCTTGGAGTTGACCCAGATAAATCATATCCACTCAAGTACCAGGGGGCCATTGCCGCAATCCAAAAAGGAAAGAAAAACAAAAAAAAACAGTCGAAATGATATAAACCACTCTGACGCCGTAATTTTTGCCCCCGCCGTCAAAATCATTTTTCTTCGTGAAATCCGACGTCTTTTTGCGTCGTCCTTTTCGAGTTTGATCCTTTGAATGGGCCGCGTGCGTTGGAGCAGCTGGAGGTCTCCATTTCCAGACCAAATATGCGTTGATCCTCAATGGAGTCATCGGGCTCGATGCGGCGGTTTCGTCAGCGAGACGCGGAGGTGGTTGCGTTCTCTTTCGCCGATGGCGGGGAAGAGACGAGATTCGCCGAGATATTCGACGGTTACACGTTGAAACGTTTGAATTGCGAAGTAGTTTATTCGTTAGCTGCATTGGATAACGGCACTGAATTAGCGATCAACTTTTTTTTTAAAACTAAGCGCGTTCTAAGGGGCATCCATAAAATTACGTCACCGAAAACAATTGAATTCTTTATCTCTCTCCCTCCCCTCTCTCGTCACACATCGCCACAAAAAACTTTACCTGTTAAAACTGTCACAAATTTTTCAATCCCCTTCCATACGATGAAATACAGGATTCGGTTGTTACTCACCAAATGTTAATTAATATTAAATTTTAATTTTATGTTACTGCATTTTAGTACATTACACAAATTTATACGCATTTTTTAAATTACTTTTATTTGAATTTTTTATCAAGCCAAATAGGTCACGTGATAAAAAACTCTCTCCTCCAACATCCCATCCCTTTGTCACGATCCGTCACAAAATCGTCAACCACCCTCCTCCGCTAGAGCATGGCGTGATTTATATATGCCCCCATTATTAGCTTGTGTTTATTCATTTGTACGCTCATCCCTCGTACGGTTTCGCTTTGCGCGTTTTCGGTTTAGCGCGATTTTATGTTTTAGAGAAATTCGAATTGAACGATCATCAATCTCCTCTTAACAAAGTTTTGAAAGGGTCCAAGCATTAAATACTCTTAAATCAATTATTATTTAATAAAGGATAGAGGGAGAAATTCTGAATACAGTGAAACTAAAATGTACACTTCACACGGATTCACTTTAAACACATGTACCGTGCAGAGCGAGGGATGGGTTTATTCAGTACGGTGGAAGCGAAGACCGTGTAAAAGGGTTAGAAATAGGGAGAAGTTGAATATTCCCGATAGAGGCGCTCTTAACGCAAAATCTGAAACAATATTTTTTAAAGTAAACTTTTAAAGCTTTGATTACAGAAGGATCATAAGGTCCTATAACTGCGTCTTACCAAGCCAAGGAGAGCCTTCAAACTCCTGTTTTACAAATAGGATGACCATGCCTTCCGGTTTTCCGGGATTTGTCCCGGTTTTTAGCGCCATATTCCGGTCTCCCAAATAACTATTTCGGGACGCGGTATTTTCCTTTAAAAAAACATCCGTACCCTTTTGGTCGTTACTTACACGGCCTTTTCCGAGGATAACATGCACATGTTTATATTTATTTATATTTATAGTATGTATTTATTTATTTATTCATAATGTAAAAGAACAATAATTACTAGACGAAATAACAGATAACTATACGATTTTTGTATTGACTGATCACTCCAAATCCATCGCAACAGTTTCATCGTCGTTATTGGTTCCAGGAAAACTTATCCACGGGTTCTACTTATCCACTCCAAACGCTCTTACATCTTTCAGGAGGAACTAACAGAACGATTCTTTATATTTTCTTTTAAGAGTTTCGCGAGCTCATTTTCCAAGAATGCGATTCGGATGCGTGTGGAAATATAAAATGTCTCGCTAGAATACCGGGAAAGCCTTCTTCTCGCTATTAAGTCGAAAATGCATTGCTCAAATGGATAGGAATGAAAGCGTGGTTTCCTCTCCTCGTAGACGGTTTCCTGGTCTATCTCTCTTTCTCTGCGTACAAATAAAACTTTAAAACTAATGTGGGTGTGCGCGAGTGTGCACATACCTGCATATACTTACAGAGTTGTCCGAAAAACAACCTATTCAGCTGTCCTATTCGTCATTGTTACATGATACACTCGTATGGTGAACTAAAAGAAGTTTTATTTTATGTATGTACCAGTTCCATATGTCTTTATAAAAGTTCTCTCTAATATGCTCTATTTCTCTGTATTGCAGGCTCTTATAAAATGCGATAAAACACGCATTACAATGCTTTATGTTTTTAGGGGCAACCCCATATATTATGCGCATGCGTAGAGACACCCCAAGAACTGTAGGCGTGCGGAAAATAAGCTTCTCTTTCGTGGGACAACAGATAAAACGGAAGAAATTTTCTGGATTCTTATATAATGCAAACAAACGGGGTTTAAAAAAAATCCTTCCAACTATACGCCATCGCCTATGCATACAGACTCTTTTAAACGAATTTAAAAATACATATTTATGAGTTTCTAAAAGTGCCGTAATTTTCCACATATATAATACGCATTATTTTTTCACGAAAAATCGACGAAAAGTTAGGGTTTGTATTATACATGGTAACAAATGCATACAACTTTTTCCAGTCGGTAAATAAATGATATTTTCGGACGCATTTTTAATAATAAATCGTGCTTGTCATTCCATTACGATAGCATTGTTTTAAAATGTATTTTAAACAAAAATAATAATAATAGTTTAATTACTTCGTGCTGTCGTCATCATTAAAGCCTCCGAATTATTTCTCAATGCCCTCAAATAGTTCGTCTGCAATCTTTTCGTTCTATCTCATAGTCTGCGTACGCCATCTTCATCCTCGCTATCCACCTCGGTGAAATCCTCATTCTCTATAATACCGTCATGATGTTTGTGAGGCAAAACTTTTAAGAGCCACGTTTATATCGTAAAATCTTTCGCAGATATCTCGCTTGTCGGCAAGGCGAGAACTGTCTCGATACCGCTAATAACCAAGTGAAAAATTACAGTGATATTTTTTACAAAAAAATGAGGCGCGTATTACACATGGTGATAAGACAATTTTGGCATTTCACTCGTGAAAACACGGGTGCGTATTATATTGGATGCGTATTATAGTCGAAAAATTAAGGTATTATAATCCTGCCCATATCGTCCTCGTGCGTCCCACACTCTTTTTATAAACTCATAAGCCTGTATCACGAAGTTTTAAGCGAGTAAAATGTCTGAAACGTACACATACGCACAACACACGGACACGCGCTATATATGTTAAAACGTTCTAGACGCGTCTCCCGCTAAAGGAAAGGAGAGGAATAAAAACGGGGAAGAAAGAAGATGGGTGGAAGGAAAAAATAAATTAATATGGCGGAGAAGCGCCTCCTCCTAGACTCACATGCCCCGAAGCGCGCGTCACCCAGGCGCAATAATGAGAGAACGGGTGAAGTGGCGGGAGGGAGAAAGGAGTGGTGAGGAGAGATAGGAAAATAGAGAGAGAAGGGGAGGGCGAGAGGAGAGGGGAAGGGAGTGTTGCGTTCGCCGTTTTTTTTTTAAAAAAAGAGGAAGGGAAGGGGTTTCCCTCCGGACTGACTCACGCTGGCAAAGCTTCTGTAGTCATCCCCGTTGCCGCCTACAGGTCCCCTTCCGTGCTGGGCGTCCCCCTTCCCTTGGCAACCGGTGCGTAGGATGGGAAGGAGGCGAGTGGGTTAAAGAGAGAGAATAAAAAGGGGGAATAAGGGTAGAGAGGGGGGAGAGGTAGAATGAGGGGGGGGGGAGATAGAGATGGAAGGAGAGAGAAAAAGATAGAGGGAGAATAAGGATAGAGAGTGGAAGATGTAGAATGAGGGAGAGAGCTAGAGAAAGGGTGAATACTAAGGGAGATAGAGGGTTAGACTAAAGATGGAGAGGGGAGAGAGACAGACAGACAGACAGACAGACAGACAAACGACTTTATTTAGGGCGAAATTGAGACTGTGAAGTCCCTTCTTGCACTTGAGAGAGAGAGAGTAGGATATTGTGAGAAAGCAAGTAAATTCTAACGTCGATAACTGGAGTATTTCAGGATAAACAATTATTTTTGAAAATCTAGGGACATTCTGGTGACAAAAAATGAACTTTCCGTCATATCTCGTAAAGTACTGGTCATATCAAAATACTTTTTAAATAAAACATTTTAGAACTAGCAGAGTATTTCTTTTCCTATACATCTTTATCGTAGGAGTAGCCGTTATCAAGAAAATCAAACAAGAAATTCTTAATTGGAGTTGAAATTTCTTGCATGGTTACTTCTTCATTGTTGCTAACATAAACAACATCACAAAAATAGTTTTAATTTCCTTACGTGTCCATCCAATATTGTAAAATATGAAGAAAATGGTTTATTTATGAGGAAGAAAAGAACTTTAAAACGTTATTTCTCTTACGTACACGTAAATCATTTCTTTCAAATATTCCATTGCACGAAACGCGTCCATTTGTGATACGCTGTACACTTTCCTAACTTGTTTTTAAATGACTATCGGAATTACATATTGGGTCACGTTTAATCGGCGAGAAGAAGAACAACCATAGCGCAAATTTAAGTATTGTTATGCAAAGTTTATACAGTATGAAGACATTATTATTAGAAAACGCCTAGGAATAGGTTCAAAAGTCATTGTTAGAATATAAAGTTCCATAGAATCGCGAGAGGAATAGCGATGTTAAGGATGAAGGGAGAGGATAACTTTGAAGAAAAAAGTCATATTCGGAGAAAAGCGATGACAGGGAAAGAGAGATGTAAACGGGAAGTGAGAAGAAGGAGGGAGGCGTGAACAGACAGACAGATAGACAGACAAACGACTTTATTAGGACGAAATTGAGACTATATAGTCCTTTCTTACATTTAACCCTGCGTCAACAGTTACAGATGAGGAAAAAATAGTACCAATAATTTCACAGAAAAGAACCAGAAAAAAATATAGAAAGACATACAAGCAAAACGTCAAATTACAAATTCGGAAAATTTTTATAAAAGGACAGAGTAATTGTCGTAAAAACCTAGGAAAGACCTGACTTGGCAGGAAAACACCCACGAAGGGAAGTGGGGTGGAAAAAACCTGCGTAAACCGTAGATACATAAAAGAACAATACTGGAATTACAGTAATACGTACAAGTTTAACAAGATAAGATTTACAAAAAAATATTTTAATTTTATGAGTAATGAACAAGATAATTAAAGAAAATAAATAAAATAAATAAATAAATAAAATGAGAACAGGGGGTTGGAGAGAGAAAGAGAGAGAGAGAGAGAGAGAGAAATGATGAAAAAAGAGGAAAATAGAGAGGAGAGAGATAGAGAGAGAGGTGCCACGGTCACTTGGTCCACACACTTTATCATATAAGATTCCGCAGTAGCCGCTCTTCATATACGTTGACCCCCGTCGAATGCGTTGGTTATGTTCCGGCCAATGGCCGCGCACGGCGATACCGCGTTCCGCGGGGTATTGGTATAATGCTAAAAATGAGGTTACGTTCCAGGACCTTCGATGTTAGACCTAAAAACCTACAACCCTCGCGCTGTAAAATGTAAAATTGCTTGTCGACTTCAGCCAATTGTTGATGCCAAAACGATTTTAAGCTTAATTTTCCAAATCGAGTCAAGTTATACCACGGTTGGCTCAAAATCCATACGTTACAATTAAAATAAAAACCACTTGAAATTGTTATAAAATCATTGACAAATTTGTACATCTACCTCATACCCTGCATTTTTGTAGGTGGCAGGGGGCGTAAATTTATACCTAAAAATCCTCATTTACGGGCCTGACTCTACTATTATAATCACTAATAGTCCTCTCTCTCACTAACTATACCTCCTACCTTTCCCTTTTATCCCTCCCTATTATTCTCTCTTCCATCTCTCCTACTTCCCTCCTCCTCCCTTACTGCCTATCACCCTTTATCTACTCATTCCCCTTCCTCTTTTTCCCCTGTCTTTCCCTGTCCTCTGTTTCCACTATATCCTCTTTTTCTTCTCTCTCTCTCTCCTTTTGTAAGAAGGGACTTTACAGTCTCAATTTCGCCCTAAATAAAGTCGTTTGTCTGTCTGTCTGTCTCCTACCTTGTGATCTCTTGTCTTACCTCCCACTTTTTCTCCCTTCTCTCTCTCTCTCCCTCTCCTCTTTCCTCTATCTTCCATCCTCTCTCTCTCCCTCTCTTCTTGCTCTCTCTCCCATTCCTCTCTCTTCTCTCTCCCCCCTCCTCCTCTTCTCTTTCGCCCTCCTTTCCCCCTCCCTCCCTCCTCCCCCTCCACTCCACTCCCCTCCCCCTCCCCCCTCCTCTCCTCCTTTCCCCTCTCCTTTCCCCTCTCCTCTCCCCCTCCTTCTCTCTCCCTCTCCTCTCCCTCTAACTCCTCTCTCTCACATCTCTCTCTTCCTCCTCTCTCTCCCTCTCTCACTCTCTCTTCACTCCATCCTATCTTCTCACTCTTTCTTCGTGACCTCTCTCCTTACCTGCCTCTCCCACATCCTTCTCCATTCACCAATTCCCATGCATCATCATCATCTCCGCCTCAGCCCTTCACCTCTCCATTCCCTCGGCAAGTCAACTTGCAGCCAAGTTAAGCCTCAAAGTTTACTGTGTACCTCTCTCTCCCCCTCACGACCCCTTTCCTACCTTTCTCCCCCCCCCCCCATCCTTCTTGATAGAATCTCCCGAAACGAGCGTGTATCGACCTTGCACACGTTTTCCGGTGGCCGTTTATTGCATTATGGCGCCCGTGGTAATGGAGCGGAGCGTCGTCGTTGCTGCGTCTATACTATGCATGTGGGCGTGCGTCGTGAGTTAATGTTTTATCGAGTAACGTAAAATTTTCCCGAAATTTCTCTTTCAAAAAATTGGCGCAGAATGCAAAATCGAGTTAACGTTACCAACAGGACTGGGGTGACTAGAAGTTCTGGTTTTCTGCGCCATAAGTTGCTCTCTGCACTGAGTGGACGACTAGTCATTCGGTCAATTTAAGAGAGTGTGAGTTACTTCCTCCGAAACGGCTGACGAAGCAAAGAGCCTGAGTTGCTCTCGGCGAATGACGATGACGAGATGGGTGGCCAAGACCTCCAAGTTTTCCGCCCTTACTGCAATTCTTCGTTCTTTTTTTTTCGGTAAACCGGAAGAAATGGATCGTCGGTGTTTATTCCTGAACTCTCCCCTCGCTTTGTACGGAATCGCTAAGCGCGTTTTCAATTTAGCACGGTTTTATTTCTAAGGTACTAATACCTCGGATTGAACGCCCATATACTTCACTTTAATGCGGTTTCGAAACGGTCTTCGAGCATTAAAATTGATTCATTTCGGCGAAATTATGAAATGTCCGCGTCATTCGTTCAGTTTTTCTCCCATTTCGAAACTTCGACGTTATTGAGATCAGGGCCTCAACGCCGTAGAAAAGTTTATTTAATCGCTTAAGGAGGGTTATGGGCAATAGCAGTAAAAGCGGAATTGAAAAAATTCAATTGGAAAGGAAAAAAACCAGCAAAACATTTTAAAAAACATACGTATTCTTTTAAAGTCTTTCGCTCTGGATTTATAATCTGAAATTTGTTAAAATATTGGCCAGAATATTGGCCAACATTTTACTTCGTCTATTTCTGTTAATATTTTGCACGTATTTCCTGAGTTTCTAAAAAAATTGCTAACTTTCGGACAGAATTATATCCAATCCACGAAAAGATTATGTTTATGGCTTCTGAACGATATAGAGCTAAAAGAATTCTCAATAACCAAGATGCGATTCCGCAGCTGTTTTTCCTGTTTGATGACTGTTAGCAATTTTCAAAACATAAAACGAAGATAGATACAAAGATGTTTAAGATTTTTCCACTGTTACGTATTCCTCTTTATACTTGCACGCCTCACCTTGTACGTCAGTGGTGGGCATCTTTTTCTACGTGGCAAGCCTCACTGGCGGATGCGAATTCATCAGTGGGTCGCGTTGAAAGTTGTCTATGCTTCCGCGGGCCTGATTAAACTTTAAATCGGTCGTTAACTAGAGATTTTGAGGCATTATAACAGTGAAAATCATCTCTTAATTAGGCTTTTAGGGTTGAAATTTCAATCTCAAGAGTTTTATTGTGGTAATTTTAACGTATAAATTTATGTTGAATCGCTTCTTTGTCATTTGGCCGCATTTAACGCTCTCGGGGGCCGCATGCGGCGGTCACCACTGCTGCAGATGGTTATTTCGTAACCCTAAAAGAGAAACGTATGAGGCCGACAAGAAATTTGTTGGTATGTCGACATTATTTAATTTTTTTAAATGTCTGTCGGTCGAATAATTAATTAACGAGGAACTTCATTAATTTCGTAGAATGGTGGAAAACATTTGAAAGCAACTTTAAAAAAAATTCTTTCCCTCTTTTTTTCAATTACTTTTTTGCCCCAAAGCTCAAAAGCAGGTCATCGATTCGCTTCGAAAGTAATCACGTCTATCGCGAACAGAGGGAAACATCCTAGCAACGAAATTTTTTGTTGCAAAATGCAGTTCTTCTTTAATTTTACGCGTTAACTCCTCATCCGATCAAATTGGAGTCTTAATTAACTTCCCTTCACCTTCAGAGCAATCGGGATAAAGCGAGCTTTTCCAGCGCTTTAATTAAATTTGGTCACGTGGCCTGTCACGGGATGCGATCGCACCGTTACGATGTGAAGCCTCTTGTGTGAAATATCCATACTATAAGCTCAAATCTTACAGAGGAGGATATAGGATAATATTATATAGGAGGATACTAATGTCTGGCCCAAACTACAATAGCTGGAGAGCTGAAATTTAATACATAGGTGAATCGAAAAAAATAATCAGAGGAATAATTTTAAAACTGCGACAATTTTCATTTCTTGGCTGTTAAAAATTATAAACTATTTTACTAACATTTCATGGTTTAGGTACTTATAAATGTGCTATGATGCTAAAAAATTTTCTATTGGTAGAATTTGCCAAATAATGAAAACGGGATTATAGAAATTTGAAAATTTTTATTCGTTCGGCCGTAATAAATTCTTAAATGTTAAACCAATTGACTAATGTTTATGTACTTTCTAAGGATCTACTAAGCAGAAATTTTAAAGAAAGTTTGGAAATAATATTCCTGTTTTAAATAACATTGAAAATTTCATAAAAGTTTTATATTGTGGCTGTTAAAAATTCATAAAATCTAAACAATGAAATTTATAGAAATGCACTTCAGGAGATGCTATATCGATGAAATTTTGCATAAATGTGAGGTATTCGCAACAAATGCTAAAAACCTATAAATGTTTTATAATTATAAATTTTAGGGGTTGTTTTTACCCCAATATTTACCATAAGGAAAAACACGTAAATCGGGGAGAAGGTGCAAACTGTTTGCGTTTAAAAATTATTCGACTGCTGTTATTCTTTACGTTAAGTAGCCGGAGTGCTGAAATTTAATACATTGCTGAATCGAAAAAAATAATTGGAGGAAAAATTGCAAAATTGCTACAATGTTTATTTTCTTGGCCGCTAAAACTTTCACTGCATTTGCACCGATGAATTATAATCCAGGGATTCCCAACAACATCGGCAGGAGATATTTTGGTGCCCCGGGCGAGAAACCGCCTCAGCCCCCGTCTTAAATATTTGTTAAAATGTTTGAAAGAAGCGGTTAATTTATTCATTGCTCCGCAAAAAACAAACAATTTAAAAAAATAAAAACAATTTCATAATGATCCCCGCTTGTTTCGCGATTTAAATTGTTATCCAGTATTAACTCACGTGCAAGTCATTTATGCGTAGATGATTGCGAAGCGTCACAAATCGCGTTTCTTAGGACCGGTAATTTAATTTGTTCTCTTGATCTCTTTTTTTAAAAACGTATTTAATGGCATCACGAATAAGTTAAACATAGGTTTGATTTTGTTTATGATCATTCCTCTTTCCTTACGTACAGTGTGGCTCACCTGATATTCTAAGCCAGAAGTTCTCAACTGATGTGGCGTGAAGTTTCGAACTTAATTATAAATTAATAAAACTTTTCTCAACAAAATATTGCAATATTTAACGTTCTCAAAGTTTTTCTTTAATGGTTAATGTGACACTAAAATGCATTTTAGGTTTTTTTTATCGCGGTGGGAGACAGTTTCTTTTGTTGATAAAATGCTAAGTGAGACGTAAGATGTGGTAAATGTTTGAGAATCACCGTATCTAGGCTACAGCTCGTTTGTTGATCGCAACACTGTAAAGGTTGAAAACCACCGTTATAAACGTTCGAATTGACGAAGGTCGATGTGGGACGGGAGAATTTTAATCGCCTACATAAATTTATCTGAAAATTATCCTGCGATCAGAAATAAACAAGCTTTATAATTAACCCTTTGAAGTTTTAAAAAAAAACCATACGGCGATTGCGGCGACTCGTAATCAACGGCCTATATTTGATTCGAACATTGATTTAGAGTTAACCAGATATGCCGACGTTCTTCGAAGTAACTGCCCAAGGATAAATTCACCTGCCTTTGGATAATCCTAGAATAATAATCCCCAAAGTAGCGAAAACGAAAACGAACTTACAATTCTCAGGTATCTCCTACATCATATGTGGGTAATGAAAAACCAGGTGCTCATTTCGGCAGCAATGTAGCCGTCTTCAGCGGTGGTTCACCGAGAGTAGATTTTAAAGAAACTTGGTTCCTTCGGGAGATAACACAAGTACTTAAATCTTTTAATTCTTCATACTCTAGTACTTATTGTTGAATTTGTTTTCGATCGTAATGCAGGCCAACAGAGGAATTAGTTAGAGTTCATTTGGTGCTGTGACACACCCCCTTCCAAGCGCTTCTGGCAGCTTGCAGGATATTCACGTAAATGTAAAAGACGTGCTTGATAATTCTTTAGAGCTGGGTTTTTCAATGTATGGGCCGCAAAACGTACAATAAGGGCCTCAGTGAAGGGTCGATTCGAGATATTTCGACGCTAAATTTAGTCTAAATTGCTGAAAATGTAATCGAAATCGAATAATGGGATTTATATTTAATTAAATTGCACCGATTTGATTTTAAAGGCTTCCTTAGAAATACCTACTCAAAATATCTTATAATGTAGAATTTTGGTAGGCCAAACAACATATAGTTTTTAATTGTCATTTGGCCGCGGAGGAAAAAGTTTGAAAACCCCTGCTTTTGGCTATTTGTCAAGAGAATTGCGTCGGAAATGAAGAACTTTGGATTGCCGATGACGAAGGCTGCGTCGCATGTGAAATCATCCGTTTTTATTGTCATTACAATTACATACATACATAATTTATTCTGTTCGGCACAACAGAAATAATTACCCATCTAAACTTAATGGAAAAAAATTCAAATTAGAAAAACTGTGAATCGGTATTTTAAAAAAAGGTTGGGAATTTCGACTGCAGAGCAGTCTCAAGTAATCAAATTTCTGGGTGTCGAAAAAAATCTCAGGGAAACTGAATTAATGATTTAAAAATTCTCCTTTTTTACCTCGCTGATAAAATCGCATTTTTTTACAGGTCAGTAACATGCCTCGTCTTTTAACCGAAAGCGGCACCGACATCGAACTCTCGATTTTTACGCAGAACTCGAAAGATTCGAGGAACGCTTTCCCTTTTATCTAGCCTCCCAACATCCCTCGCCCAGAACAGAATGACCTCTCCCAACACACACACACAAAACCCTTTTAAAGGCGCCCCCTATACTTTCACCCTCCCTTACTCCTCCCTCTATTCTCACCACCCCACATCCCTCTACAGGAAGAAATTGAAACTAAAAATTACAACCTGGGCGCCAATTCTTGTGACCGTTTTTTTTTTTTTTTTTTGGAGGATGTCCCTTTTAAAATCTCTTTTTACCTTGAACATTGACCCTGTTGAGGAGTCTCTCTCTCTTTACCCTTTTTTTCTATCCCGCCTCCCTTGTCGAGACTTCAAAAAATCTACCATCCCCCTCCTCCCCCACACCCCCCTTCACCAGCCAACTGTCTCTCTCCTTTTCTCTGGTGCCCACCTCTCTCTCTCTCTCTCCTCGTCTGCCACCCACCACCTTGGGTGCAGGAGATAGGTTCTGGGGGTGAAAGTTGAAGGGGGTTGAACCTCTTGATATCGATTACTACTCTCACTCTCTACCTCTCTCTAACTCCATGACGCTGACGCAAGCTCTTCCACTCTTCCTCCCTCTCTCTCTCTCTCTCCCCCTTCCCTATCACTCCCATTCTTTCTCCTCCTCCCGTCTCCTTTCCTCTTTCAGTCTCACCGTCTGGCTGGCTCTCTTTCTCTCTCTCTCTCTCCCTCTCTACGTATCACTCCCACTCTTTATCTCCACTCTTAACTCTTCTTCCTCTCTCTGTCTCTCTTTCTTACACCTCCAAAACCCCTACCTTGCTCCTCTTTCTCTTTCTCCCTCTCACTTTCTCTTCTAAATTTCACCTCTTCTCATTTTTTCCTTCCCTCTTTCTCTCTCTCTCTCTTTCCTTCTCTTACTCTCTCATCTCTCTTCTCTTACTCTCTCTTCTCACGCTCTCCCATCCCTCTTAAATGTAAGAAGGGACTATATAGTCTCAATTTCGCCCTCATTAAATGCGTTTGTCTGTCTGTGTGTCATCTTCTCTTTCTTCTCTTACTTTCTCTTCTCTCTCTCTCTCCCTTCCCTCTTTTTATATCTCCCCTCTCTCTCTCTCTGTTCTCACACTCTTTCTTCCTCTCTCTCTCCCTCTTCATCTCTCTCCCTCTTCTTCCCTTTATCCTCTCACTCTCCCCTCTCGCTTCTCACTCTCCCTCCCTCTTCCACCCATTCTCTTTTTACTCTCTCCTCTCACTCTCTCTATTCATCCCACTTTCGCTTCCTCCTTCCACCACCATCTCACTCTCTCCCTCCCTTTCTCTACCTCCCCCTCTTACTCTCTCTCACTTCTCTTTCTCACTCTCACTTTTTCTAATTGATTGTAGGACCGATAAATGCAAGGGATGCTTCTTCCCTAAGACAAATAGAGAGCATAATAGGAGAATGAAACGATAGATAAGAGATAATCTCCCCCTGCCACACACCAATTGCGATGGCTTGTAGGGTATTTATTCAGATTCAGATCCCTTCCTCTCTCCCTCTGGTAACCTTCTCTCTCTCTCTCTCTCTTTCCCATCATTTCTCTACCTCCACCTCCCCGTTCTTTTAATCCTTTCAATTTTCCTCTTGTTCTCTTCATCTCATTTTTATTCTTTCTCATTTCCTTTCTTCCTATTCATTTGCACGTACCTTTCTCTCTCTCTCATCCTTTCTCCCTGTCTTTCCTCAAATCTATTTCTCTTTTTAACAACTTTTATATTACCTTACCGTGATATATATATACATATATATATATATATATATATATATATATATATATATATACATATATATATATATATATATATATATATATATATATATATATATGTATGTATGTATAAAAACTTACGGAAGAGGAAAGGTAAATGAGGATATTTAGGGCAACTAGGTGTTGAAGGAAACCCAGTGAGCACTTACCGGAAGGAGAGCCGCTGGGGTGTTGGAGAGACACATTTGTAGAAGTTATTGGAACTTTCGGGATGATCCCTTCGTCAGCACAAGGGATCATCCCGAAAGTTCCAATAACTTCTACAAATGTGTCTCTCCAACACCCCAGCGGCTCTCCTTCCGGTAAGTGCTCACTGGGTTTCCTTAGTTGCCCTAAAAAAAAAATATATATATATATATATATTTAGGTAGGTAGGTATATAAATAAGTTTTAAGACACCACAAATAATGTCTAAAAACTTGATAACGGCTGCATGTATTTTAGAAATTCTTTCAATTTTCAATTTTAAAGAGTGCCACCCATAAAGACTTTTATGTGTACTCACCGTGTAAAATAACGACCCGAGTTGTATTTCATGGACGTTTTATTCCCCCAATTGGATAACACGGGCGAGACCTCGAATTTTTATCTTCTAAAATATAAGTCGTAATTGTACGGTCTCGGGGAATTTTTAGTTGCAAATGTTGTCCTCTATCAGATTAAATTTATTAATCGATACCTTACAGATCATATAAGGGCATAGGAGAGTAAAATATGGATTTCTTATTGTTGGCTTGACGGAAATGGCTTCTCTTGACTGTGGCGCCGCATACGGCAACGGCCATATACCAAACTACGTCATATGTTCGTTACTGTACACTTCATAAAAGTTGTTTAAATTAAAAAAGTTGTATATCGACTATATAAAATTGGCTTCGTCATCGTCAGTGGGAAATCGGAACTCTGTAATGCTATTTTTAACAAAGTTCCCGAGTAGCTAGAAGATTGACATTTGGTAGGAATGTTCGGTTCTTAAAGTAGAAGCAATTTACGAAAAAAATTTCCAAAATTGACCCGGGTTCGATTCCCGAGAATGATTTCCATTCCTCATAAGATAACATGGAAAAATCGATATTTCGACCTGCAACCTTATTTTATTTTGCTTATTAAAATTCGCACATTTGACCTACGATTTTCGGACTTGGACTGTATTAAAGAAAAATAAATGCAGTTTCTTATTCTTATCGTCTTTTATCGCTTTCGAGTCTAAATCTTTCGAATTTAACGTTATAATATCATATTTTGACAAAATTTAACGATTTTAACGTGAAGTTGCCTTGCCAACCGATTACATTGTTAAACTCGAAATCCTATTACTCTCACGTATGCTCACGTTCTCTCCGGACCTCCATGGACCCTCCCGGCCCAATACATAGGTATCAGAGATATCTCAGATTTAGTTTTTACTTTCTCCAATATACGTAGTATAGAGAAAGTAAGATTTCAACAGAAACACACGTTTACAAGCGAGCTTTGAAATAAATATTAAACATATTTTTCTAATTTATAATGCCTTCATCCTTCGGTAAAAAATGCGAAAAAGGTGAAATGATTTTATTACCGTATAATAAATAATTTTATTCGCCAAAGACGTCTGGTATAACCCGGGCATCGCCGGGTACTTTCGGCTAGTGTATGTGTGGGTATATATATATATATATATATATATATATACTTCTTAATTCATTTCTTCCTCTCCCTCTTTCTCTGTCACTACGGTTTATCTCCTCCATTTTTATATACCCTTCACCTCTCCAGAATCTTTCTCCACTTTCTTTTGTCTCCCCATTTTCCTCCTCTTTCTCCTTATCACACCCGTTTCATCTCCACGAGTCGCACTTATATGGTTAAGTAGAGAAAGGCAGAGAGAGGGAGAGAGCATCGGGTAAAGTGCGGGTATAAGAAACGATTGGGAAGCAACCGAAGGTCCAGGGTTCGATCCCCGGCGGGGGCGTAGACCGCTCGAGGGTGAATTTCTCAACCCCTCTCCTTATATTCTTTCTCTCTCACTCACTCTCTCCTTCTTAAACACCCCCGCGCCTGGATTATCTCTTGCTGAAGTCGTGTTGCGTCCATAAGGGGGTGGAAGTGAAAATGATGAGGTGGAGAGGACTTGGGTGGTTAAAAGAAGGAGAGGTTAGAAGAAGAGAGGGGAGAAGATGGGAGGTTTCTTTTAGAGGGAGGATGGGGAGAAAGGGTTGGTTGTGCACGTAGAGGTGGCGTCATATCCTTGGAGACGGTCGGAGGTGACCTTGAGGTCGCGCGCGGCGTCTATATAAAAGGTGGCCCGTACGATCGAAGCGCCTCCTCCTCGCGACGGACGCACGTGGAAACGTTATTACGTAGGGTGAAGGAGGTGGAGTGGAAGGAGAAGAAGAGAGAGAGAGAGATGTGGTTCGCAAGAGAATTTCCGTTTTCCTCGGAGGATTCGGATATCCACCGCTCTTTTCTGATCCAATTAGGTTTTTGCGTTAGCGTTCTCATTCGACCTCTTGCGAAACATCCGGTGGCCGTCTTTTAAAATACACCCGCTACGATGTATCCTGGAGAAAATTACAAGCCACACCCACGTGACTGAAAAAGACGTGACTAATAAAATTAATCGCGTTCTTATCGTTAATATCCTCTTGTGCGCGTGGTTTTTTTCCCCGCCATCGATTCTGTATTTTTCTTAAATGTCTTTCGTGATAAAGAGAAACGGGGGCGATCGTATTTTGACGCCGGCATTGTGTTCGTTTCGCTCGTCAAGATATGGAAGAGAGAACAACCGTTGCGTCGTTTATCTACCTTGCAAATCATTTTAAAAATCGGCGGGTTGGGTAGTTACCTTATCGATTCGTTTCGTTTGTTCGTAATCCTTCCGATAATGAGTCCATTGTCGGTAACAATGAAGGGTGCAAAAGTTCGCGTCTACGTCCGCGGTATCAATCAATAACGTGGGTTGCACAATCCTCCGATATATTTACGATGGTTTTCGATTTTACCATCCTAACTGTTCGTGCGAATTTGTATTATTTCCACATATATATAAAAGATATAGACCGGTTTGCAAGTATTTTTTAAAATTGTTAGTTCAAATAACCCTTTCTATTACTAAGTTCCATAACATATCAGGCTTTTCAGCGAATTATAAGCCTTCACTACTTTTTTTTACCCCCTTTTTAGGCGAGTTTTGCTTCCAGCATAAGCGCCTATTAGCGTGTCTGTCAGTCCTTCCGCATGTTCGTTCTCGGTTTCTACTCAACTGATTTTCATGAAAGTCAAAAATTAAGAACTTACAGTCAAAGACAATAAGAAAATCACATAAATGAATCACGTCAGCCAATCAGGGGTATCACTTTACTGGTGACAAAAAATGAACTTCTTGTAGAATGTCTTAATTCGAGTTGAACTTTCTTGCATTTATTTCATGGTTACTTCTTCACTGTTGCTAACATAAAAAATCTCACAAACAAACGTTTAATTTCCTTAAGTGTACATGCAATATTTTTAAATAGGAAGAAAATTTATTATTTATGTCCAAGAAAAGAACTTTGAAACGCTGTTTCCGTTACATACACGTATATCATTTCTTTCAAATACTCCATTGCACGAAACGCGCCCATTTGCGATAGGCTGTACACTTTCCTAACTTGTTTTATTTTCCCGAGATAACTCGGATATCCTCCGCGTTTCAATTTTTTTTCTCCCATTAACTCGTGACAGCCATCTTCTAGCTTAACTCATTCTTTATTTGTCCGACTATATTCACGTACATGCACAGATATATATATATATATATATATATATATATATATATATATATATATATATGTATATATATATACACACACATACATACATACACATTCAGGTTATCGAATGAAATTTTTTAAAGTGTCATTTTCTTTTAAATCTCGTCCGATTAAAAATGACACTGAAAAGGTTAATACATAAAAACAGATCCATTCTAACGAACGATTTTATTGGTTCATGCGGATTTTTTCATCGTAGCATTCCATCTGGAGGATATGGTCACGCCTAAGAGGAAAATATTTCGTGGCATCCATCCAGGCACTCAGATCCGAAGTGGAAGGGGGGACGCCTCTATTAATAGCAGAGTGCATATTGTAATCCTCTCATCCTCCCGTCTCTCTCCGTTTCATTCCGCCCTCCTCGCAAAATTCTGAGGAGACAGTGAGAGGGTAGACAAGGGAGTGGGAAAAACGATAATTCCGATCCGGACGGATCGGGTCGGATCAGGCGTATGTCCGCCCATCAAATCGGATCGGAACGGAACAGAACACAACCGTCAATTCGAGTTTTTCAGACGAGGAGGTCATCGCTCTGAGTCTGGTGTGCTATGAATTAGAAAAAAGTTCCCCTAGATTTTGGGTGCACCATCCGATCCGTTCGCAACGGATCGGACGGTTCGGGCTTCTCAGTCGTCATGGATAGTTCAGACGAGGAGGAGGTTATCGCTCTGAGTTTGGCGTGCTGTGAATTAGAACAAAAGTTTTCGGTAGATTTTGGTAGTACGAGATTTTTTCTAAAAGAAACCGGTATGCGCTATATTTGTAATTTATAGTAAGTTTTAATCTAAGTATATTTCACTTTCCTAATCATCCGTGCGAAGCACATTTGCCCTGGAGGGGCACTAGTCAAATCTGGACACACTAATGTGGTTACCCGTAAAAAATGGCGCGTATGTTTAAACTAGGTATTACATGAAATAAAAGATTTGCATAAATGTTAATGAAACCACCCCATAGATCCACTAGAAAGTGAAAATAAACATAAAATTTACCTAATTGATTGTTCCAGAAAGTAACAATTGTTTTGGGCATATAAATGGTCGATCAGACTATCGATTTGATTTCATATCCCTTTCGCACAAAACCCGCCTATTTTTGATACACTGTACACTTTCCTAAGTTGTATTAATACAGATTAGCTTTTTTTCCATCACATAAATACAAGTGATATTTTAAAACGTAGGTACTTTAGAAGGCCTGCCATTTGATTTGGTTTGTGAGAAACCAGTTCTAGTGTTTACGTTTCGTCGGTAAAAAATGTCTATCTAGACCTACGTCACCGAATGTGTGCTCAGTTGTGACGCAACGCTCACTTCGTGATCGCTCGGATATTTCCGTATTCTCTCGGCCTTCGGAACGCTTCGGACTTCAGTCAAATTTCTCCGTGAACAATTTTTGCCTAATCCGATCCGAAAGTGCTGAACCGTTCCGATCTGACGTAGTGGGCGAAGCTTCATGCATTTACAGGCGTTTTTATTTTTTTCGCCTGAACGATCCGGTCCGATCGGATCGGAAATAGTGGGCTGCCTGCTTAAGCAGGAGGTAAGTGGGCGCGGATCGGAGTAATCAGATCTTCTCTCGACAGATGACGCACCGATCGATCTCTTGAATAACATACTATATCATCAGGAGCTAAAAAACTAAAATTTTTGGGCGAGAAGAATGAATTTAAATCTTAACTCGGATTGTATATATTGTTATAACTTTTATGTTCCTGTCGTTCAATCTTAATAAATTGTTTTGTTTTGTATATATCACCATTAAGTTGTACACGAGGACGGGCCAACGACGAGTCTTGAATGTTTCTTATGTAATTTTTAAAACTACAATACTCTTTGTTTTTACACATTAAGATAATGGCTGACAAAATACTCGGAGAATAACGTTTATCGTTTATTTTGCGTGACATTCTCGAGACCGACTAGCTCAGTCGGTAGAGCATGCGACTCTTAATCTCAGGGTCGTGGGTTCGAGCACCACGTTGGGCGATTATTTATTTCGGAATGCCTCATTGGAAGAGTGGTTAGAGTTTTTTTTACTCCCGATTATAAGGCCACGGGTTCGAATCCTGCCGAGGGCGTGTTCGTTCGTGATATTCTCCCTCTTATCGCCATTGAACTCACTGTAAAAGCTCTGTGTTTATCAGGTATTTAAAATAAATACAAGTATGTATATGATTCAATTATATACATTTTCCCTTGGATAGGTTTTCAAATGCGTGTCCAACCATTAAACAAAACGCACTCGGATGCTGATGGAAGCGTTCGATAAAGCAAACCTAGAAAAAATAGGAAAACAAAATGGATAGGTTAGGATATTGCTCGGATTCGGTTGAATATCGACCGAACTGCCGTATTTCTCAGAAGAGAATCCTTAAAAAAAAAAACGGAATAGTCTCCGCGCATCTTGGCAACACGTCAAGCAGGAGTCGGCGAGAATGGATTTTTTTTAAAAAACTGTTAAAAACAGTGAATTGCATGCGGAGGCATGTGTAAAATGGAAAAAAATTGAGAACAGACGGAAGAAGAAAAATATATAAGAGAAATAGAGATAGGTAAATGCAGGGAGATGGATAGAAAGGAAGGAGAGAGGGAGAGAGAAAGAGTGATAGTAAGAAGAAGAGCTATAAGGAGAGGTGGAGAGAACCAGAAGTATAAAGAGGCAGATAGATAAGGAAAGAGAGGAAGATGCGGAGATGGAGGAAGAAATATATAAGGAGATAAAGAGAGAGAGGGGGGGGGGAGTAAAGAGGGGAGAGTGGGAGAGGGAAAGAGGGCGAAAGAGGAAAATGACATGAGAAATAGTTAGAGAGGGGGAGAAAGATATGGCAAAAGAAAGATTAAAAGTGGGAAACTAAAAAGTGTAGGGAAGTGGTACCAAACTTTTCGTAAGCGCGGCACCAATTCAAAGATAAACAGAATGTCAATGCATCCACGCCATGTTTTATATTTATGCACACGTGTATCTTAACGTTTTGACGCATCCATATGTCGGTACTACACGATTAGATATTTATTAAAGGAATTATCATCTCTCTAATGACTTATAAACGTTTAAAAATCGTTGACTTATTTACTAGACAACGGGTTTTTCTCCACTCCCCAAATTGCAGCGGCACACATTTTGGAAAAAACTTGGTGTATGACAAACGACTTTATTAGGGCGAAATTGAGACTATATAGTCCCTTCTTACATTTAACCCTGCGTCAGCAATTACAGATGAGAATAAAATAGTAATAATAATTTCACAGAAAAGAACCAGAAAATAAAATAAATAGAAAAACGTGCAAGCAAAATACCAAATTACAAATTCGGAAAATTTCTATAAAAAGACAGAGTAATTGCGGTAAAAACCTAGGAAAAACCTGACTTGGCCATCCTAGCAAAAAACCACGCAGGAAAACACCCACGAATGGAAGGGGGGTGGAAAAAACCTGCGAAAACCCTAGATACATGAAAGAACAATACTGGAATTACAATAATACATACAAGTTTAACAATATAAGATTTACAAAATATATTTTAATGTTATGAGAAATGAACAAGATAATTAATGAAATATGATGAAAACATACATATTTAGCAGAATAAGTGGAGGAAGAAAGGAAGGGAGAGATGGAGAGTGTAAGGGAGGGGGAGAGGGGAGAGAAAGAGGGGAGAGAAAGAGGGGAGAGAAAGAGGGGAGGGTAGAGGAATAGGAAAACTTCCGTTGAAATTATCAAATTAATAAATCACGATTGCACGAACGGAGTGCTATATCGAACGGATTTGAAATTCAGAGAAAGTTTTCGAAACGGCAACCCTCTCTCCGTTTAAATTTATTCGCCTGTCGTACATTAGGAATGACTATTCAAAACCATCCCCTTTTACCCGCGTCTTTCTCAGGAATAGGCCGCGTTGGGTTTGTCGTAATATAATGCGAATGTGGATGTGCGCACGCGTCCGTGGGGGGGAAAAAATTGCGAAACGAAATCTCTCCGACCACTATTAAATCACCGGTTTTGCGTCACGCCTCCTTTGTACGCGTCTCTTTGAAGATTTCTCGTAGAAAGACGCGAAGAGGACACGTGCTCGTGGAAGAGCGTCGAGAGAGAGAGAGAAACTTTTTTATTTTAATTTCCATCACAAACTCTTATAATCGATGTCAATTTCTCCGGAGAAATGGGACTCGACCGTGCGTCACTGTTACAACGAGCAAGGGGGTGGAGAAAACCCCTTCGTTCGCTGTGCATTGCGCTGGCGTCCGGGACAGGTCGAGAAGGAAATGAAAATTCGCGACGATAGCGGTAGATATCCCTCAAGACTTCGCGCTAGCTTTAAAGAAAAATTATTGATTCTGCGAGAAAAGAAAGAGAGAGGGAGAAAGAGAGAGAGAGGGCGGGGCTAAATGGGAGATAGTGCAAAAGAGTAATAGAGTGAGAAATTAAGAAAGAAAAATGTCTTTTTTTTTGGTGGTTGAAGGCTATATAGCACCCTCTTCAACCTAAAGGACTTATAATTTGTTTACATTTTAGATAGTGTAGATTCACCGATCGAAAACTTTGTTTTACGCAGTATAAATGGGTATTAGAATTAATAAACAAAGCGTTTGAGATGGACGTTATTCTGAAAAAAGAATCTGAAAATTTACAATACTGATTGGCGGAATAATGCGACCAACGAAAGAAATATGTATACTATACCTATGCATGTATACCCATGTATTAGGTATATATATTATATACACACGCATATAAATGTACAGATAAATATTACAGAAGCAATTAGTTTTAGATAAATAATAAAAATAGGAAACATTCATTTAAACATTTAAAGTTTAAAAATTCGCTTATAATTAAAATTTTTAGCTTAATTAATGAAAGAGAGATAGAAAAAGAAGAGAGGTGAAGAAAAAGGAGGAAGAGAAAGGAGGAGAAAAAAGGGGGGAGTAGGAAACAGGGAAGGGAGAGGATAGAGATACGGAAAAGGGAGAGAGAGGGTAAAAAAGTGAGAAAGAAAGATGGAATGGGGGAAAACGACGCGTGTGGCACCCTTCAAACGTGCCTGCGTAAAAAATTGTTTTTAAAAAAAAAGTAATAACCCAGTGCCTTCGTCATCGTCGTCAAGAAGTCTGCACAGAGGCAAAGGAGTAGTTAGGAGGAAGAGGGGAGGAGTACCTCGCGGAACCTTTCCTGGTCCCATTCACTGTTAGCTTCCTCCTTGCGACCGAGCGGAGTGGGATGGGGCGAGAAAGAGAGAGAGAGAGAGAGAGTAACGTGGGCGGGGGCACCCGGGGGCAATCAATTGACGCGATTCGCTGAGGACGGAGGAGGAATGAAAAGCAGGAAGTAGGTTTCGCGCTCACGTGGAGATAAGGAATAAATTGGCACGGGTGCGATGACGTCATTTCCACCCTCTTGCTCTCTTTATTATTCCAGCTAAATAATGAAAAGACTGTTATGGCATATATGTACGTGTGTTTAATCAGTACTTGCATTTGAATATCTAAAACTAAAAAGTAATTCTCGCTGTAATAAATGAAAAAGTGAAGAAATATTATTTTCGTTCATTATTCCTGCGTAAATGTGTATGTATCCGTGTTTGTGTAATAAAACTAAATTCCGCTGTAATAAGTTTTTAAAATGTGATCAAATATTATTTTCAATCAGGATTTCGGTATAAATGTAAAACCTTTTTGGTAGCAGTTCTTTTTAAACGGGCAGAAATTATTTAACTCGATAATTTAGCGCCATATTTTTATTGATCTTCAAAATTTAAATAAACGACGAGGCAAAAAAACAAACTCCTTTTTTTTCAAGTGCTAATCAGCCGTCGTCCTTGGCGCCAAAATAAGGTTCGATCAATCGCCTTCTATTAAGCCTCCTTTTTTTGTAGGCGTTATGCACACATGTGCCTCGCTAAATGAAGTTATGAATAGGTATTACGCAGCGAAACACGTAATTCATTTTCTAAGCCCGGGATTCCCAACCTGGTGCTCGCGAGCACTGCTGTGCTCTTTGACAGCCTGACTGTACTTAAAATCCCGTCCCTTTTAACCAATAATTTAATATTTGCTCGATTACTTTCTTTCTAAACTTGTCTAAAAACATTAAGACTAACTCTGACGTTGGTTTGGTGTTATTCACGGTCATTACCATTTCTTCGGAAGTATAGTGGTGCTCGCTTTATATTCCAGCTTACAACTGGTGCTCGCCACATCGAAAAGGTTGGGAACCCCTGTTCCAAGCGAACCGCGAGACGATATCGACGATTAGACTTCGCGGTCGGTCATCTTCTCATCAAACTTCCTTTCGCATTCGCTTAGGAGACTCTTCCCTAACCATATTTAAAATTTACGACGCCGCGCTTCGTTCCCGGTGGGCGATGGGCGTGGGGCATCAACCTTAGGTCATCGATGATTACTCTCCCGCAATAAAACCTATTATAAAACTACACCCTAGGATGCAGTGACGCAAGGTGCATTACGGTACACCCTCCTAAAACCTCCCCTCCCACTCTTTCTGTCTCCCTCTCAACAATTACGGCTCGTCGCTTCAGAAAGAATGGCACGCCCAGCCATGCAAGCGTCAAGATCGACTCCTATAAAGCAAGACGAAAATAAAGCGTCTTTTCTTTCGTCCCTGGAGGCGAAAAACTTGCTATTCCTGGAAAACCGGACTCAAGGGAAGAATTTTGCGGGCTTGCGCCATTGATATTCTCTCTCGTATTAACCGTATTTAATCGACTGTAAGCCGACCCTCACTTTTCACAAGGGCACGCGAGGAAAATTCCATGTTGGGTGTACAAACGTCCTGGTTTTCCGGGATTTGTCGCGAAAAAAATACCGAAAGGTATTAATTCCCCGGTTTTCTCAACTCGTAATTAAATAAAATAGGTATCAACTAAAATTACGGCAACACAAATTCCGTTATATTCAAGCATTCAGTATAATTTTTGCCAGAACGTAATTTGTCCCGGTTATGTACCAGGTTTTTAATCTCGCAACAAAAATATCCCGGTTTCTCTCCTGTCTTCTCCAACGTCTCACATTCGACTCATCAATCCCGCAGCGCCATTGTGCAGCAAGTTTTGATGTTTCTTCCGCATATTCTATCGCTTTTCTCTTAAAGTCCGCAGGATAACGCGTTCGTCCCATTATGGGATTATTTTTAAAAAACTGAAAAACTCGCCAAAGTAAATGACAAAAATGTACGCCTGCAAAGGCACGAGGATACGACGGTTGGCTCGGGGAATCCTAGAATTATGCGCACGTGCATATTAGAGATGGCTTGGGGATTCACAAAATTACGCGCGTACTAGAAGTGGCTCGCATTTTTTAGACTCGATTCTATTTCGAGTGGCAATTTTTAAGGCGGTAAAAAGTAAAAAGTCTGATGTGGCCAACACACGACTTTCTCCATAGTTGAGGTATATATATTTAAATTATAAATAGCATTATAAGGCAAAATTATTATTTCCTATCGTAAAAGAATACAGTCATCCTTATTGCCGTAAATAGGTATATTTTGAATATGTATACTGAATATTACAAAAAAGTTCAATATCTCCGAAATGGATGGTTCTACGAAAACTTTTTTTTCAAACAACACTTGGAAGAAATATTATTCTCTACAAATTCGGTCCTCACGAAGATGACCAATAACGACGTTTTTAAGGAGATATTTGACGGAAACCGAAAAAACCGATTATTTATAAATAATTCCTAAACAATAACTGCTATGGAAAATTGTTTCAAATGAAAGTTGTAGGAAATTACATTCTCTATAACCTTTGTATATTATTGTACGTATATACAATAATGATGTTTTCACGGAGAAATATCGCAAAAACCGAATCGGGTTTCGAATAAACCTCGACTTCCGGTTAACCGTTATTGTCCAAAAACTAATCAGTTCTTTGTGCTCATGCTAAAGTGTTATATATGAAATTTGGCATTAATATGACAAGTACTTTTTGAGTTAGAGTGCCCACAATCACATCCACACAGACACATTTATCTCACACACTCTCACACACTCTCTCGCACACACACTCACACACACACTCACTCTCTCACACATTCTCACACCCCTTTAGGCTGACTCTGGAGTCTCCGATTTTCCAACGGCGGGAAGAACTTATGGCAACGAACAATCCCTAAAAAATTTGGTTGCCCCAACTTGTACGGTGTAGAAGTAGTCCATCGGACACGGAAGCGTGACGGACGGAGTGACGAAAAAACCGATTACACTAGCGGGTTTGAAAAAATAGGTGAAATAGAGTTAATCAGTGACCAAGCAGTTGTTGCTATGGAAAGAGTACGGGGGGGGGGGGGGGGAGGTGAGAGAGGGGGAGAGAGCGAATTGGAGTGAGAGAGAGTGAGACAGACAGACAGACAAACGACTTTATTAGGGCGAAATTGAGACTGTATAGTCCCTTCTTATATTTAACCCTGCGTCAAGGAGAAAAGAGGAGGTGAGAGTGGGAGCAAGGAAAAGGAGAGAGGGCGAGTCGTAGAAATGGGAGATGAAGTGACACTATAGAAGGAAGGAAGGTAGATATTTTTGGAAAGATTGGTCGAGGAAAACCTCCGTCTTTCGTCCCGTTATGATTACTTTCGCTTACACAAGGAGGAAAAGTCAGGTTCATGGAGGCTAAAAATAAGAATTACTGCCTGCATGACTATATCGAACTGCGTAGTGAAGCAAAGATTTCATGAGGAAAACGCCGGTGGATTAATGACATATTATTATTATTTAGAGCAAAAACTATCAAACGGCTACTTATTATTTATTTATTTTCTTTAACAACGCCGTACTTGTTCTCTCCAATTTATTTATATTCAAAATTTATGCGAGTTTCATATTACTTTTTATCTTTGACGACTGCGTGAAAGAATTAATAGGGGACGTCATGATACATCACTCCTGAGACGGTAAAAAAGTTTTGTAGAAGACTCATTCTTTCTACCGAACAGGTGTCTTAGTTGACGCCATTTTTGTTGATAGCAGTCAACGTGATCGTGCAACCGAACCTTATATTCCTTAGAAGCGTCGATAAGAACGCACCTTCAGAAGACGGCCGCTTTGTTCAATTACTCTCCTCGATCGTTTTTAGGCGCATTTCGCCTCCAGCGTGAGCGCCTATTATCGTCTGTCTGTCCGTTCATCCGTCCGCCCGCATGTTCGTTCTCGGTTTCTACTGAACGGATTTTCATGAAATTTGGTGTTAAGGACTTACAATCAAATATAATAAGAAAAATCGCATAAATGAATCACGCACGCCAATGAGAGGTATCACTTTACTGGCGAAAAAAATGAAATTCTCGTCATATCTCGTAAATTATTAGTCATATCAAAATATCCTTCAAATAAAACTTGTAGAACTAATAAAGAATAGTATTTTATTTTCTTAACATTTTTATCGTAGGAATAGCCGTTATCGTTAAAATCGAACAAGAATGTCTTAATTCTAGTTGAAATTAAAAATTTTCTCGCGTGGTTACTTCTTCATTGTTGCTATCATAAACAGTCTCACAAACAAACGTTTATTTTCCTTACGTGTGCATGCAATATTTTTAAATGGAAAGAAAATGGATTATTCATGCCGAAGAAAAAACTTTAAAACGCTATTTCCCTTACATACAGGTATGTAATTTCTTTCTAGTACTTCATTGCAGGAAACGCCCATTTGTGATACCCTGTACACTTTCCTAACTTGTTAATGGCTAATGGAGTTATCCAGATCTAGTTGTTTTTCAAAATATGTTCCGCTAGAACCCTAGGGTCCCGCGAAAGCTTGGTTCCGTGAGAGTATGAGAGGAATAGGCCAGATAAGTACTGCCTTATTGGTGAGGGTTCCGAGAAAAATTATTTGTAAGGGTTCCGTGACTTTTGAAAACCCCTGATAAAGATCATGTATCGACCGCAGACTCAAGATGAGCTTTAAAGTAAGAGAACTGCGTATCATCGAGTCATTGTTCTATTTCCAGTTCGTCAGTTCAATAGAGAATTATTTAGGATAACTTTTCGTCTGTTTTTAAAGCAGTTTTTCACCTCTATGATTATTAAGGTAATTTGTTTGCGTGAGAAAAATTGTATTGATGTAATTGTGGTGCCGACGTCATCCCATATCACAGATGTATTAATCCGCACGATGAGAGAGAGAGAGAGACAACCACCTTCGTGCTCCAACAAGTTAAATCATTAAAACCGCGTCCATTCAGCATTAAAGGTCAGGTGAATCACCGCCATCGCGCGGTAGGATTTCCAAGGCGCCGAACTGAATACGAGTTTCCATTGTCCCTGCTAGAAAACGTTCAGACATTTAACCTTCAAACTAACTGACGTTTAAAGGTAGAACTTTTCTAGTTTAAACGAAAAGGAGATGAGAATAAACGTAGCTCAAAGGACGCGAAATTGTCGGATGGAAAAATACTCCGTCGTTTTCTTTTTCAACCGCGTTGTCACATTCCGAATCGCAAGGATCATAGAGGCGTGTTTCCTATCGTCAGGGACAAAGGAATGGGTCGTTTTCCTATAAAAAAATGTTGTCTCGCTAATGGACTTTAAGGATGCGGCAAGACGTATGTGCATAAGTGAAGTGGTGGCTAGGGACGTCACTTATCCCTATTCTGGACAGCTTTTATGTCGATAAGTCAATTAAACGCTTAACGTGTCACGCACACTGAGAGAGACCCAACAAGTTTTACTAACTTAGGATGAGCATTGAAAGAGTGCCCGTTCATTCTCTATCTTCCGTTTAGGTCAGTAGTTCCCCAAAATTTTGATTTTTTTGAAGATGAACACAATTTCGCACAACTCCCACATTGAAACATGCATATATGTACGTGAATACGTACGGATATCAAATCGCTCATTCGTTGTTACTTCTTAGTCATGAATTTAATAGAGGAAAGTGTATTGACCTTAATAATCCATTAAAACGGGCCACCAATCTGGAGAGAAATTCAATTTATGTTATGCAAAAAGTTTTTATATTTATATTCATACAGTTATCACAACGTTCGGACGCATTCATTCGTATTGAACTTCATAATCGTAAGTTTAATAAAAGAATTGTTATCGCAATCATGAACTATCGATATTTTATTTCATAACGGTTTTTGTGACATTCCTAATAGTCAGCTTCGGCAGTCTGCTTAGGAAACACTCTTTCATTCGTCGAAAAATAAAAATTTTAGAGCTAGAACTCTAGCGGGGACGTACGACAGAATGAACGCAGTATGATACCTATTGGCATAAAACCGTGGAGTAAAGCAGCTGCGGATTACTGTACCCGTTAAAATAATTTATCATGTCCTTATCACGTACATGAGCCCGGATAGCTCAGTCGGTAGAGCATTAGGCTTTTAACCTAAGGGTCCAGGGTTCGAGTCCCTGTCCGGGCGGAAACATTTTTTATTATTTCTGCAGCGGAATATGTAGATGGGGTTTTTGTCTCTGGAAGAATTCGATCGTTGCATTTCATAAGTGCAACTTAATCGATATCGTATACACGTTACGTGGCTCTTTTTCAGAATGAATCCACCATGTTATTGAGGTGCAGGTGTAGCGTTCTCGCCAGTGCGAAACAGGAAACGCGTTGCAAGTACTACAAGTCGCATTTCAAACATTTTCGTGTTAATCCTAATAGCAACCCCAGCGTAAGTTTGTCTGAATGTGAATGAATGCAATTTCATTTTCATGTGCATTCATTCTGAATAATACCATTTGGCATAATTGTACTTTGTACAGGGTTTTATCGTGTAGTGTATTAATCGTTAGTCTGGATAGCTTAGTCGGTACAGCATATAACCTTAGGGTCCAGGGTTCGAGTCCCTTTCCGAGACGGTAATTTATTTCATTTTCTTCAGCAGAGGAATTGATAATTCCATCGCTGTATAGACAGATTTTCTGTCGGAGAACGATTTCCGATTTACAAAAGTGATTAATTCTTAAAGTAGAACAGGTGACTTAGGAGCAGTGGCGGCCTTCGTGGTGAACAGATGGAGCGACTTCCCGGGGCCTCACACTTTAGGGGGTGGTCGCAAAATTTTGCAAAAATAATTACCTGTTACATTAGCAAGGAAGTGAATCAAATTCCACGTCTTTTTTTCAGCTAAATAGAAGCCATATTTCACATATGTACTTTCATATCAGCTTCACGAGTAGGGCAAAGTTAAATTTAAATATGGAATGCCCGACTTTCATATAGTCTTGAATGACTCTTTCGCCCAGGGTTTCAGGAACTCTAAGCCCACCGCTGCTTAATTAGGAGTACTTTATGCATATTCATGCCGATTTTCTGCTGGACTTCAGCAGCGGTACGAGTAAAGGGCATTCTTCCTCTCCTTCGAAAATTCCAAGAATCTTCGACCCTTCTGATTCCGGGGTTCCTCTAGCTTTATTCATCTGCCGCGCCTGTGGGGATTTTCCGGAGAATACGTACGTTTTCCAGGAATGCGGCCGGCATAAGCAGACGGAATGGGTGCGCGCAGGTGCTTGTTCGAGGCGGGAGGGAATATGGAAAGATGTCTATTTTTTTTTTTGGAGAAGCGTTTTGCTCGTACGAAAGTTTTCCGGGAAACCTCCATCCAATCTGGGCCACTTTTAAGATTTACCTTCTCGCAGCATTAGATGGAGTGGATTTTCTGACTGACAACGACGGATTTGTGGTCGCTAGGGTTGTGGCGTAATGAATGAGCGGGGTCTCCACGGTAGCGCGAACTTCGTTGCCCTCAGTAAGTAAGGGATGAAATTTTAATTCTGGAAAAATAACAAGTGATTGAGTTAAATTTATGCAAATCTCTGCGTGAGATAAATATTTTTTTGCATTGCGAACAAAATCGAAAAAAATTTTCATTTGTAATCAGGTATTGCTAATTCTTCGTGGAAAATCGCGAACCTCTGACTAACAATAAGTGAAAACACGAAAAATAAACAAAAACAGCCGCTTGTCTCTCTAACGCACTTTTACAGCGTTCCACGATTCATCAGAGTCGTATCTGAAAGATTACGGCGCCTATCTAAAAGCCTTTTAATAGGCACTTATCAATAAACCGTCACGAAGAACGTTATTTTTCCCGAGTTGTAAAAATTTCATTATATTGAATGTAAATTCAGTATTTTAATACCGTGTAAATATCTGTTTAAATGAAAATGCGTCGTTGGTATACTTTGGCGCCTGTTGTGAGGGGTGGTCATGGCAAAATGCAACCTGCGCGACACCCTAGTTACGGCACCGTTGTTCATAAAGAGAGATAAAAATTTGCGAGATAGAATTAATTGGAAACATTATTGCTACAAACCGGTTTAGCGAATTGCTTTGGATTGTAGATGTAGGTTAACATTTCAGTTATAAACTGTCTAGAAGAGATTGTGAATATGAAGAAAGAGAAAGGGACAGGTGAGTAGAGAGAGGGAGCGAGAGAAAACGACGCGGATATAGAGATGAAGTGATAGGGAAAGAATCAATAATATTATATTGACGCTTCTGACATAGGATATAGGAGGATACAAATTATGAGGCACTTTCAGAAGAAACAGAATCTTTAAATTTGGCACGATTAATTTTTTTTGTCACAAATGAAGGAAAAAATCCGAAATTGTTGAAATTCCAATTTTAAGGGGCTATTTTTGTCCCGTTATTGCCCCATCAGAAAAGCACGTAAATTGGCGGTCCAGAGACTTCCAGATGAGCTAGGAGCTTGAAAATTAGCACGATTATAGGTTTTTAGTCACAACCAATCGAAAAATCCGAAATTGTTGAAATTCAATTTGTAGGGGTCATTTTTGCCCCATTATTGCCCTTTACGAAAAGCACGTACATGGGTGCAAAGACTTAACAAGTGTATAACGTATCACAAATGGACGCGGTTCGTGCAATGGAGTATTAGAAAGAAATTATATACCTGTAAGTAAGGGAAATAACGTTTTAAAGTTTTTTCTTTCTCATAAATAATCCATTTTCTTCCTATGTAAAAGTACTGCATGCACACGTAAGGAAATTAAACGTTTGTTTGTGAGATTATGTTAGCAACAATGAAGATGTAACCACGCGAGAAAATTTTTAATTTCAACTAGAATTAAGACATTCTCGTTCGATTTTATCGATAACGGCGACTCCTACAATAAACCTAGGGTTCTAGCGGAACACATTTTGAAAAACAACTAGATCTGGATAACTCCATTAGCCATTAACAAGTTAGGAAAGTGTACAGCGTATCACAAATGGGCGTGTTTCCTGCAATGAAGTACTAGAAAGAAATTACATACCTGTATGTAAGGGAAATAGCGTTTTAAAGTTTTTTCTTCGGCATGAATAATCCATTTTCTTTCCATTTAAAAATAATACATGCACACGTAAGAAAAATAAACGTTTGTTTGTGAGATTGTTTATGATAGCAACAATGAAGAAGTAACCACGCGAGAAAATTTTTAATTTCAACTACAATGAAGACATTCTTGTTCGATTTTATCGATAACGGCGACTTCTACGATAAAAATGTATAGGAAAATAAATACTCTAATTTACAAGTTCTACAATTTCTATTTGAAATATATTTTGATATAAGCAATACTTTGCGAGATATGACGGAAAGTTGATTTTTTATCACCGGTAAAGTGGTACCCCTGATTGGCGTACGTGATTCATTTTTGCGATTTTCTTAATATATTTAATTGTAAGTCCTTAATGTCAAATTTCATGAAAATCCGTTCGGTAGAAGCCGAGAACGAACATGCGGACGGACGGACGGACAGACCGACGATAATAGGCGCTCACGCTGGAAGCGAAACGCGCCTAAAAATGAGCTAGAAGTTTAAAAATTCGCAGGAGCATAGGGTTTTGATCATAGCTGATGGAAGAGTTCTGGAATTGTTGGAATATTTACGGGCTATTTTTGCTCCATTATTGCTCCATATGACGATAAAAAATATAAGGCCTTTCCAGAGGACCTAGCGTCTGGAAATTTGGTACGATTATAGGTTTTTCATCACAACCAATGTGAAAAAGCTGAATTCCAATTATTAGGTGCTATTTTCGCCCCATTATTGTCCATTAAGTAAAACCACGTAAATCGGTGTAGAGACTTCCAGATTGGCTAGAAGTTTGAAAATTGCCGCGATTAAAGGTTTTTGGTCAGAACCAACGGGAAAAATCCGAAATAGTTGAAATTCCAATTTAAGGTGCTATCCCCCCCCCCCCCCCTCCCCCCATTATTGCCCCTTACGAAATTCACGTCGGTGGGTGCAGAGACTTAAAAATTATCTAGAACCTTGAAAATTGTCACGAGTATACAACGAAATTATTTAAAGTCCAATCTTTGGTTGTTGTTTTTACCCCATTATTCAGAACAATCTGAAATTCTTTCAGAATGCAGGCACCGCCTACTTGTATAAGATTAAATTAATCAAGACACGATTTCCCGGAGGTAGAGAACAATCTGAAATTCTTGCAGAATGCAAGCACCGCCTACTTGCCTAAGATTAAAATAATCAAGACACGATTTCCCGGAGGTAGATGGATGCAGAAACGCACGAAGTATTTTTTTTCTTGGTATTTCTTCTTACATGTAAAAGATGATTAGGAAATTAAAGCAAAAATGAAAGGATCGACTGAAAAAACGTGCACTTTATTTTTGTAAAGCTTATCAACTGTCTCCTGCACTACGTCAAATACATTATATATAATGCAGTTCGGTACGTCAGAATGGAGGAAGTAAAAGAATGGGAGGAAAGGACGGAAACTTTTTACCTACGTGAAAGTTTATTTATTCATTCAGTTAAATTTATTTCAGATTAATAATCTCCAACCTCGATATAACGGTGATTAAAGACGCCTGGTTCCCAATGCGAAGGTCTCGGGTTCGAACCCTTTCCAGGGTAAAGTTATGCGTGTTCGTCTTTGTTATGCTTTATTTATCTAAAATGCCGCAAACTGTCGTTTATGAGCCAATTACAAAAATAAATGAGTAGAGATGCAGAAAAATTCTGAACTTGACCGGGAAATTTTCTCCTCTATTTTCACATCTGTGACCAGTATTATGCACTGGCGCATATAAGTTACATTTCCATCATTTCACTCTTGTTATTAAACAAATTAATGTTTCCAAGGAAACGGCACAGGATGGAGATTGCATTACTCATTAGGACATTATTTTTAAAATACCAATAAATGTATTTTTATATATGTATTGCGAAACAAATATTTGTATATTGACAAAAAGAGATGACCAAATGACATTCTCATGTTCATAGTTGGACGGAGGAAATCAAGACGGAGAGAGGACGGGTGGCCTTGTTTAGGGTAGCTTGTTTCATGGGTATCTCCCTTCCCCCCCTATCCAAATCTCCATTCCACCCTCTCTCTCCCATTACCTTCAGCCGGTGACCTATCGCCTTTCGCCCATCCGAGCCAACACACACATGTATATAGCTACACGATGCACGCTCGCGCACGGATCCGCGGTTTTTACGAGTTTCTGCAACGACCCGCCCCACGGAGTAAGGCGCTCGATACATCACGCACGCGCATGCGCCGACGACGCGTTTCGCGCGCAAGTGCAGCAAGCAGCGGTGCACTCACGAGAGGATGCAAGGGTTCGACGTTGAGGAAGTTATAAAAGAAAGGAGTGGTGAATTTGGATGCCGAAACATGAAACCTGGAGGCGTAGCAGCACGCCCCTCCTTCCTCCCCTATATAACACGTGCCCGAGGGCGCTAAGAGTTTTCGCGTTCGCGCACGTTCAGAATCGCTCGGATAAGGTCGTTCGCGCAGTTCAGTCCTCTGGAAGCGCATCACTTGCATTTGTCGGAAGTTTATGTTTAACGTTATTGTTTTTAAAAAAAAGTATTTGAAACGGGTGGGAATATTTGTCGCATGAGGCGTGAGTAAAATAGGGCGAGTTTCACTCAGTTGCTTCGGGAATCGAAATTTTGTTTTTTTCGGTATGGTGGTATTCCTGATTAAAAACGGTATGATTCGAATTCGCTATTGCCGAATTGAATTTTTTAGTCTTTTTTACTTGGTATCGAATTTGATGTAGTTCTATCATAGAATCGAGCAGTCGACATTGAAAATTTGATTTCTGGTAACGTGGTAGCCCTGCTCGAGTGATGTTGTACTATAATGGAGGAGAACCCTCGAATAGGTGTCAGCAGATATACAATATTCTAGATCAGAGAACACGAATCCGCGTTTCAAGGGTCGCATGCGGCCCCGAGGGTGTTTTTGCGCGGACCTCAGCCCTTTTGGCAAAATTAGGTTATTGAGTGATTACTTGAAGAATTGTAACCATAATAAAAATTCTGATGTGTCCAGCACATGACTTTATCCATGCAGAGCAATGAATATGATTGCTCTCGACATCAGCGCCCTCGAGGATAATTATCGTCAATTACACTTGTGAATAATTTTTAAACATTTGAATAATGTTCATATTTAAAAATACTTTGAATCACTTTTATCATTGAAAAAATGTTAAGTAAACAACATTATTAGCTGTTGCTAATGATGAAAAAATATAGGCATCGCTACCAATAATTTGAAAATTTAGTCATAGCAACTAAAGAAATTGCATAACTTAGCGACTTACTACATACTTAACATAAATCCAGACGAACAATCGTTTTTGTGAAAGTGTTTCAAAAAATGTTTATAGAAAATAGTATTGTCTACAGATTTGATTGTGAAAAATAGGTACTTACGAATTGTATTCTAAAAAGAGATAGTATTTTAAAAAAACGGAAAAATTAAAAGAATAAACCTCCACTTCCGGTTGACCAGTTTCAGCCAAACACCTTTTCACACCTCGTTCATCTAATAAAAATGTTATTCATAAGGTTTTCTGCTGATATGTATAATTAGTTTTTGAGTTAGATCGCCCACAAAATTCCTATCACACACAGACATAAGTCATTGAGAAAACAGGAAAAACGTACTCGGGAGATCTGAAAACGCGTATTTCCTTTGAAATCTCGGAATGAAAATTTTTTCACGAGTACAATACTTTCTCTTACAGTACTACCTATAATATCGTATATTAAGCGTGGGTAAAATCACCACGCTCTTATTTCAGACCATGCAGCACTTTCGCTTCCCTCCATGCACCGGTCGAGATGCAGAAATCCGGCATTTCGAAAAGTCTCTATGCATATAAAATAAAACAAGGTTTTTTTTTAAGTAACGCTTTCAAAAGGAAGCAGGTGACGTGAGAAATCGCAGCTGTCTTTTCGCCATCGCGACGCGGTCCGTTTAGCTCCCTTTGTAGAACAGGTGAGACGTGCCAGAATTCACGCGGCTGGCTCCTCCTAGCGGATTTCGATTTCTTTATTTTTTTTCAATCCTTTATGTCGGATTGGTTACGAAAGGTTCCACGAGACGGTGTCTCTTTTCCGCCTTAACGAATGTGAGGTGTTTTAATGTAGAGTCCTTCGATAGGGATGTTCGCAGAGCTATTATTAATACGCTCCATTATTCTACATCTACATCTACATCTACATGATACCCTGCAAATCACCAGACTGGTGGGTGGCAGGGGGTGCAGCACACCAAGCCCTACCTAATAACGTCCCTCGTGGGAATCACTCTCCTGTTATGATCCCGTATGGTCCTTGGAAAAAACGAGCTCTGGTATCGCTCGGTCCTACAGTCGATCTCTCGTATTTTATTCTCGTGATCGTGCCTGCCCATGTACGTAGGTGCCTCTAATATTCCTGAGACCTCCTCTAAGAGAACTTCCGACCTAAATTTCTCCAGAAGCCTTAACCTAGCGCTAATTCTGCGATCCTCTAGCGATATCCAATTCAACTCCTTCAAGAGTGATGTGACGCTTAATTTTTGCTCACATTTTTGCTTAACGAATCTGGCTGCTCTGCGTTGGATTCTTTCTAACTCAAGTATTTGTCCCTTTTCGTACGGATCCCATATGCTGGAAGCGTATTCTAGGCTGGTTTGCCACTCTCTGCCATTTGAGATGGCCTCGGAAGTGTTTAGAGAAGACGGGTTGAAATCGCGTTCGCCCGGATGCAAAAGTTCTCTTTTTCGAACCTTGCAATTTTGAGGGATCTTTAATGCCGCGTCTTGTAAACTGTTTTACGAAAGAAGGTGAAGCAGTGGCGTGGCTAGGACTGCACTATAGCTCCCTGGATTAAATATTTTCAGGACCCCGGCAAAGAAGCGGTTTCAAAGGGAAAGGAAAATTATCCATGTCAACGTGGCTGAGAAAAAAATCTGTTGTGTCTAAGCAAATGACTTTCTCCATGCAGTGCAATTAATGACATCAGCGTCCTCAAGAATTAGCTGCAACTACGCCTAGTGAATAATTCTTTATCACTTTAATCAATTTCAATAATTTTAAAGTGAAAAATTCTTTGAATCGCTCTTCATATTTAAAAAAATTAAGGAAACAAACTTTATACCTGTTGCTATGAATAACGAATGTCCATAGATAAATTAGCCACCTAATTGTATTTACGGATATCGAAATTAAAACAGTTGCGTCACTTTTGGAACACATTATGGATTTGTATACGTGTCTGCGTGTGTGTATTGCCCTCCGCATCAACGCTTAAAAAATTGCGTTAGCGTTGCGAATTTAAATAAATACGTCACATAGTCAGCGGCACTAAGGAATTTAACAAAACAGAAATCGATAGGAAATCGAAACCCCCTTTTTTTTTATAAAACATTGTTCAAAAGAAAGCTCAGACCAAATAATCTCTTCCGAAAGCGTCCTTTGTTTTTTTGCATAGTACGTGCGTAGCGGACGCCAACCTTGCGTCTCCCACCCTCCCATTGATAACCCTTCCCGCTTCCCACATTCAAACATGCGCATAATGCTTACATTTAGTCTCTTCTGCTTTTCTTATGTTTGGCATATGGGCTTCAATTCAGAAACCACACAGCCTCACCATAATAAGAAAGATGGTATTCCCATTAAAATTGGAGGGAATAGCATTTATACCTATGTAATCGGTGCTTCAGCGCTACCACCTCTATGGAAACGAATCTGAACCTAAACTCCTATAATCCTGCTCGAAGGTATACGTGGTTTATTTTACGCTACTTTTTAAAACGTTGCATCTACTTGTTTTTTTTATTGTAAAAGTTTGTGCGCCCTCCATAAACTTTGCTAAGCTTGGATAGAGAGAGAGGGGGAGAGAGAAAGAGAGAGAGAGAGGAAGAGCGAGAGAGAGAGTTTAAATTACGAAATATTATTCAATCTCAGAGCACAGACGCGACCGGAATTATCAAGGGACAGGTGCATATGTGAAGAAATTTGGTACAATGGCGGTACCAAAAAGTAATTTAAAAAATAATTTCGAGTTTCGCATGCATGTACGCTCAGAGTGGGCCACATGGTTAAGATCATGAGATACTTATTACAGTGGATCCTCGATATATCGAACTAAAGGTGAGGAAGGCCTGTCCGTTATTGCCGAAACGTCCGAAGGAAACGTACGGTATGATGGGTTAAATGTCTGAAATTTGCATGTTATGAAAGATAATGTTTTACTCTGCTATATCTTTTATATAAATTGACAGACCTCTTGGAATAATTGCGCTGACATTTTATAATTAATTTATTAAAAATATGAATCGTATGAATTACGTATTCATTTTTATATTTTACTAGCTGCGTGACCCGTCGTTGCCGGGTCATTATTTCACCATTGACTTAAACAGTAAGGTGATACAAACAAAAGCGAAGAATAAACTAACTAACTAAGCCAATTGTGAACACCACTGAGAAGGCTTAAACACTAAAGTGATAAAAACAACAGCGAAAAACAAACTATAGTGATACAAACAAAAGCGAAGCACAATAACCTCAATTTAGAGGAAGAAACAGAAAAATAAAATCTAACTAACAAGTTATCTTCACTCAGAGAGTGAAAAAAACAAAAACGAAGAAAAAACACAACAATCGGTTATTAATGACGTGACTGTAGACTTGGCTTCACCATCGGTTATACGGACTCACAAACAGTTGCTTTTCTTCAAGTGTCTATCAACGACTGCTTTTAAAATCTTACAGGACATACAATAAAGGCGAGCGTTTATTTAGATTATCTATGAAGAGAAGATAACACTAACGCTTTCATTTGGTCTATTTGAAGGTATAATTGGCCTTTATTGAATCGGAGGCTACAATGAGAGTCTCCTTGGCAACTCCCGGAATGAATACGAAAAATCCACAAAATTTCGAAAAAGAATGCGCATTTCTGAAAAATTCCACCGTGTAACGTGTAAACGTCGAGAGAATAAGATAGTACAGAGCTTTAGCCGTCGAATAAAGCAAAAAAGAAGACAATCGGTCAATATTAACCTATTTTAACGAATGAAGGAAGAAACCTTGCACTCTGAAAAATAGAAAATCCCGTGTAAACTTTTGGGAAAATATAATTGCCTCCTGGATTCGAACCCGGGACACTTTAACAAACGAAATATTTTTTCAGGGACCTCATAGCCAGTAGAAACAAAACGTCGTTTACCGCATATCTTTACAACGAACAGTTCTCGAGAAATACGCGAATTACGCGAGGCTTCATACGCACGGAAGGACGTACGCAGCTTCATTCCGTGCATAATGTATAGGATGTTTTTAAATAATTAATCGTTTCACAAGACATTAATTGAAAAAAGGGCCACGTTAGGACACTCTCCGTTTCAATAGGAATTCAGTGATACCCAATACGTATATGTGCGGTTAACCGTCTTCGCAGGAAAAATGCAGAATCAAAAAACCCTTCCAATTTTATATATATAATAGACTAGTAAAAGGTGCTTGCAGTTTGCAAACAGGAACATATTTACATCAGAACAAAATAAAAAATGAAATAAATTATAGCGACCATAATAAACATGACTTTGGATCTGGAAATTCATTTTTCCATGTATTCTTATTTGAAACGGAATTATTCTTTAGGATTCGAACTTGGGTTACTTTTTCGAGTTTTTAAAATTTTCCAGATCCTGGTGGAAATTCGGGAGAAAATAACAGTTGAAAAATCTGTCCGCTATATCCGAAGTCTGTTCCATCGAGCTCGGTTATACCAAGGGTTCACTTTATCAAATCTCGCTAAAATTAATTGTTTTCGCCTTCGGCGTTAACAATTAGCCAGTTCCCTGCCATTGGACCCTTCTCCCCATTGTTGCGATAGACGAAGCTCCCCGTGATTAGACCGCGTCCGTGATTGTTGTCGTTCGGTCGACTCGACCGTAATTGGATCTCGCTCGTTCATTGTTTGTCGGAAATTTCGTTGTATAATTTGGTTTTCGACCATCATTCGGCACGATCCACGAGCTCCATCGCTCGCTATAAGGTCCGAGGTCTTCATTGTCGCGATTGAAGAATTGAACGTAGTAATTTGTTCTTCGCGGCCTTCATCTTTATTACCGTTCGCTCTAATTTACGTATGTTCTTCATTGTTAACGGTGTGAGTGACCTCGTTGCAGTTATTGGTTCGTGATCGCCTGCGTTACTGCTTTATAAAGAGATCCACTTAATTGGATTTTGTGCGTCATACAGGCGGTGTCGGTTCTATTCTTGAATCGATTATGGCGAGGAATTAATATAACTAATAAATTAATTAGTATACGTGATTACCCTCTTAGCTGTATTGCGAGATTGCATGGATGATTTTATCGCACAGAAGAGCAGGTGAGGAAAGAATTGGAGGTTAAATTACATAAAGCGGTTTTTTTCTTCTTTTAGAATTATGACTTCATAATGAGTTTACATCTTAGGTTGAGATCGACTACCTCATTGTCGATAAATTCCCTTACATCAATGCTCTGCTAGAATATGTGTCCCGTTAACAAGCGTTGGACCCGTTGGTGTGACAGCATTATTTCCCATTGTTAAAGACTATTAAAATTTCCATCTTTTTTTGTAATAAAAGAAATTATTCGCTCTCGTTCGAGAACGATTTGGATTCTGTTTTCAGAAAAATTAAAACTTCGTTATTTCAGCTATTAAACTAAGCCCCTTCCTTAATGTTAACTAATTTAAAAATGCAAATTTACAATGCCCTGCACCGATTTCATGCTTTTACTGTGGAGTTTATAAATGAAGAAATGGGATTGTAAAAAGAATTCGACTATTCCTATATAGACCCACCAATTTTGTACTATGTCTAGCCCTCGCTAAGACCGCCCTTTCATAAAAAATGGCTTCTCCGAGTTGTAGTATTCTAGGGATATTACCAGAACAGATTGACGGACGGACAGACTCACCGAATATAAAACCAATTTTTTTTTCAAAAAGAGCGCATATATCCAACTTTACGATACCTGAGATAGGAAATGAGGATTCCTTACATGTTCGGATTTTTTTCTCACGACGTGCGCCGAAACGAATGCAATGCGTCCCTTATTATTTTTTCGAGCGGTAACTATAGCAACGCTGGGTGGCGGTGAGGGGAGTGGGGGTGGGGGGGGGGGGGGGGATAGGTGCACGACAACAGAGACGACTTAATGAAACGCAGGAAGGGGTCTGGATTTCGATTGTTAGCTGAAACGAACGGAAAAAAGGTTACCTCTGTAAAACGAATTCCTATGTCGAAGACATTAATTATCTCCTTCTCTTTCCTTCTGCAGTCGAAGCGATACATTGGGATCGGCTGACATTTCCTCGATTACATATAAAAAATAAACAAATGAATAAATAACAGTTGCCTTTCTCATCGGGAAACAAACTACGAAAATGGAAGAACTTTTATTTTTTTGAAAATGGATGTATGTATGTATGTGCGTGTATATATATATATATATATTTTTTTTGTAGAAGTTATTGGAGCTTTCGGATGGTCCCTTCGGCAGCACAACCGGTGGTGTGTACGTCAAGAGTTTTGAAGGGGTACGCGAAAGTGTTATATTAATATAATTAATAATCTTCATTAGTTTATCGTGACTTCAGAATCAAAATTTGCGATGTTGCGACTAAGAATATCGTCATAAAACGAAAATACGCAACTGCGAATTTTACCGCTATAAAAATGAGGTATCTATCTCAATGCGTGTTATTCATTTCATTATCCGCGACCGTTACAACAATACTCTATAAGGTGTGCCAGCAATAAAAAAGGTTTTATAATCTATCGTAGGGTTATCGCCGCTGGTGACGGCCAGCTTTTCTTTTTAATACTAATACGATCACGCTGTTTGTCTGTCTGTCTGTGTAAAACATCTTTGTTTCAATAGATATTTGGAAAATTATTTTTGAATGAGGTAGATATCTCCCTTATCAATCTATGAACTTTGATGGCTTGTATTTTATAAGTAGTAGTTCATTGAGTTTTTGTTAGGTGGCTTAAAATTCGGAAAATTCATTACTTTGAATATCTCGTTTGTTTTCAAAGAACTTTTCGCAGCAATCGAAGGGACAAATTCTATATAAGTATTCGATTTCAGCCATAACGGTTTAGTTTCATTCGGGGTTCTTTACTGGCGAGGCGATGATATCGGAACGTTTTATGAGCAAGTCTAATCCGTCCGCCTGCCATGACTTTGTATTCAAGAACCGCTTGACTGGTTTTCATTAAAATTAGTACGAGAGATCCTCATTAAGATTCGTCGTCCGAATACGATTTTGTGCTCTATCACATTCAATTAAAACTTCCTCTTTACATAAGGGGCTTAAATAAACTTTTTACTCTTCATCTCGTTAAATTTCATCAGAATCCTTCAACCGTTTATCGATGAAGATCATCGGTACCGTACTCAAAAGATGATCTCTATATCTCTCTCTCTCTCTTTTTTAACCTCTGATGGCAGCAACTTTGCGCACTTAATTTTCCCGAACTTTATCCATCACTTTATCACGAAGCTACCTAATTTATTAATTGCTCGATAGTTGATACAATAAGCGACAAAGACTAAAAAAAAAGGATAATATATGCATACTATAGTCTGTTCACTTTCTTAAGTCTCTTGACCTTCATAGAGCAAGTAGCCAATCACGAACGTTTCCCCTTCCATCGCCCCTCACAAGTTTCGCGCGGGAGGACAGATACCCAATCACGAACAGCAACAGCAAGGAAATGGTGGTAGAAATGGCAACGCAGACCGATGTGAACGCTTCGAGAGCAAGAGTAACACTGAGTTCCCCCCACTACCTTCCCAAACGAACCGTCTCCTATTGGCTGCTGCTAAGTGGCGTACGTCTTCAAGGTCAAGAGACTTTAGATGGTGAACAGACTATAGTATGCGGTGCTTGCATACTGCAAGCATTTCAGCCTATTCTGAATAATGGGGTAAAAACATCCCGTTAAAATTGTACTTTTAACACTTTAGGATTTTTCCCATTGTGTTGTGACGCAAAAAGGGAGAGACAATTCACGAAACTCTTCGAGAAGGAGAGGAAAAAAACCGTCGGAATGTTAATTTCCTCTCGTTCTCCCTTTAGGTACTCACGTATTTAGTGCAAGTATTTTTTTCCCGACAGAAATCCAACCCCGTTCGCTTTGAAAGGACCTCGCCGTAATTACGCGTAAGAGCGATTCATAAAAGCCACCGCAAAATAAAACAACGGCGAAAAAATAATAAAAACGCTTTAAAAAAAAAGTCGCCACAACTAAGGAAAGAAGAAGCTATTAGTTTGACAAATTCGTGCGAACTTTGAACGAGCTTCTAGATCTTCCTATTAAACTTTAGATGACAAAAAAATCATGCTGTCAGAGCTAGAAGTAGGATAAGAACTCTTGAGGCTGTGCTTCTCAACCTTTTCCATCATTCACGTCAAACGGTGACAAAAACAGAAACCCTTTTTTCATATAAGTAGAAGTTTTTGTATTATATGAATCATTAGTGAAAAATTTCAAAGGACATTAAATACTGCAATAATTTTGAAAAGAAAAACTTTTATAATAATCATTTTCGAGACTTAAGTGGCATCTCCGTTTGGCATAAGGTTTTTTAGGAGCTTCGCGAAGATGGAACGTTTTAGTTTCACTTTTAAAAAAATCGTACCTGCGCGTACGTGTTTTCAGGATAAAATTAATATTTGCCTAGAATAAAATAAATGTTCATGATATATTGGAATCTATGCTATATTACGTATTTAATGGAAGTAGGGTTTAATGTTAAAGGGGGTCCCGTTAAGGTCGGCTGTTTGAAAGGGTCTTCGCAGTAAGTTAAAAGTTTCGGAATCGCTACCTTGAAGAAATGCAATGCCTAATAAATTAATTTTGACCGCTTTTTGTTTAGTAAAGAAAGGTGATTTAATCGATATGTAGACCAATTGTTTTTTCCGTTTTATGCAGAAAAACAAAATTTCATTTTAACAGATTGTATTACCCGGATACCCGGATATCATAGTCGGTATAGATTTACGCTTTTAACCTAAGGATTCAGGGTTCGAGTTCCTGTACGCGCGTTTGATTTTGGCCGCATTTTGTGTAAGATCTAAAGATGATTTTTTTCGATTTATAGAGCAATTGTTATTGCTGTTTTATGTAGGAAAATAAAATTTCATTGGAGAAAGTAGTAATGTACAGCTGCCCGGATAGCTCAGTCGGTAGAGCATTAGGCTTTTAACCTAAGGGTCCAGGGTTCGAGTCCCTGTTCGGGCGTTTGATTTTTGCCTCTTTTTGTGTGGGAAAGAAAGGTGATAATATACATATATAGAGTAATTATTTTGTACTTCTTATTCTATTAATTTCATTGGAACAGAATGTAACTGCCTGATTATCTGCGTCGGTGGAGCATCAAGCCTTTTAACTTAAGGATCCAGGGTTCGAGTCCCTTTCCGGGCGTTTTATTTTTGCCCATTTTTCTTTAGGAATAAAAAGCGATTTATTGATTTATAGACCAGTTGTTTTGTCCGTTTTGTGTAGAAGTACAAAATTTCATTGTAACAGATTGTATTAACCGGATACCCGGATAGCAGAGTCGTTATAGCTTTATGCTTTTAACCTAAGGGCCCATGGTTGGAGTCCCTGTCCGGGCGTTTTATTTTGGCCGCTTTTTGTGTAAGAATGAAAAATGATATTCTCGAATTATAGAGCAATTATTTTGATCGATTTATGTAGAAAATAAAAATATCATTGTAACAAAGCGTAATGTAAAGCTGCCCGGTTAGCTCAGAAGGTAGAGCATAAGGCTTTTAACCCAAGGATGCAGGGTTCGAGTCCCTGTCCGAGCGTTAGATTTTTGCCGCTTATTGTATAAGAATGAAAGGTGATTTTCTCGATTTATAGACCAATTGTTTTTGTCCGTTCTATGTAGATAAACAAAATTTCATTGGAACATAACTCTATAAACAGATGGCCGGAAAGCTCAGTCGGTAGAGCATTAGAATTTAAACCTAAGGGTCCAGGTTTCGAGTCCCTATAGGAGTGTTTTATTTTGGTCCCTTTTTGTGTAAGAAAGAAAGGTAATTTTATCGATTAATAGACATGTTTTTTTCAGATTTATATAGAAAAACAAAATTTCATTGGAACAGGAAGCTATACACAGCTTCTCGGATAGCTCTGTCGGTGACTTACAATTAGTATAAATATCAAGGATTCGAGTCCCTGTCCTGCCGTTTTATTTTTGCCGATTTATTTCAATATAAAAGGATTATTTTATCACTTTTATTGGCCAATAAATTTTCAGAATTCCATTATCGCTTTCCAGATGAACAATTTTTGTAATAACGTTAGAAGTTACATTTAAAATTGCGGTCTATATTATACCGCGATGCAATCGGTACTTGAAATTCAATTTGACTACATTCGAGCGTTTAAAAAATTCAACATGAAAATTAAACACTGGATAGGAGATTAGAGTTATGAAACAGAATTACGGCCATTTTTTTATCAGGTTAACTCATTTTTAGTGGAAACTCGTTTTTTCTACTTTTATTGCCTTTATTTTAATCTCTTATCGTGAACAATACGCCAGATTACTATTGAACACTATTTCTTTAAAAAAGTTAAAATTTTTTAAAATCTTTCCACGGTTGAGATTTTTCTCAAAACACGACCAAAAAACGTGCGTGAAAATGACGTCAATCGAATGACGTACGTGATAATTTAGGGGGGAAAATAATGGAAACGAACAAATATTCTGAAAATACACAAGTCGTCGGTGAAATTATTTTATTTTCAATTAACGGCTAATCAATCCCCTGTCATTTTTTGATGGGCAATTTTATTTTGCGCTAGTTTAATAAACTGAATACTCTCGTTTTTATACGCTTTTGAATTAGGATTTTATGCATCATATACATATTTATACGTATTCTCTGGAATATTTTACCTCGAGAGAACCCATATTGCCTATGCTATGTATGGAGCATAGCTTCGTATTCGGCATGGAACATGGAAATTCAGGAAAAAGGAGAGAATGTGAGATCGGACTGAGAGAGAGAGAGTAAATGGGAGAAGTGAGCGATAGCTTAAAGAAGGGGGGAAAGGGAAGGAGCAAGGAAGTGGAGGCTAGGGATAGAGGATGCAAGAGATAGTATAAGTAGGGTGTTTTCCTGCGTGGATTTTGCTACGGAGATCTAACCTGTTTTTACGTAGGATATCCCTACAAATATAAATCTTTCTTGGGATATTTTTTAATTTTAATTTTATTATTTTCATTGTGTTTTATGTGAAATTTTTTTTGTTGCCCTTTTGTATTATACAAATCATCGACGAAGGGCTTAATGCAAGAGTGGACCTTGTGGTTTAAATTTCGCCCGAATGAAGATAATTATCAATCTCGTATCTACTCTCTCTCTCTCTTCCTCTCCTTCGCCTTTCTCTCACCTGTCCTCTCTCTTCTTTCTCTTTTGTCATCCTCCGCTTCCGTCTTTCACTTGTTTCTCCCCCTTCTTCGCCCTCTCTTTCTCCCCCCCCCCCCCTCCACTCTGCTCTCACCCATCTCCGCCCCATACAAAGCGGGAGAGAGAAGGAAGGATATGGAGAGATAGGAGAAAGAGGAGAGGGAGAGAGATATGCGGTAGGAGGGAGAGAGGGAGGAGAAAGATCGATCGATCGATCGATTGATTGACTGATAAGGCCTTTACTCGGGGCGAAATTGAGACTAAGAAGTCATCTTCCACCTAATCCCACGTTGTGATACATACTCCTATACATTATGCATACATTAACAACGATAGTATTTTGGAAAGAAAGGATTAATTGTGCGGGAAAAGTTAAGGATTGGTGAATGATGTAATCCATATAAAAACCCACCGCAGGAAAACACCCTCACACGAAGATGGGTGCGAAAAACTTGCGAAGCCTACCGAGATTCACTAAAGAGATCGATGAGTGAGATTTATAACAATAGGCAAGAAGAGAAAATTATATTTATTCTCATAAAATAAATAACGTTATCAACCTTGATATGAGTAAGGAGAGAAAGAGAGGAAAGCGAGGGATAAGGGTGAAAGAGTTGGAGGAGAAAGAGGGAGAGAGAGAGAGAAAGAGGAAGTCAGAGAACGGAAATTAAGCGTAAGAAATAAATGGGTGGGAAGAGGGGTAGAGGATTAGAAAGATAGGTTGAAGGAGGAAGGACAAAGGAGTTGGATGGCGATTTGCAGTGTAACTCAAAAGGGGACTATTGAGAAGGTCATAAATATGCACGTATTCGCACACACACGCGCAGTCTTTTGAGCAAAAGTGTACTGAGGCTCCGTATGGGCCTAATGAAAACCGCTCCTTCAGGAAGGAGGTGAGGATGTATCATGGGGAGGCACACGAAATGAAGGAAAAAGACCGACTGAGAGAGAGGTTTTCGTTCGAGTGTGAAACCGAGGTCATGCAGTCAGTCCCCTTTCGTCGTGTTATCAGGTTTTAGAAGTTTTAAACCTTGAGAATTTTGAGTATTTGGAGTAGGCATGAATAATAGTAGAACACGGCTAATACCAGTTGCGGTGGGGGGGGGGAGGGGGGAGGGGGGGGGGAGATCGCCCCCTCCTTGGATAACCCCATTGCACTCCACTGGGTGCTTTCTTAAATTATTTCCGCGCAAAAATCCTCAATTACACGCGGCAGATTAGGTCTGTATAGCAAGGGAAAGAAGGATTCTGATAGGGGTAGGGATTTTCAAAATATAGGGCAGTTGGCAGGGGCGGATTCGATAGGTGGAGGGGCGATCGCCCCCCCTCCCCACCCTTGAGAAGTTTCTGGATCCGCCCCTGGCTAATACAAATATGTTATTTAAAGGCAAAATTAAAAATAATAGTCTTCTATTGGACGCTGCACATATTTCTTTGCAATATAGAAAAAAAAACAAGTCGCATGCCGCATTCGTTCTAACGAAGATGATTTCTTTGACGTAAACAGTTGTTATTTTGCTATGCCATGAGAATCGCGATAAAAATAGGATAAGCTTTCAAGAATAAAGTGATAAGAGCTCACATTTGACATTATACCACTGTTTGTGAACTAACGATGAATCTATTAATATAATGGCCTTCGTACGTCATTCTGTCACGCTTAGAAATTTTTTCGTCGTTAATTGAAACTCTATTGTTGCTGCCTTAACCCCATTACCAAACTGTATTTGGATATGGGACAGAATAACAGAGTGGCAAGATCATTTATGCCTCCGAGAAAATTTTTTCAGGAAAAACTACAAATTGCTTCAAAAACGTCCAATCGCCAGATTAATCCAAACGAGTTTAATGGAGTTTTTGCTATGAATCTGAAATAGATATAGAAATATGATGATGCAGTTGGAAATTTCGAAGACTGAATACTAGCATATTTATTAACAAGAATGACGCAAAAGATATACAGTGACGTCAAGTGCTTAAAAGTCACTGCGGTAAAAAAACTGAGTAAGCGAGCTTGTTCGTCATGGGGAAAAACCCTTGTGATAGGTAAATAAAAAATGAGAGAGTGAGAGAGAAGCGATAGAGGGGTGAGATAAAGGAAGAGGAGAAGAAAAAACAATAGAAAGTACAAAAAATGGTTGGAAAAAAGATGGAGGGAAAAGGTTCTAGAAAGAAGAAAAGAAAATCTGAAAGAGGCGACCATAGTAGAAGGGTGGTTATAGTTTCACGCCAATAAAATTATTAAGAAAACTGCTGAAAACCGACAAAATGTTTGACAGCACAAGTCAATCGCATGGCAATCAGATCTTCTCTCGACAGATGACGCACCAGTCGATATCATGAAAACGTATATCACCAGGAGCGAAAGTAAATTTTTGTGTGAGATGAATGAATTTCCTGTTCCCTTGCCTCACACTTAAAAAATTGTTTTCTTTTTTAAAGCTCCATGAACTTGGGGGTTGTTGAATGCGAGGACGAGCCTGCGAGTCTAGGATGTTTTTTTTATTTAACTCTAAAAACTCCAACATACTTATATTTTTACACCATTAAAGTTAGGGTAGCGTAGCGATTTTTTTTATCAGCAGTTCACTCGGTCGAGCTTGAGACTTTTAATTTCAGGATGTAGGGTTCGAGCCCCGCGTTCGGCGGCCATCCCTTTTGGGCACACGCCTTTGTTAGCGCGTTTCGTCGCTGGTTCGGATCCCAGCGAGGGCATGGTTGCATGCGATCGCCATTGTAACAGGGCAATAGTGGCTGTTTCTGAGCTATGTATTTAAAAATTAACGAATTAATGAAAAACTGAAATGGAGGAAATAACGATACGGAATATGACGTATCGAATCGAAAAAATAGATAGGTAGCGAAATTTAAAAATAATAACTGACTCTGAAATAGACATGGAGAAAATGAGAGAAAAAAACAAGAGGAGGATAGAGAGAGAGGAAGAAAGAGAGAAGAAAATCAGTCGCGGAGAAAGAAAAAGAAGAGAGGGAAAAATCCTGGCTCTCGGACGTAAGAGGCAGACTGAAGGGGACGAATCTTTTAAAGGGAATGAGACATCTTCATCCGATTCAGGGAGATACCGCCAAACGCTTGCACGAAAACCTCACGAGTGGAATTTTCACTGCAAAAAAATCAACTAGAATAAGAGTTTTTAAATAAAAGCGCGCAAGTCGCGTCCGTCCGGACAGACAGACACACAGACAAAGGACTTTATATTAAGGGCGAAACCACGGATGAGCGAGTGCGGTTGACAATATTTTTTTCCCCAACGTGGTTTTATATATTTTTTTAAAAGGCGCCCGAAGACCGATGACCCATAATAATGTGTATTTAACGTCGAATGAAGGTGTTTTTTTTAAATAGAAATTTTTGGAGTGAGATTTTTCTATTTCTTCTACAAAAATACGAGTAATGCGCAATAAATTTATCTGTCCAACTGCTACTACTACTACGGCCATGCCTTTAGTTTTTTTTAAATCAACAGCCACTGAGAACGGCTCGTATGTAACAGAGATTCTTATCTGGTTAATTCAACTGTTTTATTTAACAATGGCCCACAAACAGTGAAAAAGCATGGCATAAAATAAAAACAGGTAAAAAATCAATAGCATTTAGAACGACACACACACGTGTGTGTATATAAGATTGCAACTAGTAGTTGAGAGGGATAGGAGGGAGCCAGTGGACACTTACTTGGTGTTGTGGACGTCCATGGCGATAGAGGAAGGCTTGTTCTTGCAGCTTTCGGGCATTCGACCTTCTTCGGCACAAGAGTATATATATATATATATATACATATATATATCATATAATCAGATAGGGTGAAAAATGAGGAAGTACTACGAAGAATAGGAGAGAAGCGAACGATTATACAGACTATCAGAAAGAGGAAGGCGAACTGGATTGGGCATTACCTGAGGAGAAAGTGCATGATTAAAGAAGTGCTAGAAGGAAAACTGGATGGAAAAAGAGAAACAGGTAGGAAAAGGTTTCAGCTAGTAGACGACTTGAAAGGGAAAGAGAGCTATCAAGACATGAAGAAAACTGCGGAAAATAGGAGTATATGGAGAACCAAGTTTAACCTAGAATAATCACGGACCTGTCAACGGACAGACTACCTATGATGATGATGATGATGATATATATATACTTAGGGCAATTAGGTGTTGAAGGAAACCCAGTGAACACTTACCGGAAGGAGAGCCGCTGGGGTGTTGGAGAAACACATTTGTAGAGGTTAGAGCTTTCGGGATGATCCCTTCGTCAGCACAAGGGAGACACAACTCTCTCTCTCTATATATATATATATATATATATATATATATATATATATATATATATATATATATATATATATATATATATATATGTATGTATGTATGTATGTATGTATATCACAGGAAAGGAGGGCAGATAAGACTAAATCTTCTTTATTGAACAGCGGTATTACGAATCTATTAAACGAGTTTCTCGCGCCATTCTTGTCATTTTCTTATGAATTAATACGCTTAATGTAAAAAACAATAGCGCATGTATTTCAGCAATTCTATCACGCTGTTGATTCTCATAGATATATTTACCGCATAATTTTACATCGCTGAAAATCCAAGCAAACCTTTTAATAACAAGTCGAAATATTAAAGATGTACGCGTGTCAGCTAACGAATTGCGAATATCGCGACAAAATGGGAAACGATTTAACACGAATTCGCAAAGCAAGGACGATCGTTGATTTAAAAAAGAAACTCGTTCAAAAAGATTATCGCGGCGAAGCAACGCATTTTATGTCTTTAAGTGATGGCTGCAAATGTTCATACAAGAAGTCGCGATTTCTTTTTTTTTTCAACGAATCGTCATCTCCGTTTACGTTCTTGAAGCAGGGTTACGCCGGCGTGATAATCCGCCGCACTTTTTCATCTTCCCAGAAATTGAATTCGAAAAATAAAAATGGGAGATTGTCTTCGGTCGGGTTGGGTTGGGCTTCTGTTAATTATTCCTCCTTCACAAGCACGCCCGCCGTTTGAGATGTGCGGATTTTGCTCGCTGTTATGACGACGTCTCAAAAGGATAGCTTTCTTTGGCCTTCGGAATTACATTTTCCGTATAGATTAATGAATTAAAATTGTCTCGTATCATTTTATTTGTGCACCATTTCCCTTAATGAGATCTCGGAGAAAAAAAATGTATCCCCGGTGTGAGAATGACAGTACACAGGCATTGCATATTTTAAACTGAATGAGATGTTAACGCTTTTAATATATCGCGAATTTTTTCAACACTGTGTCAAGGAAATTCATATGTTAACACCTAGTAGGTACATATTTCCCTAGCTGAGATGTACATAGCAACGAAATGCTTTCATGAACGGCTTACACCAGGGGTGTCCATTATGTCGCCCAAGGGCGACCGGTCGTCCTTTTGAGTCGCCCGCGGAGGCAGCAATATGCTAGAAAAATTAAAAAACTTAATTCGAAGGAAGTTTTATAGATTTTAAATACCTCCATTGTAACATTTTTTTCGCCGAAATTGACATTGAAAAATCTTCTAGCAAAATAGGAGATGTTCAACATGGATGCAACAGATCTGGGAAATGAAATATTAATTATGTTGCAAAGTGATATAGAGTTGAAAGTAAGATACATATAACGATTCAAATATTTGGAAACTTGTTTCATCTGAAAGTTTTTCAAATATAAAAAACTTGCATTTGAAATCATATTTTCTTTCCACTTAATTATGTGAATCAATATTTTTTAACATGAACCTAATTTAATCTAATTGTAAGACCAGAAATGCACTCACGAATGAACATCTTAAAGATTGTTTACGCATCTCGGTTTCGAGTTACAAACCCAATTATCAATCACTGGCTAAAGACATGCAGTGTAAACGCGCCCATAATAGTTTAAATAAAGAACAAATTTAAATAAATTTAGCAATTATTTATTTTGTTATCTTTACGTTTAACTTAAAGTTACAATATCCTGAAGTGTATGTTAAAAATCTAGTAGCCCGCAAAACAATTTACAGAATGAAAATAGCCCTTGGCATAAAAAAGTTTGGGCCCCACTGACTTACACTATTTTATGATCTACAGCTAATACGCAAAGTCATCAATAAGATCAGAGTTCGGCAACCTTTTATGCATGGCGGGCCACATTCGTACCTGTGAATGCATCGGAGGGCCGCGTTGGAAGTCGGGAGGGCTTCGGCGAGCCGGATGAGCGTTAACATCAGAAGTTACCAAACTTGATATTTATTTTCACTCATATTTTGACTAAGTGGAAGAGAGAGGAGGGGGAAGAGAGGGGAGAGTGAAAGAGAGGTGGAAAGGGGAAGAGAGAGAAGTGGAAGAGAGAGAGAGAAGGGAGGAGAGAGTGAGGTAGGAGAAGAGAAGCGGAAGTGAGCACGGAGTTTCGTTGCCAAGTTGTTTTAATAGCAATAAATATTTCAGTCTCCTGCGCCAGGAAGGGGAGTCGTGGGAATAGGAAAATAAAACCATAACAAAGTCAAATCCTCCGCGGTATGGAGTAATTTGTAGGATGCTCCCTCCTCTTGAATTCATCATTTATAGTGGTTCGCGCATTAAATTTTATAAGTTCGAAGTAAACATTTTATTGCATATATGGTTGCGTCTGTGCCTTCCTTTTCGCTGCTTGCATGTCGCAGTGGACGGCTAATTTTCAGCGATTTTTCTAATGCGTCTGTTTTAGGTTAGTCTGCCTAACTAATGGAGCTTGAGTGACATAATCATGAAGTCTTCTCTCCTCCACCAGTGAATCTATAAAATGGCTATACAGAGGGTCTCTAAGCTACTCCAGCATAAGTTTGTCTTTTTAGGCGCCTTTCGCTTCCAGAGTGAGCGCCTATTGTCGTCGGTCTGTCCGTCCTTATGTCTTTCTGTCTGTCCGTCCGTCCGTCCGCATGTTCGTTTTTGACTTCTACCTAACAGATTTTCATCAAATTTGATATTAAGCACTTGCAATCGAAGATAATAAGAAATTCATACATATGAATCATGTAAGCCAATCAGGAGTACCACTTTACTGGTGATAAAAAATGAACTTTCCGTCATATCTCGTAAAGTATTGTTCATATCAAAATATTTTACAAATAAAACTTGTAGAAATGGTAAATTACAGTATTTATTTTCCTATACATTTTTATCGTTGGAGTATCCGTTATCAATTATCATCAAACAAGAATGTCTTAATTCGAGTTGATCATTGAAAATTTCTTGCATGGTTACTTCGTTGTTGCTAACATAAAAAATCTCACAAACAAACGTTTAATTTCCTTAAGTGTGCATGCAATATTTTTAAGTGGGAAGAAAATGGGTTATTTATGATGAAGAAAATAAGTTTAAAACGCTATTTCCCTTACATACAAGTATATAATTTCTTTCTAATACTCCATTGCACGAAACGCGCCCATTTGTGATAAGGTGCACACTTTCCTAACTTGTTTTATGATTGGTGACTGTATAACAATACAAATTTTGAAGATAAAGGGATTTTTTTAGCCACACTTTGTTTTTACAGGAAAGGTCCGTTTATTTTTCAAAATTCTCCTCGTTCAAGTTTCAGAAGTGCAAAAAAATAAACTTTACGCTGGGGTCGCCGGAGACCCACGGTCTCAGGAGGGTTGACACGCAAATGTTTCAAACGCGAATTGTGGAATTTGCAACGCGTTTCCTGTTTCGCACGGGCGAGAACGCTACACCCACATTTCATATAACACGGGGGATTCATTCCGAAAGAGTGCCACATGAGGTGAATACGATATTGATTTAGTTACACGTATGAAAAGCAAGGATCGAATTCCAGCGATGAAAACCCCGTCTACATATTCCGCTGCAGAATTAATAAAAAATGTACCCGCCCGGACAGGGACTCGAACCCTGGACCCTTAGGTTAAAAGCCTAATGCTCTACCGACTGAGCTATCCGGGCTCATGAACGTAACTAGGATATGATAAATCATTTTAACGGGTACAGTAATCCGCCGTTGCTTTACTCCACGGTTTTATGCCAATAGGTATAATACGGAATTATTACGCATGATAATTAAACTGTATTCATTCTGTCGTACGTCCGCACTAGAGTTCTAGCTCTAAAATTTGTATTTTTCGACGTCTGAACGGGTGTTTCCCGAAATTACTGTAAAGAATGCCGCGAAAACCGTTGTCAAATAGATGAGACATAGGTTTGAAAATGTCGATAACTTTTCCTCTAATAAATTTACGATTATGAAGTACATACAACACGAATGAATGCCTACAAACGTTCTGATACCCGTATACTATATACTAAATATAAAAATCTTTTTAAAAAATAATTGCGTTTCTCTCCAGGTTAATTAATTTTTGCCTACATTTCCTAATTATTCTAGAAGTAGAATATTGACGTATATGGACTATTTTTATATTACAAAGCACCAGGGCTTGTCTCTTCCTCGCTCAGGAATTTGCAATCCCACATACATTATCCGATGAATGTGTTTTTTAAATATAAAAACTAACCATGTTTTTAGCGAATTCGTGTAATGAAAACCACTATTTTATCAAAATCATGCATGCGTCTTGATACATGTGGATTAACTTCACCTCCTCCAAGAGAATTTTGTTTTTAGAGGTCCAATTCCTCCCTCCGTCTTCCCCTTTCCGTTCCTACCGTTTTATTTTCTCCCCTCCACCTTCTCTCTCTCTCGCTCTCTCTCTCCCTTCCTCTCTCTCCCTTCCTCTCTCTCCCCCCCTCTCTCTCCCTCCCTCTCCCCCCCTCTCCCCCCCCTCTCCCCCCCCCCCCCTCTCTCCCCCTCTCTCCCCCCCCCTCTCTCTCCCTCCCTCCCCTCAATTACTACACAAAAATCATTGCAAGTGGATGGTCTGGCATGTTTGTCTCCCGGATCGCGGGGGTTCAAACCTTTCCGTTAGCATGGTCGCCCTTCTGTTTTTCGTTGGCGTGCTAATTGTGAAAGTTTGATGGCGTGTTTTTTGTGATTTATTTAAACAATAATTGCACACTTATACATTCAATGGAGAATTATAGAGCTCGTCTTATGGCTGAAAAAATTGAAGAACGAGCACTTTTAAAAACACGTCTCAGGTGTCTTGTATTTTTTTCATTGCTTGCTCTTGATCACTTAATAATGAAAATTTTCTTATTAGCAATTGGTTTCTTTTTTCTAGAGCTAAATTTTTTTCTAGGTTATAAATTATCTTCTCCATTCGTTAGTAAAATCGATATAGCGAAATGCATAAATTTCAATTATTGCGCAATAATTTATTCAGATTTTCCATAATTATCGGTGAATTAAAAATCAAATATAATGTATTTCTTGTTGCTGAGAATGTGAATCGGACGCATCTTTCTCTGAGCACCTATCATATCTATAGTAGACCGTACATGGATTATAACGGCGAGGAATATATCGTTTTTTCGGCCTTTCGAGACCCGATTTCGTGCCTCGACTCCGACCTTTTCGTAATGCAACTTTATAATAAAAATCTTGAACTGATTCCATTCTCCTCTTGCTTCGCATTCGACGCCGTTTTTATTTTATTTCAACTTTCGTGACGCACTTTAGTTTTCGATTTTGACGGAATGAAAGAACGCGGAAATCGAGTCCATCTTTTAAAAGTACAACTGAGGTGACAAGCTTCTTCGCACTTCTTGTTTTTACGGAAAGAATTTGTTTTTCATGCTTAAGAGGTTCTCGTTGTTTTTAGGCGCGTTTCGCTTCCAGCATGAGCGCCTATTAGCGTCGGTCTGTCCGTCCTTCCGCACGTTCGTTCTCGGCTTCTACAGAACGGATTTTCATCAAATTTTATATTAAGGACTTACAGTCGAAGATAATTTTAAAAAAATCACATAAGCCAACCAGGGGTACCATTTTACTGGTGAAAAAAAATGAAATTTCCGTCATAACTCGTAAAGTATTGGTCATATCAAAATAGTTTTCAAATGCAAATTGTAGAACTAGGAAAGTAGAGCATTTATTTTCCTATACATTTTTACCGTAGGAGTAGCCGTTGTCATGAAAATCAAACAAGAATGTTTTAATTTGAGTTGAACTTGAAAAATTACTTGCATAACCTCTTCGTCATTGTTGTTAACATAAAAAATCTCACGAAATTACGTAATTGCTGAAAATTATTCCTGAGGACGCTGATGGAAAGAGCAATCACATTAATTGCTCTGTATGGAGAAAGTCAGATTTTTTTTAAACAGCCCTTGTCACGAATGAATTTTCATAAGAAAACGTCTACGTGAAGAGTAGCATTACATGCGAGCACGTTGAAAGCTTTGTGGGTTTGGCGCAAGCCGGAGAAAACCAGCTAGACTTGAGAAGTAGAAAGTGATGAGCCGTTTAAGGAGGAAGAGGAGGAGGAGGTACATTAAGGGAGGAGGTGAATGACGTCGGTCTGATATTTTTTTGGCAAGCCCAACAGGCGCCAAAACGACATTTGCGACAAAGAACTGCGTAGTAGCGAAAATAATATTTTCCTGTTGTATTTCAACCATTCGATAGACTTAAAGAGCAGTTGATATTCTTAATACATCGTATATACAGGCCGTTCCCGACTTACGACTGTAACGCGTTCCTTAAAATCGTATTACGATAGACTTAAAGAGCAGTTGATATTCTTAATACATCGTATATACAGGCCGTTCCCGACTTACGACTGTAACGCGTTCCTTAAAATCGTATTATAAGCCGAATTATCGTGTCGAATTATCGTAAGTCGAATTACCATAAGTCGAATATCAATTTCCCATAGACATACATGCTATAAATTGAAATATGTACCAGGACCTAGGAAAAAATATGTACCAACCCTTATTTAGGCTATAATTAATATTTTAAGAAACATTTAGTGTTGTACATTGTATAATAAACATTTTTAAGACTTAAAACAGTTAATAAATTAATACCTACAATGCGGACGAGTCGTGTCGTCCTAATTGTATATTGGCCGAAATTACGCACAAGAAAGTAGGCTCGGAGCGCATCGAATGTCGTATGTTCGGGGTACGATATCGGACGTCGATTTCGAAATATCAATGTGTCAGTGCCATAAGTCCAGGTTTATCGTAAGTCGGGTACGGCCTGTATGTTGTGTATATGTGTAGTTAATGCAGATTTAAACAGCCGTGATACTAAATCCTATTGCATTTAAATCTATCCTGGCCTCTGGATTTATTTGGAAGGGATTCCTACATTTGGATCGGGTGTTGTCCAAGAATGTTGTGAGGCATCGTAATAATATTAAAGGAAGTCATAGAAGGGATTGGCAATGGGCAGGGGGTAGAGAGATATAGAATAGGGATTACTGGATAGCTCTAAAGAAGTACATAATTTTTAAAATATAATTTATATGTGGTTTATATAAGCTTACTCGTTCAGAGAAAAATAAAAGAAAGAGTATTCCAAGAGACAATGAACTGCAAGTGACCAGCGATTCCTTTTTTTAATTTATCATACGAGTATATTGCCATTGGCAGGCTTACGACTTCGAAACCCGCTTATATCAATGTATTATATATTATTAAATTTCGCAGCGCCACTTGTTCAATTTATTAAAATTAACCGTCTCAATTAAACGCTATTACATCTTATGAATGGGCAAAAAAAGGTGGGATTACTGAACCTTTTTGTAGCTATTCACCCATTCCTTATCCGTCGAAATAATAGCTATAAACAATAAATACTACAAACAATTATTCCCAGACGCGATGAGACAGGCCAATAGAAGCTATACAGGGTGGTTCCCGTTTACCGTCGTCCAACTTAACGTCGTTACACTTTAACGTCCAAAATTTATTGAAGAACGTTTTTGCTTAACGTCTAAATGGTTGACCTTAACGTCCGTCCTTTTGAGCCTTCGCGACGTTTGTCCTCCGACTGGTTGCAAAACTCGTATGCGGTGACGTCAAGTCATTAAAATATTTAAAACTTAGCCTAGGTAATTTTAAAAAGGTGTTTTAAAATTTAAAAGTTATTTATGGTGAGGAAAGATGAAAATGTGTTTTACAATGTGTTTGTGTTGAAATGTTTAAAAAGTGTTGTACGGCAAACTCCCGATTTACGAACACCATGCTTTCCTGAAAAGTAGTTCGTAAATGTTAAAATCATGCGATGCATTCGAAAACCAATTTATCCTCTTACACGTGCTAGAAAAAGGAAAACGGAACAAATTATAATATGTTTTAACAATTGCATTTTAATCATAACTTATTCGTTGAAATTGGCGTCACTTTCCACATTAAGCGGAAGTTTGGAGCAAAGACCTTACGGGTGTGAGGGCGGATTAACAAGTGTGATGATGTGGAAGAAGGTGCAGAACTTTCAGCATTCATATCACCAGAGTGGTGCCGCAAATGAGCGAAAAATGCATCCGTGGAAGTCTGATGCGAACACCGTTTCAGTTTCTCATACATTCCTTCATATTGCGGCGGTCATTTTGAGGCCGCAAGTCAAATTTATCCGTAAATCGGGAGTTTACTGTGAGAAGGACGTGAAAACTTAACCCTCCCATTATCCCATTGACCCTTATGGGAGGAAATTCCTCGCTTTAACGTCCAACTTTTCTGGAACGTAACTAGGACGTTAAGCGGGGGATCCCCTGTAGTTTGGTGCATCCGACGCTCCCTGCCAAACGCTCGTTACGTAAAATATGGCCCTTTAGGTTGAAACTTTCTCCCTCCACCCTTTTCCCCCCCTCTTCCTTCCTCCATAGTGTGTACACCCCTTTCAAACCAACACCTTCCAACTCCCTCTCTCTCTCTCTCCCTCCTCCACCTTGCACAAACACGCACAAGGGAGAGAAAAAACACAAAGGGCGCCATCGCGCCCTGATTCCCACAATCTCTGGCAAACAAAACATGTCTGCACTTAAGAGACTAGGAGGAGCGAGCAAATGGTCTCACAGCTAATTGTGGAGAACTCCTTTAACGTCACGCTTCGTCTGGAGAGCGGGCGTGTAAGTGCGTTAATGGTCTACGTAAGTAGGAGGGTGACATTTTTTCCCCTTAACTTGTTCATGTGTTCGTTAATAAATTCGGATCGATGGATCGAATGGCTTCCGCTTCGTTTCAACTGTGAAAGAGAGAAGGAAATAATTAGGAAAGGTCTCATATTTCTTTTTACTTTCTCCATACGTAGTAATGGGAAAGTACCTATTGTATTCATGAAAAAAATCGACTTCGAGATTTCAACGGAAATACATGTTTTGAGGTCCCTAGAACACGTTTAGACTATTTTCGGAATGATGTCTGTGTGTGTGTATGTTATTGTGGGCGCTCTAACTCAAAAAGTACGTGCCATATCGTTACCAAACTTCATATATAACACTTTAACATGAGCACAAAGAACTGATTAGCTTTTGGACAATAACGGATAACCGAAAGTCGAGGTTTATTCGAAACCCGATTCGGTTTTTGCGATATTTCTTCGTTAGAACATCATTATTGTATATACAATTCTATACAAAAGTTATAGAGAATGTAATTTCCTACAGTTTTTATTTGAAACAATTTTCTATAGGAGTTATTGTTTAGGAGTTATTTATAAATAACCGGTTTTTCGGTTTCCGTTAAATATCTCCTTAAAAACATCGTTATTGGTAATCTTCGTAAGGACCAAAGTTGTAGAGAATAATATTTCTTCCAAGTTTTGTTTGAAACTAATTTTCGTAGAACCATCCATTTCGTATATATTTCGCTTTATCTTAATACCAGTAAACAGCGCCAACACCATGTAGCGGAGAATTCTGTAAACATTCAAAATATACGTAATTTACTGCAACAAGAACGATGGTATTCTTTTACGATACGAAATAATAATTTTGCCTTATAATGCCGTTCATAATAATTTAAATATATGGAGAATATGGAGAAAGTCATGTGTTGGCCACATCAGATTTTTTTTTTAATATTCGTTATATCGAAAAATTCGAATAAAATTTGTAGAACTGGTCAAATAAAATGTTTTTGTTCGGTACGTTTTTATTATAGGAGGATCCGTTTTCAAGAAAATCAATGAAGAAAGTCGTATTTCGCTTTGAACTTTAGAACAAGTTAGGTAAGTGTACAGCGTATCACAAATGGGCGCGTTTAGTGCAATGGAGTATTTGAAAGAAATGATATACGTGTACGTAAGGGAAATAGCCTTTAAAAGTTTTTTCTTCGTCATAATTCTTCCTATTTAAAAATATTGCATGCATATGTTATGAAATTGAATGTATTTTTGTGAGATTGTTTATGTTAGGAACAGTGAAGAACAAAGACATTCTTTTCTGATTTTCTTGATAACGGCTATTCCTACGATAAAAATGTATAGGAAAAGAAGTTTTATTTGAAAAATATTTCGAAATGACGAATACTTTACGAAATATTAAGAAAAGTTTGTTTTTTATCTCCAGTGAAGTAGTACCACTGATTGGCTTACCTGATTATTTTGGGCGATTTTCTTATTACCTTTGACTGTAAGTTCTTAATTTTTAAATTTCGTGAATATCCGTTCGGTAGAAGCCGAGAACGAACATGTGGACGGACGGACAGACCTACGCTAATAGGCGCTTATGCTGTCAGCGAAACGCTCCAAAAAATCCGTGAATGGTTACGTAATTGTTGTCAACGGCAGCAATCCTCGCAGCAAGTGAAGTAAACAAGATATGCTATAATTACGAAAATACGGTTAATATAATTACGTGTTCATGCAGCGTTTTGTTAGGAAAGGATATGGATTAACTGCGACGAATGAGAAAAGAACGTAAACTTAAATATTGCAGCTAATTAACTCAAATGAGGCATGTTTAAAATAATTTTTAGGCGCGTTTCGCTTCCAGCGTGAGCGCATATTGTCGTCGGTCTGCCCGTCCGTCTGTCTGTTCTCTGCTTCTACCGAACAGATTTTCATGAAATTTGATATTAAGGGCTTACGATCAGAGATAATAAGAAAATGGCAAAAATGAATCACGTACGCCAATCAGGGGTACCACTTTACTGGTGATAAAAAATGAACTTTCCTTTATATTTCGTAAAGTATTGCTCATATCAAAATATTTTTCAAATAAAACTTGTAAAACTAATAAATTAGAGTATTTATTTTCCTATACATTTTTATTGTAGGGGCAGCCGTTATCAAGAAAATCAAAAAAGAATGTCTTAATACAAGTTGAACTTTGAAATTTTCTTGCATGATTACTTCTTCGTTGTTGCTAACATAAACAATCTCACAAACAAACGTTTAATTTCCTTACGTGTGCATGCGCTATTTTTAAATGGGAAGTAAATGGATTATTTATTACGAAGAAAAGAACTTTAAAACGCTATTTCCCTTACGCACACGTATTTCTTTCATATACTCCACTGCACGAAACGCGCCCATTTGTGATACTCTGTACACTTTCCTAACTTGTTGATTTTTTGCCTGATTACAACTGATTAGGAAATAAATCGGTAAATATAAATTTAGTATTTCCCTTGCATAATTTCATCGTCACGCAGTACATATTTAGCCATTACTCTAAAATTACCTAAAAACGTTCATTAATGCAGAAACATAGGGTAAGGATGAAACTTTTAGTAGACGGAGAGGTATAATCTGGTCGTTTGTTTATCGCTGTTTTATGGTATGCGTTAGTTCACAGTACATATATATATCGTTTAGTTTGAAACACCCCATCGCACCTATTTGTGTTACACTGTACACTTTCCCTGGTTGTTTATGCCGTTCCGTCACCATATTTTGATATTATCGAAAACATTATTCTGCCTATTAATAACTGACCGCTGAAATAATTTCGCTTATCAAGGAGGATGGGCCACAAGGGAAATTTTTGAACCGCAGTCCTGGATATTAAAAAACCATTCGAAAGTCATTTCCTTTAAAAAAATCAGCAAAATAAAACATCAAGTTTTTTGTCAGTGAATTACTATAAAAAATGATGGCGGACCATGGAAACATTTTAATATTATTTTCACCTTGCCGGGTTACGTATATTATATGCACACTTTGAAACGTAATTTCAGGCCAAAGCTGAGATATATCCGCAGACGTGTTGTCATGAGAATCCGCCGAGGAAAAAGGCATTCATCGAGGAATTTAGAACAAGGACGCCAGGAAAAAAGTTCTGACACACGTAATTACAGACCTATCGTCAAATAGAGCGATGATTAAGATAATTACATGCCTACGATATACGTTACATACGTTGGAGTCATTATAACTATTTATTTTTTACCATCAGATGTGTAGCGTTATTTAAATAATACCTAGTTCCGTAGAAATTGTATTTCCTTAATTTTTTTACGGATGATTATCATGTAGCTCTATTTTACTGAAAGTATTATATCAAGCTCGTCTTGTGCCTAAGGTCAAACTGACGCTACAGAATTCTAGAAAATGCAATAAAACGGTCGTGAAAACCAAATGTGCATTTCGGCTGCAATCACCACTGAGGATGGCTGCCTTGAAAATCGAAATCCGAATTTGCATTTCACTACCATTTTATAACTGTTGGAGAATTCATATTTATCAGTTTACTGCTTTAATGAATGAAAATTAACGTGATGGTGTTATTTAAAGCTCTCCGTTTATTTTTTTCAGTTACCCTGTATTTTTTTCGCTATAAAACTCATCATCTAATGATTGATAATACGTTTCCATTTCTAAAAAAATTCAGTTCATTTTTTCCGTTTTTTTATGCGACACTAGGCTTGCAGAATTACTTACTGTGCGCGTTAATTATGAGGGGGCGTTCCTCGGACCGAACGTGAACTAAAAACAAAATACTCGCGACGTATTTCCGCGGAGACAAAAGGCACGGATTAATTGAGATTTATTTTCAAGAGCGTTTCCGACGACGCGACGCATCCCATGGAAAAAATGGCGTTGAGACAGACAGACAAACGTCTTTATTAAGGGCGAGAGAGAGAGAGAGCGAAAATAAATGTACAAAGAGAACGGAAATCGAGGCGTTGTTCCCAGTGTACAAGTGTTTTGAAATTACGTGAGGAAATGCTGGGAAGGAGAGGAGGGAAAAGCGACACGGAAAACCTTTTTTCTCGGGAAAAGAGAGAGAAAAGGGGATAGGGGGAGAGAGAGAAGGATGGGTAGAGATAGGAAATAGGCTGAAAATATATAAGGAAAGAGAGTTAAGAAGAGAGATGGAGAAAGAGAGATAGATAGATAAATGTCTTTATTTTCAGGGCGAAATTGAAACCTATAAGGTGTCCCCTCTTCCATTTAACCCTAGAATGAGGCAGAGAGATAGATAGGGAAGAAAAATATCTGTAACGCACTTTGAACATACTTTTTAGCGTTTTTTAAATCCGCTTAAACATTCAGTTTTTCCGTCTGTCTGTCTGACGCCTTAGCCCCTTCTTAAACGAAAGCAGATAGGGGCTTAGTTTTTTCGCCAATCGATATCTGCCTCTTTGTGCACGTATTTTCTGTTTTTTCGTCTGTAACTCTGTCTAATTTTTTCTTACACCTGTAAACTTTTAGAAAATGATTTCGAGTTTCGAGTATCTCCATTTTCAAACAATAGGCAGCCTTTATTTGGAAACGTGTCAAGGTTTATGTCGTATAATTAAAATAAACAAAGAGCAGCCTCTCCTTGTCATCGACGGCATTCGTACGGATTTTTTGGCGTTATTTACATAACGAACAAAAAAAATGAGCGCCTCATCGCCAGGTCGTGTCCGTCTGTCCGTCTCCGAAATTACTGATTCGTGATAGGATTTTCGTGATTTTTTATTCTAAAGCCTTTTTCGGCAAATGACCCTAATAATAAAGTATTATAAATGGTTCACATAACCCAATCAAGCGTGCCACCTTTACCCAATCAAGGGTGCCACCATTACTTAAGCAGTGTTGCCACTTTTACCCAATCAGGGGTGCCACCTTTACCAAAAAAGGGATATCACCTTCCCCTAATAAAAGATAAAAAAATATTGTGTCAAAAAAATGTTTCTAAGAAAAGTTTTGAGAATTATTTCTTTACCACGATTACATAAATCGTAACATACCAGCCTTGGATGCATGCACCGACGAAGTGTACATCTTTTCTCTCTTGTTTAGTCCTCTCTTATTAAGTTATACGACACAAGTTCACCGATTTTTTTATGCAGGTAAAAGTAACTAATTGTGAGTGGTAAAGAGCATCGTGTTTTGCGATTATCTCCTCTACACAGCCTCCGAAAAGAGGACGGCCATGGACTCACCAGGCGTGCAGCAGCGCCGAAGCGGATGGATGGTTGGCCAGTTGTCGAATGCTCGTGTCCTTCGCAACCTTCGCGTAAATTGGTTCGGTGTGCCCGCGAGGATTGAGCGTATCCGAAACTTGATCGTGAAATATAAAACTGAAGGTTGCTGGGCGACGATCCGTTGGATTCAAGCGCTGGGGTGAGATTTAGAATATTGTAGTTGTGATTTTTCATTTCTGTAAAAGAAAAATGTTTTTTTTATTCGCCAAAAACCAGGAGAAAAATTCTCCTTTCTCTTTTTCTCCCTCTCTCTCTTTCTTTCTCTCTCACCCTCTTTCTCTCTCAACCTCTCCTTTCTCTCTTACACTCCCTTTCTTTCTCTCCTTCCCTCCATCTTTCCCTCTCTCTCACTGCCGGGTCTTCCAATTGGCGGGCTGAAATTCTATCCAGAGACCGGAAGGCCCGGGTTCGATTACCGTTCGTAGCAAAATGATTCTCCTGCTCTTTCAGAATGCCTTTGTGTCCGGCATATGACTGTCCGCATGGAACTTACAACAACATTTTCATTTGCGACTGAGTTTTTTCTTACTTATGTCAAATATGCTTTCTTTTTCTTTCTATGTATAAACCAATGTTTCGTCCTCTCCCTCTAACCGTAACGAACAATCCCTTTAAAAGAAAACATTACATAAACGCAGAAAAATCATCGTTTAGGCATTTTTTTAGCGTTTTAAAAAAAAGGAAAAAAATTCGAGTCAAATACAATAAAATTCGGCTTCGATAAATTCGAGTAACCACGGCAACCGGTTAGTAAACGAGGGTGCGAAAGAGTCTTTAAAGCCGCGCAACCTCGACGCGCGCTGTAATTGCATTATCCTACCGGAATCGGCTACTTAAAAACCAACAACCTCGGAATTCGGTGGAACGGAATGAGTTCGCTTTATTTACGGTCTTAAGGAGAATGGGGGGGAGGGGAAGAAAGGGGGAGGGGGAAGAAAGGGGGAGGGTATAAAACCTGCCGAGCTGAGAAGAAGAAGATGAACCGAAGAGACTCACTCTTTGAAAAGGGAGGAATTGCAAGAAGTCCTGGGAAGAAGAAAAAGAAGCAGAATGGATCGCACGGGAGATAGAGAGGGGGGGGGGGGGGGGGGAGAGGAGAGGTAGAGAGAAAAAGGCAGGATAGAGAGAAATAGGGAGAGATGAGAGGAGATGAAGAGAGAGAAAAGGGGGGGAGGAATAGAGGTGAGAGATAAATAGAGGAGAGAGAGGGAGAGAAAAAGAGGGAGGTAAAGAGAAGAAGGAGAGAGACAGACAGACAAACGACTTTATTAAAGGAGAAGACAGAGACAGAGATTAGAAAAGAGAGACGGAGAGATGAAGAGAAGAGAGGGAAAAAAGAGGGAGAGAGAGAGAGAAGAGGAAGAGGAAAAAAAGAGAGGAGAGAAAAAGAGGAGAGGGAGGAAGAAGGCAGTAGGAAAAAGTTTCTTTTTTTAATCAATTTTTTGCTCTTTTTTGTGTCCGTACGTGTGGGAAAATTCTCTGCAACCTGGAGAAGTAAAATGTTTCAGAATAGCTCAGGATCGTATTAAGAGACCCATGGACCCCACGTACAGCACGTTTAAGGGCCCCACCAAAATCGTAAAAAATTTTGAAAGCAACAGATTATTGCTATATAGTTTTATGATCTGTGCGGCAACACTTGGAAAGGGTTTCGGTGAGACGGGATAGGGTCAGCCCACTGTGGGCCCCTTGTCTTACGGGCCTCACGCAATCGCGTGTTTTGCGTGCCGCTTAATTCTGCCCTGGGATAACTTGGTCTTTATGAGAGCTAGACAGTAAAAATTACATTGATATTAGGTTACCTGCTGGCAGAGCTGCAAACCACTTCAAAATTTGGAAGTGGTTCGGTTCTAAATTTTAAATTCATGGTTCGGTTCAGACGGGAATTTTGACAAGTGGTTCGTTTCGGTTCAACTAAATTAATCATTTGAAATACTATCCAGAAATAATTTATCCAATATATACATAACACATTCAGTATCAATCTGTAATTAAATCAATCAGCAGTCATTATTATTTTAAATGAAAGAAGAATTTATTTAAAGAAAGGAAAAATTTATATTTTAAATATATTACAATCCCATCATCATCTTCATTTATTTATATTTTAAAAATGGTATTTTTGATCCTAACGTGATTTCTATGTGGATAACAATAGTATCAGAGAGGAAAGAGTTAGGCACTCTTTCCTTTGAAGCAAACCCGCTGGTTTTTCCAATGGAAATTCCTGGTCTTTTCGTTGGTCCGTACGATTGAGATCGAACCGAAACAGAACCACTTTTGCAAAAAAAAACGGTTCGGTTTTCGGTTCATTGAAAAATTAATCAGTGGTTTCGGTTCGGTTCACGGTTCAGCAAAATGGCTGCGGTTCGGTTCGGTTCAGCGGTTTGGTTCGGTTCGGTTTGCAGCTCTGCCTGCTGGGGAGTAATTGGTGCCTGCGTCAGGAATTTGCCAATAACTCGAGAATAATTCACGTTAGAAAGAAATGATGGATTTTGCAGGAAAATATTTAGTATGGATGAAACGTTGGTTCGCATCGAATTTCAAAACTTAAGTCCGATACCGCGTGGTTTTATTTTTATTTTTTAATGTCGTATTTTTTGTTCTTGGAGATTTTGTTGCTTTAAGGGTTGGATAGGACAGTTTTTGCGAGAAAAAAAGAGAAAAAAGCGCCTTATGCAGTTCGCTCTACAATCCTTCCCTCACTTGTTTTATTTCTCACGGAAAAGTGAGAGAGAGAGAGTGAAGGTGATAAGTGAGGAGGCAAAGAGAGAAGAAGAAAGGAAAGGTGAAGGATGAAGGTGGGGCGCGAGACCAGGCGAGTTGAGTATTTAAAATTTTTTTTTCTTTTCTTTTTAGAATCGTCACTTGATGAAACGTCGAAGGATTATAGCCGACGATAGAGATATGTTACCACCACACCCGTTGATTTGGTAAAAACTGGCGGTTCTTTATCTATTTTAAAATGCCGAATTTTATCATCGTCGTTGAATGATGTCATTACAAGAACAGGTGACCCCCACTTAACGCGGGGGATGCGTTCCTGGCAACTCCGCGTTAGGCGAATATCCGCGTTCGCCGGGGGTACTATAACCCTTTAAGCATGCGTCCCGTATTGGCCGGGATTTCCAGTGTTTTCAATATTTGTACCGCATCCCGTACGAATCTCTATTCGGGAAGCTATATTCAAGATATCGGAATAATATTTACGCGGCAGAAAAAGCAATCTTTTCACTCTCTACAGACCAGTGGGCATAAAATATGCGGCATCTAACGACTATGTTTCAGAGTTCGTGGCAGAAAACTAGGAGTCGATATGAGCGACGCTGGCAATTCTCTACGTTCGCACTGTGCATATGATGTTAGACAGCGATCGTATTGTGCATAAGATATTTTTACATTAAAAAATTTGCTTTTTAATTTTTTGACTATCAAATTTAAACCGCGTTATAGCGAATTTGCGTTGGCTGGGGGTGCGCTAAGCGGGAGTCACCTGTACGACCAACTGATGAGGTGGTAACGTTGGAGCAAAATAAACAGTTTAAAAAATTATCGTCAATGATCGTAGATCGAAGGATTATCAGTGCCCGTGGGTAGCCGAAAAAAACGTCATTTGCCGTCAATTTATTCATTTACTTTTACAGTTGTTGTGCTTGCATTTTTGAGGCAAAAAGTACTGCAAAGAGAACTTTAACTTAACTAATCATATGAGCAGCTTCGTGTTAACGGTGACAAACTAGGTAAAACGTCTGTCAATAAATGTAGAGAAGGAACTATTCAGCAAATATTTAACAATTTCGCAGCCAAATTATTTAAAATATATATCCAATAACCATAATATGCATGCGTGAAAATAAACTGAATGAATGAGCAATATATCAGCAAACAAGGCCACGAGGAAAAACACCGCATTTCTTTTTATTTATTTTATGATCGACCAAAAACAATAATTCGAACGAATAAACAATGAATGTTCGAAACAGTCGGATGTATTCGTAATGAACAATTTTAACTGAAAATAACGCAGCCTCGGGATGGGGAAAATTACTCTTTCTCTCTCCCCTCATCCCCCCCCCCCCCCCCCCCCCCCCCTATATCTCTCTCTCTCTCGAATTTTATCGTCACAACCGCGCCTGCGGTGAAAGTTTTCAGCAGTGGAAGATGTGTGAGAGAGAGAGAGAGGGAGGGCGGGAAATGGTGATAGAGAGAAAGAATCAAGAGTGTGTGAGGGAGGGAGGTAGAGAGTGTAAATGCGTGTGCGTGTGGGTGGGTTGGGTTTGTGTCCCACCCCAGTTATCGAAGAGATTATGATCGCCGGGCTCAACAGCGCCGCCTGTTGTGGCGTGGCCGTGACGGTAACTAACCATCCGGGGGAGAGGGGGTGTGACTGGAGTGAATGGAAGGAGAGGGAAAAAGAGAGGGAAAGAGAGAGAGAGAGAAGAAAGAGTGGGTTGTGTGGTATAGCGTGATATGTAATACAGATTGGGTAAAGGGAGTAAGAGAGAGGGAGGGAGAGAGAGAGGTTGGGAGGGAGACGGTTGCGGGGAGTAAAGGAGGAAGAGAGAGAGAGGACAGACAGACGGACAGACAAACGACTTTATTTACGGAGGAGAGAGAGAGAGAAATGAAATGAGAATGAAGAGGAAGGAGAGCGGGGGGAGAGAGAAAGGGAGAAAGAGAGGGAGAAAAAGAGAGAGACGAAGTAGAGACGGAAACGGGAAAGAAAAGAGAATAGGGGTGACATAGAATAAGGTCTAGAAGGTCTAGAAAAGGAGAAACGTAAGAGCGGTAAAAAGCGAGTAAAGAAGAAACTAATTAAGGAGAAAAAGAAAGGAGGAATTTAGAAGGACGAGTTATTAAAAGGGAGAGGGGGAACTATGGAGAAAGGAAGAGAAAAGAAGATTACAGAAGGAAGGAGAATAGAAGGGACAGGAACGGTGTGTGAGAGAGAGAGAGAGGGAGAAAATTAAAAATAGAGAAAGAGACATCATGAGGGAGAAGATGAGAAGAAAAAGGGATATAAGGGGAGCTAGTGAGAAGGAGTGATAGAGAGAGAGGGAGAGAGAGAGAGAGGAAAGAGGATTGGTGGGAATAAAGGGAGAGGGAAGTAGGAAAGGGAGAAGAGAAGAGGGAAAATGTGGGAGGAAGATGAGAGTAGGGAGAATGTGGGAGAAAGGAAAGAGCACTGGAGAGAGAGGAGGCGAGGGAGAAAATAGGGAGAGTGGGTGATTGAGCGAGCGGGAGAGAGCCGTTGAGAGGTCAGAAGAGGAGTGATGGAAAGAGAGTAGGAGAGGGAGAGAAATTAGGAGAGAGAGATATATATAAGATTCGGAACAGAGGAAGAATGGAAGAGAGATAGTGCAAGAAGTGAAGAGAGAAATATTATTGGAGAGGTGGAATGAAAAATGGAGAGGAAGGAAGAGAGAGAGATAAAGAGAGAGAGAGATATAAAGAGAGAGATAAAGAGAGAGAGGGAGATAAAGAGAGAGAGAGCGCAAGAAGTGAAGAGAGAAAGATTATTGGAGAGATGGAATGAAAAATGGAGAGGAAGGTAAAGAGAGAGAGAAAGAGAGAGAGCGCAAGAAGTGAAGAGAGAAAGACTATTGGAGAAATGGAATGAAAAATAGAGAGGAAGGAGAGAGAGAGAGAGAGAGAGAGAGAGAGAGAGAGAGAGAGAGAGCGCAAGAAGTGAAGAGAAAGATTATTGGAGAGATGGAATGAAAAATGGAGAGGAAGGAAGAGAGAGAGAGAGAGAGACAGAGAAGGATGAAATTTAAAAAAAACCGATGGGTGATGGTGTGGTATGAGACGTTATACAGGATGGGAATATGGTGATAGGAGAGAGAGAGAGGAGCGGAAGGGGGAGGAGGCGGTGAAGATCGTGTTCTCCGCAAGGCTAGACGGAACAGACAACCCTCCTCCTCTTCCATCTACCTCCTCCATTGTGGCAATCCCGGTTCAATTTCCTGGGGGCGGATACCGAAAGCTGAGGGTGGTGGAGTCGGGGGCGGAGGCTTCGGGGTTGCTGCCCCCTCACGCTGGTAGTTGTTCTCTGCCCTCCTCCTCTCTCTTCCCCCCCCCTCCCCCTCACACAGCAGGAATCGTACCGCACACGAGCACGCCGAACGCGATCTACACAGCACGGATGACGCAGGTCAGATGTCCTTATTCGAATCAACACAGTATAATTTATATATGAATGCTCTTGCTATCAAGTACGATCAGTGCATCACCACTGAAGACGGCTGCCTCGTAGCCGAAATTCGCATGTGGTTTTTATCAACCATTAAGTAACAAATATTAAAAAATATAATTGTATTAGGTATCTACAGGGTGGCGCACGAAATTTAAACGTTTAATTCACACAGTTTGGCGCAGCCAATAAGAAATTGGGCTTCATAGGCAGAGTAGTAAGAAGTAGCACAGAACAGGTACGAGAAACGTGCTATTTATCATTGGTCAGATCTCAGGTCGAATACGCTTCCAGCATATGGGATCCGTACAAAAAGGGACAGATACTTGAGTTAGAAAAAATCCAACGCAGAGCAGCCAGATTCGTAAAGCAAAAATATGAGCAAAAATTAAGCGTCACATCACTCTTGAAGGAGTTGAATTGGATATCGCTAGAGGACCGCAGAATTAGCGCTAGGTTGAGGCTTTTGGAGAAATTTAGGTCGGAAGTTCTATTAGAGGAGATCTCAGGAATATTAGAGGCACTTACTTAAATGGTTAGGCACGATCACGAGGATAAAATTCGAGAGATCGACTGTAGGACCGAGCGATACCAAGGTTCGTTTTTTCCTAGGACCATACGGGATCATAACAGGAGAATGATCCCCGCGAGAGAAGTAATTAGGTAGGCTTTGGTGCGCTGCACCGCCTGCCACCCACCAGTCTGGTGATTTGCAGGGTATTATATAGATGTATGAGGAAATCTTGCTATTTTAACGGGACGTTGCCTTGCCTATTGTTAGACCTCGATATGGTGAGTGGCTTTTTTTTCTCTTCTAATTCTTATATTTCATCTTTCTCATAAATTAGTTCTTATTGATGGCCACTTACTTAAAATATAGTCATATTAATGCGACCCACTTTTACGAAGCATACAAATTTTTTAATAACATTTTTTTTTCTAGGATAAAGTTATTATATTGGAGAAAGGACGCAAAGATTTTCGCAACTGCTATCTCATTGTCACTTATTATTAAATGGAGATCTTTATGCTAGAATCGATGAGTCACGTTTCTTTTTTTTAAACGCTAACTTTTTTGGTCGAAGGAAACTCAGCCGAGGCCTTTTCTCACGCCTTGAATCAAATTCTTTCATTTCCTCTTTCGATCCTTCGCCGCGTTCCGGGGGTCGAATTAGAACGACAGGAAATCCGTTGGCGTTGGTGCGATGAAAGTGAAAACTGCACCAGCGTATGCATTTCTAGGTTTTCCCTAAACTTTGGCGAAGCAGCCAACGGATTGTCCTCTCTTATGTCACCTTCGGGAAATTTTAGAGTTTTATCGAGCGAAAAAAGTCGGCTGTCGACTCTGGAACGAATAGCCGGCGAAGCAACCGCTAATCCAACGGGTCGACCTCCCTTAAGTCGATTTTTCGATATCTTGGAGGTTTTTTCCTAGCTCCTACATAGTCGCGTTTGTGTTAAAAATTAACTTCGATAAATCAAAGTTGCAATTGCTACAAGTTTCGATAGGTCGAAGTTTCGATTACTCTTAGGTTCGATAGGTCGAACTTTTTCGTTTATTTTCCCTTAAAATTTAGAGCTGGCTGGAGTTCAACTGCTTCCCTCGGAATAAAAAAATATTTGAATACACATTTTTTTCTATAAGCGATATAGCGATATTTATGCCCGATTACTGATTTATCCAAAATATTTAACGCATCATTTAACCTTCATATGTTGTGTATCAACCATATTGTCGTTAAATTTTTTTGCGTTCGTGAATGCGCGCAATTTAAAAAAAAACGTTCCGTCCATACACATACGAGGGCACAAACCTCGTGGAAGTTGACACAAAAGTTTCGATCGGATGGCCGAATAGCCGTACAGAAATGTCTGCGTAACTGTCCCGTCCTCTTCCCCCAATGGCGACTGGATTCCGTTAGTTGCACAACCTACGCGAAGTCACGAGTGCTGTGTGGGCGCGATGAACCCTTTCCCTGGCAACACCCTTAATTCACTCACTCTCCGTATGTCACCCGAGCAGGTTTCTTACGCTCTAACCATCAGCCAACACGCTAGCCATGTGACTCTTTTGAGCTACGGAAATAGCAAAAAAAAATAAAAGAAGGTGCATCCATAAGCACGGCCCGATGGCTTCTCCTGATCGACCTGTCTCTTAAGAGGGCGTAGGAGGAACTTTATTTATTTTTATTTGACGGAAACGTTTTTACGTTCATAGATGAACCAACTGGTTGGATATCGGTGCATTTGTCATGACATCTGCTTGGTTGCCGCTAGCGATTGTTAAGAGCGTCGAGGCAAGTTGCTTACTCAAGGTTGGAGTAAAGTTATGTGGTAATTTGATATTTATAGAAATTATAAAGTAATAAGTTAGCGAATAAACCGAAACCTTCCGTTTTATTTTTGCTGGAATTGATACCTGAATAATACCAAATAACATACCGAAATTATTGAAACTCATTCAAGAATAAGCACTTCAGTATTTTTAAAAAATCGAAAGAGTTAGTAATTATCTTATGTATTCCCGATAGGTTTGTGAAAACCAGAAGCGTGTTTCGGCTGCAATGCAGCCGTCATCAATGGCAATTAACAGAAAGTACTTTCTGCAAAAGAAAAATAAAAGTGCCCACTTTTTCAATATTTTTTTATAGAGTGCTCATTTCCTTGAGTTTGTTTTCAGCTCGATAATTCTCTATTGCTGGGTTTACCAAACCCAAGGGCACCGCAGAGGCTAAATAGGGTTCCGTGATAGACAGAGACCCAATACGATCCCTACGGCAGGAAACGTGAGTTTACTTGTAAACTGCATATTATACTATAAGATACATAAACTATGTAAATAACAATTACATTGAATATCAAGTTAATTTTATTGTGATTTCTTTTGCCACCTCTTAGTTAGAGCTCCAGGAGAAAAAATATTTGAACATAAGGGTTCGGTGGCTTTACAAATATTGGGAACCCCTTCTCGAGTGAATTCATAGAAACCATTTCATTCTTCTTAAAGGAAACGTTTGATTTACATAGATTTAAAATAAAAATGCGTTTAAAAAAATTATTTTGTTAGCTTATGCGGAAATAACTTTTAAAAAACCGCAAAAGAAGGATCGATAATCACGAAAAAGAACGTGTATATTTGCAAACTATTCAGTAACGTAAAATTTAATATAGCTGGATTTCATTATAAAATTTGAGGTTGATGTAAAAAAACGAAATGCGTCCGTGTGTTCATGATTCGAAAATTCATTACTTGTGATGTTCAACTGAAATTTTAATTCTATTAAATGCGACTGGAATATATTTCGATGTTTGAAACATTTACTTTGGATTTGCACTGTTTAACCATTTTTTCGATGGTTTAATTAAAATCAGTTTAAAAAATTATCACATTCATTGCGATGACATTCTGCGAAGTTAGCAAAACCTCTATTACGCATGTTGTGGTGAAAGTACTTATGAGCCCGGATAGCTCAGTCGGTAGAGCATTAGGCTTTTAACCTAAGGGTCCAGGGTTCGAGTCCCTGTCCGGGCGGTTATTTTTTTCGTTTTCAGGCGCCTTCTGAAGTCCACTCTTTCGATTACTCTCTAGTTCAGTATGCGTTGCGTGCCATCCTAGATTCTAGAAAAAAAAAGTTGTTCTAGAAGTATACTCCAAACCAAACGAAAACAGTTCGCGTGTTTTTCAGTAGAGTCGCGTAAGACGGAATGTTTTTGTTTTGGTTTTAGAATTTCATGCATGCATGAATGAAATTAATTTTTTTGCTGACGTACCCCTTAGAGCAAGGGTTTCCAACCTTTTTGATGTGGCGAGCACCAAGTTGTATCCTGGAACATCAATCGAGCACCAAGTTGTATCCTAGAATATCATAAGAGCACCACCACACATGAATAAAATCAAACCAACCAAACTTTACGAATTCGATGTAATTTTTTTCATAATGCGGCCCGCGGACTCGGACAGCATGTGAAATGCGGCCCTTTGATAGAAAAAGGTTCTGCACCACTGGCTTAGAGCAACGGATCTCACAATCAGTCCTTTTTCCGTCACACTGCTATCCGCCGAATTACAATAAAGGAGGAGTCGTGTGTATTCAGGAATAGTTTAAGCCTAGTTATTGTTTTGTCGTTGTTAGACGTGATGCGGTAGAAAGGCAAAAAAACTATTTAACAAAATTTACTTTATTTTTTTTATCCGTCGTTATTAAAATTTTCGGCGACACACCTTCCGGCTCTCTGCCACACATCATTATGTCGCGACACACCGTTTGAGAACATCTGTATTAGTGTAGTTTTTAAATGTCAGCCTACCCCTTTATCACGCTTTACGTATTTTTATGATTCTAAACGCATTTTAACGCTAATTCGATCAGGATTCGGATTCTGTCTTCAATAAAAATAAACTCTGTTCTTTCCTTCATAGAGCCAATTAAGTCTCAAGTTCGTACCATGTTTCTAAGTAAATTTAAAATTCAATTGAAAAATAAGCTGCAGTTAACCCTATGTTATTCAAATGGAGAAAATGAAAAAAGAAAATGTTTTTTTAAATTAGAAAGTTTAATCAGATCGGTGCAAAAACCTGACTACACCACTTAACTCTTTATTCCGATTAAAATTACACCTTCTTCTTGTTTCTCCGTGTTGTAGTTGCTGAGTTATAAAAAAAACATTCATACATGCATACATACAAACACTTTACAGATATATATAGATTGTTAGTCGTAGCATTTCAATTTTTGATTCCGAAGTCATCCACGAAAAGTCGAATTAAGAAGATAAAATGATAAACTTTTTAAACTTTACCTACTTGGAAACTCTTGACGTACCCAATAGGCAACTTAGGACTCTTTAAGGACTTGCAATGCGGTTCCGGAAAATAACTCCCCCTGTTAAAATACCGAAAACGAAATTGGCTCCATAAAGTTTTTCTGACAGAAATTGCATAAAAGTAAAAAAAAAAAGTATGGACCGATCGTTTTTTTTACAGAGATAATCACAAAATGTAAAACGACGGCAAGGTTAAGGAAGGACGATCACGATGGATGTGGCTCATCTTAAAATAGAGCGTTATACATAATCTCCCACCGAGAACAAAGTTTGCGTTTCCCAATATTACTGAAATTTCCGCCTCGTGTGCCACAAAAAAATTCCTTGATTTTTTCTTACCAACTGTATTAAATTCGTGATCAAGACATAAAAGATTTAAATTTGCGACCGTAAAACTAATGTTTACACAATAGTTAGACTAAATAACACAAATGTTTTTGCGGTACTAAATGAGTACGATAAATGCTTTGATTGGTTTTCGCCTTTCGTTGGCGTGCCAACCAAAATCTTCTTGCGTACCACTTATGGCACTCGTACCATAGGTTCGCCATCACTACCCTATGGGCACGAGCACCTGTTTGAAAATCCCTTCTCTAGGAGTTTCCAAAAGACGTACCTAGGCGATATGGCGCCTATGGCAAAATGGAACGCCTTGGTTACGTAGGATGCAATTTTTTCTGCGTTTTAATAACGAATTATAGCGTTTTTATCACATATAAATTAACGTTTTAATATTAAAATAATACGTATTTGTGGGAAAATAAACTTTTCGCATATTTTGCTGGAACGTTTGGCGCCATCGCCGTACCCTAGTTACTAGCAGTGCCAGTTTCAATCTAGCTTTTCAGTCATCGTCAAGATCCGCTACTGACGAATTACCTTAAAGAATGAATACCGAAGCAGTTCGTTTCCGTAGTTACTTTTTTACTCCGTCCAACGGTCGTCACGGCGACCAAAAGGGGCTGCTCCCTCTTCGGCAGAAGTCGAAGATTTCTTGAGATGGCGCGTGGATTTCCGTCTCTTCGCTTTTTATCTCGTTTCTCGAGCGGGCGCGAGACATTCTATTTTCGAAACCACTCGTGGCGACTCGTCGTTCCGTTTTTTAAATTTTTTTTCCTCCGCTCGGAGTATTTATCGCCTGTTAGAGAGAGAGAGAGAGAGAGAGAAGGAGATATGATGCAGCCGGTTCCGATGCACGAAGTTGCAGTAGAAAAGAGCTTCGGGATGAAGCAACCCGTTTTCGGACGCATTCCACTCAACCAGGCAGGCACCAGTTAAAACCATCCATATTTTTTTAACGCCAACTTCGTTATTAATTTATAGGGTTTCGACTTTTGAGTTCCGTTTTGAAATTATTCATATACCTGTTTTTATTTCTCTATCTCATATTTTTTTTAGAAATTAAACTTATTTTTTTTTAAATGAAAGAACAGAATAGTCGCATTGTGTAAAAACACCACTTTATTTAACAGAAACGCGACCCGGGTTTTAAACTGTTAAAACGTAATCTTCGGGTACAAAATGTCGTTAAATAAATTGGCGTTTTTACAGAGTGATTTTTCTGTTCTTTCCTTTTTTAGGAATCGTTGAAGACATTTTGTAACTTTATATCACTACACTGCGAGCTGCCGGCAGAAGTGTTTGGCAGAGGGTGTAACTGAGCCGAACTTTGTCCAAAACCTGTTATTTGCCTGTCTTGGCGCGCCTGGAGAGAACGATCTGCAGTATTACTCTCGACTTTATTGGGATAAAAATCACATGTAAAAGCAATTAAGAAAGATTTTTTACGTTCCTCGCCCTGAAATCCAACTACCCGTTTAATTTACTCATTTATAATTACTTTAACACGGCTTCCCCCTCTCGCTATGATCTACTTAAGAACAACAATTTCACGCACGTCCACATGCAAGGCTTAAGCGTCACCTCGAACCCGCGACCTTTTTTATATGGAGGATGATATGATACTCACCCATATTCCAAGACTAATAGTTTTAGGATTTTCAATAATGATTGGCAGATCAAAGAATTGTCAAACTCGTCTTATGGCTAAGATTAATCCGATGAATCAGAATTCTCCATAAACCGTAAAATGGTGGCGAAAACCAATTAGTATTTCGGCTTCGAGGCAGCCGTCATCGCTGGTAATTCACCTATGGTTCTGTGGCTTTTGGAGGATTATGTTTCAACAGTTTCATGGTTGAAAGGTTTGCGAAAATGAAAATACTATCTACGACACAGATTTCATCTTAATAACAGTGGCATAGTTTTATTAACAATAGAAATTTCAAGATAAATAACAGAAACATTCACAGCAACAAAGTATAAGGGTCGAGATGTTCAATTCAGAGCGTATTTTACATGCTTAGTGTTTACACAGATAACGTGCGTTTCGAATTAAGAATAACTTTTAAAATCGACGTCTCGTTCCGAGACATTTGCAAGCAATATATGATAAAGTCTTTCAAATATATCTATAGATAATTGCTACCTGGTTCTGATTCAAAGCCTTCGAACATTTCACATATTAAGAACGTGTTTTTCGAATTGTTTTCTTTTCATGTCACATTGTTTTCACACTTGTTTTTTTTACTTTTCCGAGCGTACATTTGGATTTCCGCACCGCTTCGATAACATCCCTCCATGATTCCCAGTTGCATTAAAACCGATGCGATGAATTTTCACGACTTGATGAATATAAACTTTTTAAAGTCACCTTTCGCGACGTCATCAAAACGACGTGTCACTCCTTTCGAGGAAACAAAATTTTATACAATCGGAAGCGCTCAATAGTCGCGGTAAGAGAAAATGTCCGCTTGGCCAATTAATTTACACGTTCAAAATTTCGCGGTATTCACCAACCTTGATCTTTTTTTTTTAATGAACACTTTTTATTTTTAACAAAAACCACAGTCCGCCGCTTCATCCATTCGTCTATCGCTTCTTGAAGTTATCAAAAAAAATCATAACCTTAAGGGAGTCACTCTTCACTTCCAAAATTCACACCTCTATAAATCGAACTTTCGATCGCTCGTGTAAGACATCCGCCGCCTCCTTGTACGTCGAATTCAAGTCGTGAAGAACTGGAATGACTTTTACCCGTCACATCGCGCTGGGTAATCAGCCTTTATTTTATCTTTGTTATCGACGACAGTTTTCATCCCTTTGCACAAAATCGCACTTGGACCTCCGGATTTCCCTTTAGCTTCGCCCTTCGACCTCCTCTTTCTCTTATTTTCCTCTTTACCCCTAAAACAGCCACCTGTCACGATTTCGCACCCTGGCCAGTTTAAACCTGCGACGGGAATGATACGTCCTTCCAGTATGCTGCGCAGGAAATGATCCCTCCTCAGTATTTCCGCCATCTCTTCGTCTTCCGCTTTGAGCCTTTTTTCTTCCTCCACCATCCTCTTGCATTCCTTGAAGGATTCTTCAAAACTGGCGTACTTAACACCTCGTTTGATTAAAAGACTCAGCATCTCTGCGACGACGTCCGGTTCTTCGCGCGCGGCAGCCGATCCGGGACAGTTAGCCATGCCGCGAAGCGAAAGGGAGACACGGAAAAAAAATCAAGGTTTCCGTTAATGGATAAGTTATGGGTGGAATTCTGGAACGCGCCTCAGAGGGCCAACGTCGTATCGGGAAGAGCAAAACCGAACGAACGAAGGCTAGGTGAGTCCTCCGAGGAATGGAAGGGTAAAGACCTATGCCCATCTCGTCGACCGGTCTTACACGCATTAGGCAAACGCAAATAGATAACATCTTATGTCCTTTGGTAACTATTCAGGCAGAGAGCTGTTACGTAAGATGTTTTTCGAATGGAGGAACGAGTAATTAAAGCCGCGGGTTTAGCCAAGAGAGGTTGTGCAATGAGGGGTTCCGGCGAAGGGGTTTTGACCGGACTTCAGGAGCGAAATTCTGCGTCGAGGCTTTCCCAGTCATTTGAGAAGTTTTTGGGAGGTTTGACGACCTTTCTAACCGTCCATATCTCTTTTCCCCATCGACGCAATACGCTCGGCTCATGCGTGATTTCGTCATTCCACGGGAGAAGTGGTTGCTGCTATCCAGGGTTGGTGGCTAGCCACGCTGATTGATTTTATGTACCCCCTATAAGGGGAGTGTGTGGGCCCACTTCGGCCCTTGGTCAGTGCGCTCGGGGGCTTAGTTAAGTCGAAAATTTATACTTCTCCCAAGGCATCGTCATAGAATGGGAGATAAATGTCGGGGTTAGCACCAGTCCCGAAGAAATGGCATGAAAACAGAGGTAGGTAATGGATAAAATGGGCAAACGGGGATTTTCCAAAAGGACCACTCACTGCAGTACGCTTTTAGGCGGCTTGCAGGAAAAATCTGTAAATGTAAACATTTGGCGTCGCAATGCATATTGATTTATTCGTTTTTAATTTTATTTATTTTTCTCCCTCCTTCCCTCTATCTCTCATCCTCTCTTTCCATCCCTCTCTCCCCCCTCTCTCTCCCCCTCCTCTTTTCATCCCTCTCTCCCATTGCTTGCCCTCTCATCCTCCCTCCCTCTCTCCTCTATTTCTCCCTCCGTCTCTTCATCCCTCTCCTCCCTTTGTGCCTCTCTCCTCTTCCTACCTCTCTCTCTCCCTCTCTTCGTTCCTTTTTATCTCCCTCTTTTTTTAACCCTCTCTTTCTTCCTCTCTTTAACTCTCTCTATTTCTCTCCCTCTTTCTCTCTTCTTATTCCCCTTCTCTTTCTCTCCCCGTTCCTCTTTCCCCATCTTTATTCTTCTCCCTCTCTTCTCCTCCTTCCTCCTATACTCCTCTAATTATCGCCCTCACGGGATAGCTAGGAATTGGGTCGACGTCTTATTTCCTTCATACCTTATGCCTTCCCGAAGAAGAAAAAAACTTAAAATAAAACATTCCCCATTCCTGAAACGGTTCGGAAATGAAGGGGTCCCAACTAAAGTCCCCTTCTCCTCCCTTCCCCTCCTCTCTCTCTCTATCTCCACTTTCCCGTTTCTCCCCTTCCTCCCTTTCGACCTGAAAATAAAAACAATTATCTATCTATCTATCAATCCCTTTTCCTTCTCTAGAACAGATGTGGCAAATAGAAGGCGCGCGTGCCAAAATTGGCGCGCTAAAGCTTTGTGATCACGAAGGAATTTTTTTTAAATGCCATATTACATTTTCGGACATTTAATTCCAGGCATTAGATACCCGATCTAAATTCTGAATGTGTGAGCAGAAACGGAGACTGACCGACCAAATTTCAGCATATTGCGTTTGCTATTCAGTTAACAAATTACAGGCCGAACTTCAAAAGAACTTTCTTCGAAAATTACCCCAAAAAAGTTCAAACGAATAAATAAATACAATATTTTATTTTGCGCATTTTTTAAATGGTATATTCGTGTAATTTGTTTTTCTTTTTGGCCGCACGTCAGGTCGAAAATCATCAGTGTGCAAACTCGTACCCATCGTACTCTTAAATTTGCATCGAATAAATTCATATTAATATTATTATAAGTATAGAGGTGATTTACGGATAAATAAATAAATTATGGCACGAATGAAACTATATCACGGAAATTTTATTTTTTTGCCACGCTGATTAAAACCTATTTGCCATCCCTGGGCTAGAGGAAAGAGGTTTTTTTTTCTCGTCTACATAACACCTTGCAAGTCACCTTAAATTGGTGGATGGCAGTACACCAAGATTACCTAGTCTACCTACGTCCTAGGGGAAAAAAAGATAATCTATATCGCTCCGTCCTACAATCGGTCTCGCGGATCTTATCCCCCTCTGTTCTGCCTCTCTCTCCTGTATTCTTCTCTTAGACCTTAAAGAGCCTGAGTTAATACAGACAGACAAACGACTTTGTGTAGGGCGAAATTGAGACTGTGAAGTCCCTTCTTACATTTAACCCTTTCGTCGGGTTTGAATATTATATAAAAGTTAATTACAAAATTTCACATGCATATTGATTACAGATTTTGTTAGTTGAACATAAGGAATTATCATAGAATAATGTTAGTTTTGCGGGTTGGGAAAAAAAACTGTGTAATCGCTTTGTTTAGCACAGAAAAAAGTCCCAACTCGGAAAAACACCTACGAAGAGGAGGGAGGTGTAAAAAAAACCGCGAAAAATCCCTAAATAGATGCAGAAGAAAAAAAGTAAAGAAAGAAAGAATAAAGGATTTGAATACAAACAATAAAAGGAAAAGTAACGTAGACATACATAGAACATATAAAAAATATACATAAAAAAATATAAAAAAGGAGGAGCTGAAAAGAGATGTGACGGAGGGAAAACGTAGAATTGCCGAACTTCTCCCTCTAAATTTCCCCTCTATTCCTCACACCCTCTCTCCCTTCCCCCACTCTCTCCCTCTCCCAAAAACGCGAATGTGGAACTCGTCCGATGGCAACGAAGACGGCGAAACTTCAAACGGCTTTTTTTTCTTTTTTTTTTTTAACCGGACCTCCTCCTGCGAATCGCTCTCACGGTACGAAATGGGTTGATTATAGAGAAGGGAGGGAAGAAGAGGTAGAGACGTTCCGAATCACATCCAGCCATGTCCCCGCCATGCATCTTTCCAATTGTTTCCTTCGCGTGCGTTCGGGCGTGACAGTTTTGGAGCGTGAGGAAGAGGGAGGAGATGGGGAATGAGGTCGCTGCTGTATATCGTACAGCATCCAGCAATATACTTAGAAAGAGAGATAGATACTCGCGTATCAAAGGAGAGAACTCTTTAAGTTCTATTCTATGACGGAAGTTAATCGGATGGAGGCTGAAAACTGTCGGTTAGAGACAGGGTCGGTTTCAGGCGTGAGCGACGTAAGCGGTCGCTTACAGGCGCCACTTCAGAGGGGCGGCAAAATCGATATTTCGGATTTTTACATTTTCATTTTTGTTTTAAGGTTTATTGCACAGAACTTGAAAACGTAGCGAAAAAAATATATTTTACGCCAAGATATGTCATTTACATTTCAAGGTCGGTTCAAGGTGTAAGCGACGTAACCTACCGCTTGCAGGTGTGACCTAAGAAGGGCGGCAAGATGAACGTTTTAAAGTTTTACATTGTCTAAAACACGCCGATACACTGTGCATTTTCCGTAATCTCTTTAGCGGAATATATACGCGCAAAAGCAATAACTATACTGCTAAGTTTCATGTGATTTTAGGGATTAAGCATTGTAATTTCAAATAACATTCCCGTCCCAAATACAGTGAACCTTCAATACTGGAGATTTTGATTACTCGGGGTATGTCTCTTTGTGCAACTATTTAGCATTCGGGATCTCTATCTATTGCACGTATCTTCCCTGTCTGATCCCTGATAAATGACTTTGGAAAGAAAAAAAACCCAAAAAAACTTAATCTCGTCCTTTTCGAAAAGTGGGTTCATAAAGTTGCAATGTAAAAATATTCGGTAATATAATCATTACATAAAAATTTTGTTATAAGGTTAATGAATGTTTTATTTCTATTTTCTGAAAATATTTAGCTGAATATTTTTTTGTAAAATAAAACTTGAGTAAAATAAGTTTATTTTCTTTTTTTTAGTATATCATTAATATTATTTCATGCCTTTGATATCCAGAGGGGCGGCAAATTTTTTCCTCGCTTACAGATATTTTTTAACTGAAACCGGCCCTGGATAGAGAATCAGACACGGAGTTTTGGCCACGGAGCAGCCGTCTTCAGTGGCTATTCAGCGAGTCGTCGATTTTGGATTTCTTTCTGTGAGTCAGCGGTCAAACGACTCTCCTTTGCTGATTTAGCAAGTTATGCTCGCTGAGGCCGTAAGTTGAGATATTTTGCACGATTTTCTTACTCCAAAGTCGGTAATTTTGTTTCCATTGCATCTCTGCATTGCCACCGATTGTCGAAGGACGTAAATTTTCCTCCGTGGGAAGTTCTGGATTGTTTTGAAATTTTATTTTTCTGTGTTATTATACTCGGATGTATGACGACCTTGGTTGAAACTAGCGACGATTTCTGGAATACGAAATTCGATAGTTCTTAAAGTTATACTTTAATTTTCGTTATCTTAATAAAATTTCATTAATTTCGTGTGCATTTTTCGTTTGACAAGTTTCACTAAAATTCGAATCGAGTAATCTCATCGATAGATCATTATATCTAATATTAATTGCCATATAAGTAAAAAAGGCGGTCATTTTTAAGTGCAATTTTTCGTTTAAAAATTTCATAATTTTCCGATAGTTCAAGTCCCGATTTTGAACCTTGACGGAAAATAATTTTAAAAATCAAATATAAAAACCTCTAAACCGATTTACGTGCTTTTCTTGTGGTGCAATAATGAGACAAAATTATCCGCTGAAAATTGAAATTTCAACAATTTCGGATTTTCACGTGTAGCTCTAATATGTAGTAAGTTATCCTGAAAATTTTGGCTTCTCTAGGTTGAACCGTTTCAGAGATATCGTCTGCACAGACGGATGGGCGGACCGACAGACAAAGTGAATACGTAAGCGATTTGTAAAAAAATCAATAAAAAGATTACACATAGCAATAAGGAATTACGACAAAGAGAAAATAAAACATAATACTATACTAAAAAGAAGACATCAGATAATAAAGATAAACAAAATGAAAAAATCAACCCATAATCACGTTTTGACATAGGATAACACAGTTGAACTTCTATAAGTGGAACGTCTACAACTCGAATTTTCCATAACTCGAAGAGAATTCATTTTTTTCAGGACGATATTTTTTCATGTTTTTTCCCCCTTCTGCAACTCCATTTTTCTATAAGTCGAATATTTTTTTGTTTCCCTTAAGGTTCGACTTACAGAAGTTCCTCTGTATATATGTGTATGTGTATATATATATGCGCTTAAGGAAAAGGAAAAATAATTATAAAGGTGGGTGGCAACAAGGTGTTGGAGGAAGCCCAGTGGACGATCACCAAAACTGGAGAGCCGCTGAGGGTGCTGAAAACACGAAACACAGAAACACTATATATATATATAATTTATTTATTTATATATGTAATAAAAAGAATGGGGGAGAAAGAAAGAAAAAAGTAGCAAATGAGACGTGGAAAGAGAGAAGACAATGGCGAGAGAGGAAACAGAGAGAGAGAAGCATGAGTGGATTGATTTAGACAGCAGCTCAGTCGTTAGATAACTTTGGTTCGCTGCATCTAGTTCAGCGCTCCCGAGGCGCCCTCTCCCTCCCTCATCTTTCCTCCCTCTCCCTCTCTCTCTGCATCCGCGTTCCTTCCCTTCGCCTGGGGAAGAATGCGTGCAAAGTATGAAACGAAGAGAAGACTCGTGCAGAAGTCAAATGAATGTTTTGTGGTTCTTTATCTCTCCTCCTACCTACATCCCCTCCGGCCTTCCTACATATTTTCTCTTTCTTCCTCTCCATCCCCCTTCCTCATTTCCCCCTCTTTCTCTTCCTCTCTTTCTCTCCCGTCATGCTATGCAAGAAGGGACTATACTATATTCTCAATTTCACCCTTAATAAAGTCGTTAGTCTGTCTATCCCTCCTTTCTCTCTCTCTCTCTCTCTCTCTCTCTCTCTCTCTCTCTCTCTCTCTCTCTCTCTCTCTCTCTCTCTCTATTCCTCTCACTCTCTTCCTTCCTATCTCTCCCTCTCTCTTTCTTCCTTTCTCCCATCTTCTATATCCCTATTTCTATCCCTCTTCCTCTCCACTCCTTCTCTTCCATCTTCTATTTCCCTGTTTCTCTCCTCTTCCCCTCTCCCTCTTTATCTCGCATCCTCTCATTCGCTCTTTCTATCGTTTTTTTGCATTCTCTCTCCCTTCTTCACCCCCTATTTTTCTTTTACTCCCTTTCTCTTCCTTCCATCTTCTCTCTCTCTCTATCACCCTCTCTCTCACCTTTTTCCCAATCCTTTTCCTCTCTCCCTCTCTCTCTCCACCTGTCTCTCTCCCATCCTCTCTACTCGCTACCTCTACCTCTTTGTCATTTCATTCTCCTCTCCCCCTCCTCTTTCTCTCTTCCAATCTAACTCCCTATCCTCTCTCTCTCTTTCCCTTAAACTTCTCCCTCTTCTCTCTCGATAAAGTCTTTTGTCTGTCTTTCACCCTCCTTATCTATCTCTCCCTCCCCTTGCCAGTCTTCATTTCCTAGCTGCAATAAATGTTAAAAAAAGTCCAAGAATGCGTTCCGAGGACGAGAGAGAGAGAGAGAGAGAGAGAGAGAGAGAGAGAGAGAGAGAGAGAGAGAGAGAGATAAGATAAACTCTTATGAACGCACAAACTCCGGCTATACTTTTCGATGAGTTTCCAGGTATTCTTTTCTGAGCGCGCGCCTGTTTGCATCAACATATGTAAATAGTCGAGCGAGACATAAAAAAGAACGTTAATTTTGTTCGTGCCAATTTCGTGGTGATTTTTTGAATCGACCGCCATTTTGTCAACGATTGTGTTATTTTTTTTTAGCTATTCGGGGCTTACTTTCTAAAAAAAAATATCGCTTACGTATTCGATTCTTCCGTCCATGTATCCTTGTACAAAATAACTCAAACACTAGGTTAGTTACCAACGCAAAAACTCGAGAATAGATATTTCTGCATTAGGTCTACAGATGCTATAAATTTGATGGGTCAGCTGCTGGGGAGTAATCAAAAAAATATTTTTTTCAACGCAAAAAAGTACATGCTGCTACAAATATAAGCAAACGGTAAAACATCACATTTACTATGCAGTAAACTCCCGATTTACGAACACCATGCGTTCCTGAAAATTAGTTCGTAAATCGGGAGAGAGATTCCCATAAATGCAATGTTAAAATCATGGGATGTGTTCGAAAAGCAAACTTTCCTCCTACACGTGCAAGAAAAAGGAGAACGGAACAAATTACAATAGATTTTAACTAACGCGTCTCAATCATAACTTGGTCATTCGTTGAATTTGGCGTCATTTTCCACGGTAAGCGGAAGTTTGGGGCAGATTAGCAAGCATGACGATGTGGAAAAAGGTGCAGATATTTCAACATTTATATCAGAAGAGCGGTGCTGCGAAGAAATGAAAAACGCATCCTTGGAAGTCAGTTGCAAATTTACAGACAAAGCAACGGAAAAAATCTTTTAAGTTTTAATTGAAAAATGTTGTTCGCAAGACCGAATGTTCGTAAACCGAATGTCCGTAAATCGGGTGTTTAATGTACTTAGCGCCTTATGTAATTTACTCTGCTATTCTTCCCTCGCTTGTTGTAGCGACGAACACGTTAAAGATGTGTCTATACATGATTGTTTTATTTAGTTTAGCATAATCAGCCAGCGAAATTCAGCCAATCACGTCGGCGGGCGCGGCAACGGTATTTATCATCCTTGCTGTCGAGGGATCCTAGGTTTAATTTAAAATACTTTCTTCTTAGCTTATTTCAAGGCAGGAGGCGGAGGGAATTTCCAATTACTCGCATTTCGATAAAAAAATATTTTTTATCATTTTAAAATTTACTGCGCATTTTACCGCGTGCTTATTATTTGCAACGTACGTGTCATTTATAAATCAGTGAGGTAGCTTCAATTTTTTGGAATTCCGTCGTATGCAGGCTAATTTGCGTAGTTTAATTCCACTTGAGTAAAAAATTACAACCGTGCGACCTGGGTTTCGGCCCTTGGCATCATCATCGAATTTTTTATCTGACATGTGGAATTAAAAATGTTTATCCTGAAACGAATTTCGTTTTCTCTCCTGAATATTTTATTTACCGTTGATATCGCTAGAAGCTAATGTTTGTTCAAGTGGGTGTGTTTGTGTACGACTGCGTGGGTGCGTTCCTAATATATCGCTTGACGCAAATGTGTGGGTGTGCGCGCGTGAGCTTACGTGTGCACCTTCATAGCGAATCGAGATTAGCTCGTGAGAACGAATCAGACTGAATAAGTTGCAGTTGAGTGATGCAATTTTATTTAATCCTCAGAATTGACGCTACATTACTCTTAGTTTTGAGCAGAACATAGTTCGCTAGAGCAGGATTTTTCAATTGTTTTTCATCCTGCGCAGGGGCGGCCCGAGGAATTTTGACGCCCCGGGCGAGATAGCACTCCAGCGCCCCCCTCCGTAAATTTTGTTGATTTGTTGAGATATTTACAGAATATAGGTTAATTTATTCAACGCTCTGTAAAACTTATTGGTAATGAATAAATAAAAGGAATCATCATGATTCTAACCTGTTTCACGATATAAATTGGTGTCCAATATGTATTCACTTGCAAGTAATGCATAGACAGATGATCTGGATAGCGCCCCCAACAATTAGGCGCCCAGGGCAACAGCCCGGCTCGCCCGTATCTCGGGCCGACCCTGATCCTGCGGACCTCTATTAGAACATCTGAAACCCAACGGACCCCTTAAGGACAGATGGGTTTGGAAGACACACCGAGGAGTGGGAGCACGTGTTATTTTCTTCGAAAGGCTTGGCAACTGAGTAATGTTTCCATGGCAATAGATTGTTTTAAAATTATTAATAATTAACTAATTATAAGTCTAAATTAATACAAAAGTATATATTATTTCTAAAAAGTGCCGAGGATCCCAATTTGGGAAACCTAGCGCCAGAGAATTATTGAGCTCGTCTAATGGTTGAAAACGAATTAGAAAATAAGCACTTATAAGTAACAAAAATTCAGAAAGACATGTATTTATCTTATGTAATATCTCGAATAGCCATAACGTGGCTATGAAAAACCAGAAGCGCATTTCGGCCACAATGCAGCCGTCTTCTGTAGCGGTTCGCCATAAATAGCTTTATTTGTAAATATATTTATTATAATGTTCCAAAAACGGCACAGAGGCAAATTACATTGAAATGTATAACAGCAACATAACATATAACAATAACAATATAATAAATATAAAATATAATACATAAAACGACATAACAATATTAACAATAACAGTAAGGGTCATAACAAAACAGTCTCAGAAAATAGAGGAAAGAAGGATTACATAATCGTTTATTTTTCTCGATCGAAAACGGTTTTTAAAAAATTTTCCTATAAATGAAACTTGAAAAATCGCAAAATAGATTTCTCCTCGGATAATTTTTTAAAAATGCGTGAACTTTCTAAGTTGACTTTAGTAATTTTCTTGGGATCGATGTTGCGCCATTATCTTCGGCGTCTCATATCTCGTGCTGACGAAACGTGTGAGTTTTTCATAATTTCATCGAGGAAAAAAGTGACGGAAAAGAGAGCGATTAGGCGGACGTGGGAAACTTGGGACCTTCGAAAATCACATTTTTTTTCAATGTAATAGAGGTATTAGCTTAAAGGAGTTCGAATTTTTTTCGTTTTATTTTATATATACCGTAATTACCTCTGTATAGGACGCAAGTAGGAAAGTTCAACTTTTACCTATACAGGACGCATATGTATCGTAGCAACATAGGAAAGTCACTAACATTGGGCAGATTTGTTGCTCTGTTGAGGGCTTAAGGGTAACGCAAAGTTTCTACGACTTGTTTAGCAAATCATTTTTGGGTAGTGAAATATAATTTCCTTTTTAACGCGTTCCTTTTAATTTTCTATTTTGATGCTAAATAAAAACTATGTATGGAAATATTAAGTTGGGAAAAAATTAGAAAATTTTGGAAATGCGGGGGGGCTTTTCCGCCCACGTATTACATATGAATATAATTACAAGCAGTTTGGACGAACGAATTTATTCTCGCCTATTTATTCTACGTATTAGAGTGATAGGTTTATTTCTAAATAAGCTTTAGCAGTAATGATTTCCTATGAGAAAAAATGTCATCATTCTGTTATTAAACAAGCTTCTTTACGCTTATGCTGGGGCATGTAAGGAGTAACCGACATGGAAAAAAAGGCTTATCTTCCGCCTCTGCATCATTTACGCAATTAATATTAACGCGCATGAAGTTATCTTACTGTTTGTACGTCAACTCGATCCCAGATTATTCTCTCAATCTCTCTCCCTCCCCTCTCCTTCCCTGTCTCCTCCCCCTCCCCCATTAACTGAAAGAGCTTGATTTTTATCACTTTAAAAGCGATTCCTTTGACATGCCTTTCCCCTTCGTCCAATAAACAACAACAACTCTGCCCTATTTAACTTCCCTCTGTCTGTACTGTTGCTATGTCCCGTTTGGCAGCCGCTAAGTTCGGAAAACAATGAGTGGATATAAAAAGAATAGAAACATTCGTTTTACGTCTAGGTGTTCCAGATGGATCACAAATAGAGCGGCTCGCCTTTCTTTTTTTTTTTTAGGAAGACAAAGATCGTCCGGTTTCATGGCGGCCTTTGAATAGCCTGGATGCGGTTTAAACTGGCTGACTTTTCTTTTTTTTATTCGAGCCGAGAGAAACATTAGTCGTTTTCAAATGTAAGAAAAGAACGGTTGTTTTTTTTTTTTGCCATCGAACGATTTGACGACGTGAATGCGAGGCCATATTCGTCTTACGGAGTGTGAAGAATGTCCATGTTTTCGCCGTAAATCCAGAAAGTTTGTGAAAAAAATTGTTGATACACACACGTGTGTGTGTGTATGTGCATATTTTATTCTTTTTTATAATTGATGTAATGGTTTTATTTTTATTATTTGGTGTATCCAAAAAATGACATTGCTTGTTTGTTTTGCAGTGGCTTCGAGATAAATTCTGCGAAATTCCGTTTTAGTTCGGATACACGATCAAAACAATGTTTTTTTTTTAAACGAACCAACTGCGGAAAAACATAACGAAAAAATAAAACGCTCCGAAAGAGCTCGGAATCCGGAAATTATAATATCCGCCGACGAAAAACAAACTCGAAAGAAATGAGGCGAAAAATCGGCAGATGTGACCTACACGCCATCCGAGAGGATGCCATGGAAACCTTTTTGTAAAAGTGACGCGAGAGGATAAAGCGCTAGCTAAGGATTCCTCACATCTCTCTCTCTTCTCCTTCTTCACCACCACCAAGGCCGGCCATAGTCCTTTGAAATTAATTACGGACCCGGACCGTGATTTAAAAATCACGCGAGTCACACTGTACCTCCGTAATGTCTCACGGGTCGGGCCTACAGTTTCTTCGACATCGGGTCCGAATTTGTATGGTCCGGGCTTAGAAAATCAGGCCCGTGCAAAGCTCCAGCCAGAGGTACGGTCTAGTCTTGACGGCTGCCCTTGGCGCCCGAGTCTTAGGGACGCTAACCAGAACATCTACTCGTATGTATACATTACTTGCAAGCGAAACCAGTTTATAACGCGATGAGTCGGGAATAGACATAAAATTCCTTTTAATTTTCATCGGAACAATGAATAAATCACCAAGTTCTTTTTAAAAAATATCTTAACAAAAATTTACGGACGGGTGGCTCAGAGGGGGGGGGGGGGGGGGGGGGTGCGAGAAAAAACTTTTTTCCGGCAAATAAATCGACGATTTCCAAATTTTGGTAGGTCATTTGGTCAATAACTTTTGCTCTAATAAATTTATTATGGCGTTTCGCAAACAAATCGACGCGTATTAAACTCGTTATAATCTTACGCGTAAATATAAATAACCTCTTTTCGACGTAGGAGTTCCGGGAAATCCGGTTTCATTTTGAAAAGGTGCCCCCTTTGCTAGAAGTTTATAAACACCTGCTATCCTCCTATTCCTCGACAGTAATTTCTATCCATCTCCCCATCCACCTCTCTCTCTCTCTCTCTCAATTTTCTCCAAACTTCTCCTCCCTTCGCAGGCAGCATCTTCATTATCTATTTACTCGACTTGGTCCCCGTTGTCTTCATCGCCGAGGTGAATACGAAGTTCCCTCTAACTCATGGACTTTAGAAGAAAACGTTATTTTTAACGTACTTAAGAGCCGAAACTTGAAACTTGCATCGCTCTGGGGGTTTTGTTTAATTTATTAAATTGCCTTGTTTATATATTTGTATTTAATATGTAATCCTAGTCTTCGGGAGGAAACTTTTAAGAATATACTTGCAAAACGGCAAAAGTTGCTCATCTTTCAACGAAACAGTCGATGCCAAATTACTTCTGGCAGTGCTGGCCATCGATGTTTGACAATCATCAACAATTTCATTTGCACCGACACTTTCATTTGCATCGTTTTCTAAATTGTTTAGAAGTCTCACTAATAACTTTGTCCATAGTTAATCATGGCGGTTTTGACATGTTTTGAAAAAAGAATTGTCTACTTGTACTTTTCCAAATGTAAATTGATTGTAGAGAAAATTTGCTAATGAGACTAAGTCCTCGTGCCTTCTTTTTCCTAATCGGAGCTGCATATTAAAAACCGGTTAACCGAGAAGAATCGACCTGTTATCGGTTAACAAAAATTTCGTCCGGTTAACCGGTTTTACCGGTAACGGTTAACCGGTAGAGAACCCTACTCACGCTTCCTACTTCTTCCTTCCCATTCCTCTATTCTCTCTCTATCCTCTTATTTTCTCTCCCTCTTTCTCTCTCTCCCACCTCTCTTCCTCCCTATATATTTCTCTTTCTTTAATAGGTTTAAATATAAGAAGTGACTATATAATCTCAATTTCACCCTTAATAAAGTCGTTGGTCTGTCTATCTCGTTCCTTTAAAATATAAGAAGAGACTATGAAAGTATCCAATTTCACCCGAATAAAGACATTTGTCTTTGTGTATTCCTCCCATTCCATCTTCTCTCTCTCCCCCCCCCCCCTCCCTCCTCTGCCTCTGTCCCTTATTTCCTCTTCCACGCTTTCTCTCTCTTCCAGCTCTTCTCTTTGTTATCTTCTCGCTTTTCGAGCATGTTTTCATGCCAAAATGAATTTCTTTCCTTTACTGTATTCGTTTCATAAAGACTTCAGTTTCCCTCAGTGTTTTACTATCAGTATATTATGGATATGTCTATGCTCGTGCCTGTTGTGGCATAATGTTCTGGGGTGCCTCACCATCAATGCTAAACAAAGTACTCCTAATTAAAAAACTTATTGTAAGATGCATGTTGGACATCATGCCGACCTGTTTTTAAAATATTAAATATGCTATCCATACCATGTGTTCACATTTTTCGGGTTGTTGTATTTGCGAAGCAAATTTTAAACTTGATTAACACAAATGCTTATGTTCATTCATATAGTACAAAAGGGCATAAAAATATCCATTTAGAGCATCACAAAAAATATATGCTCAAAGATCATCACTTGCTATGGGTTCTAAACTATATAATAAACTTCCATCATTAATAAATTTAAGTCAGATCTTAAAAAGATGCTAATCACTGACAACAAGTGTTTTTATATAATCAAAGAGTTTTTAGATTCATCTGTGTAAATCACAATCCTCAATTCATTAAACTGTTGTATTATACTTTCTAAAGGAGGTAAAAATATTGTGATAGTCAAATTTTGATATATAGTATAATGTGTTTCAATGTTTATATGTAGGTATTCTGTATTTTGCTTATATATATATATGGGTAATACTCTTGTGCCGAAGAGGGGCGGATGCCCGAAAGCTCCAAGCAAAAGCCTTCCTCTATCGCCATAGACGTCCACAACACCAAGTAAGTGTCCACTGGCTCCCTCCTATACCTCTCAACTATTAGTTGCAATCCTACACACACACACACACACACATATATACACACACACATTTTTTTAAAGTTACATTACCGTCCACAGCGACGCTTAGCCGATCAATTAATCAAAATTACAACATCAGCCGAGAAAGTCCGGTTTTCGATTATTAGACACGCATACCATTTTATGATTATAGGAGACGATTTATCATATTAAATATTGTGTGCGAAGACATCATTCTCATTCCGGCGAAAACGTGCCAGAAAAATATTTGAAACCCGAGAATTCTTACGTTATTGCCTTTTTCTATGGGATGCCTTCGCATAGAGGATGTATTCGCAACAGAAAGACCATTGTACTTCGAGTTCGTTCTTGCTTCCATTTATGTCCTTGTACTTTTTCTCTGCTTTTATCTGCTTTCCTCGAACTTCTTCTACTAGGGGATTTCGATTTATTTGTTTTCAAACTCTTTATCTGTCTCTCGCCTCTCCTTGCTCGCGCATTTCCGACCTTCATCTCTCTAAATGAAAACATCTCTCCCTCTCCTCTCATTTCACTCTCTCTCTCTCTCTCTCTCTCTCTCTCTCTCTCTCTCTCTCTCTCTCTCTCTCTCTCTCTCTCTCTCTCTCTCTCTCTCTCTCTCTCTCTCTCTTCTCCTTTCTCTGTTTTCACTCTTCTATCTATCCTGTTCTTACCTACGTTTTCGTCTCAAATAGTTTTACTTTCTCCATACGTAGTAATGGGAAAGTATTGTGATCACGAAAAAATCGACTTGGATATTTCAACGGAAATACACGTTTTGAGGTCCATAGAACACGTTTAGACTATTTTCGGAATGAAGTATGTGTGGTAATATGTGATTGTGGGCGCTCTAACTTAAAAAGTACTTGTCTTATCGTTACCAGATTTCATATATAACACTTTACCATGAGCACAAAGAACTGATTAGTATTTGGACAGTACCGGTTAACCGGAAGTCGAGGTTTATTCGAAACCCGATTCGGTTTTTGCGATATTTCTCCGATAATACATGATTATTGTATACATTGATCATTACAAAAAATGTAGAAAATATAATTTCCTACATCTTTTATTTCAAACAATTTTCCATAGCAGTTATTGTTGAGGAATTATTTATAAATAATCGGTTTTTTCGGTTTCTGTCAAGTATCTCCTTAAAAACGTCGTAATTGGTCATCTTCGTGAGTACCAAAGTTGTAGAGAATAATATTTCTTCCAAGTTTTGTTTGAATTAAATTTTCGTAGAACCATCCATTTCGGAGATATTTTGCTTTTTCTAGTATACAGCACCACCACCATGTAGCGGTGAATTCTGTAAACAAATTCGAAATATACGTAATTTACGGTAATAAGGACGACTGTATTCTTTTACGATACGAAATAATAATTTTGCCTTCTAATGCTATTCATAGTAATTTAAATATCTATACCCCAAATATGGAGAAAGTCGTGTTGGTCACATCAGATTTTTTAGGATATTTTTCATTTGTATTTTATCATTTTCGCTGTGTTCTATATATATACCGTTTATTGTATCACCATTTCTATTATGCATATCATTGACGAAGGGTTCAGTTTGAGAGTGGATCTTAATGGTTTTAATTTCGCACGAATAAAGATAATTTTCTAGCTACCTATCTCTTCATCCCTCTCTTTTATTCTTTCTTTCTTACTTTCTTTCCTCTCTTCTTATCTTCTCTCTTTCTCTATTCTCTCTCTTCCATCTCTTTCCTCTCTTTCTGCTCTCTTCTCTCCCATTTCTCTATATTATCTCTCCTATATTTAATCTCAATTTCGCCCTTAACAAAGTCGTTTGTCTGTCTGTCTGTTACATTTTCTCCCTCTACTTTCTCTCCTCTTCCTTTTCTCTTTCTTATTTCCACCCCATTCTCTTCGTTGGTGTTTTCCAGCAGTGGGATTTTTTTTGGGACAATCAAGTTTCATTGCTCATAGTTTTTTTTTCGCCCCGCAAACTTCAAGCTAACTTCATTGTCATCGTATCTCCCTTTCTCAGTAATATGTAGTTCATTAAAAACATATCGAACTTTTAAGCTGATTAATATTTATATGCTTCATATCTATATTATATTTAAAAGTTAAATCTATAGCTGATTTATTTGACTAACAATAAGGATTAAAAGTGACAACGGACCATATCGTCTCAATTTTGTCCGAATAAAAAAAATTTTGTGTTTCCTTCAAACACCCTCATCTCTCTCCGCCTCTGTTTTTTCCATCTCAGCCTCTCTCCTTCGCTTCGCTCCCTCTCTCTTTCTCCCTCTCCCTCTCACTCTCTTTCTCTCTCTCTCATTCACCCTCCATCCCCCTCTCCCCTTCTCTCCCTCCCTTTCTCCCCCTCTCTATCGTTCATCCTCTCTCTCTCACTCCTTCCCCTCTCTCTCCCTTTCTTTATCGCCCTCCTCCCTCTCTACGTCCCTTTCTCTATCTCTCTCCCATTAGTTCTCTCTCCTTTCCTCTGTTTCTAACTCCTTCCCTCTTTCTCTCTCTCCTCCCTCTTTCCTTCCTCTTTCCTTTCCTCTCTCTCTCTCTCACTCTCCCCAAATCTTTCCCTCCCCGCCGCAAGCCTTCTTCCCCTCTCTTCCTCGTAAACTCCTCTCTTCATTTTCCAGACTCGTATATTCTCTTCGCTCCGAACACATTTGCTACCTAATTGCCCTCGGCTGTTTCCTGTTGCCTTCTTCCCGTCTCTCCCTACCCTCTAAGTCTTTTACTTCCACCATCCCGTTAAAAAAAAAATTCCCACGTTCATCCCCCGCAACCTCACTTCCTCCGCGAAGTTCGAAATAGTCTCCGCCGGTTTCATTTGTTTCCTCCGTTTCCATCCCCCGGCACTTCTTCGCCCTTTTTCTGCCCCCCCCCCCCCCACCCCACCCCCAGTTATTTTCATTTTCTTCGAAGTAATCGCGTTCGTTTGCCTTCGTGGTCCTCGCGACTTTTTCGGCGTTTCTGCGTTCTCTCGACCACGCAATGTATTGCAAGGGAGAAAAAAGAAGTAGTAAGTCACGTATCGATAAAGCTGTCGTCAAGGCTGCCCATTGTTGCATCGTCGTTGCGACATCGATAAAGCCGTCACCAAGGTTGCACTTTTTTTTTTTGAGAGTTGTTGCGCATCTGCGGGGCGGCCGTTGAGGCGGCATGTTGTTCTTGTTTTTTTTTTCCTTTTCGAGCAAAATAAATACTCACCAAGGTGACGATTTTGCTCTTCCCCTTAAATGTAACTGCTGATGGGAATCTTTTTTTTTTAGTCCGATCGAATTAGCAGCCGTATGGCGTGTTAGCAGTTGAGAAAGTTTCGGCAGTAACTGCATTAGAGTTCAGATCGGAAGTTATGCGGTAGACTGATTAGTAAAAATCCTCGATAAGTAATTTTTCAGCGTCGTAATTTCAATAGCAAAAGGTTTTCCGGTCATGATTTTAAAGTAGAATTTAAATGCATTCGGGATGAGAATTAACATCAGAAAAACGAGTCTCGACATTTTCCAAGATTGGGGACACCCAGGTCAACGTTACAGTCGTTGGGGAAACGCTGGGACAGGTGGAATGTTTTTAATCGTTTAGGTAATATTATGTCCCGGGTCGGGAGAAGAACGAAAGAGGTCAGGACAAGGATGACAAGAGCAAAGGAGTCTTTTACGAGACGACGAGAGTTGTTGTCCGGCAGTTTGAATAAATTTATCCAAAAAGAGGTTAGTGAAAACCCTTATGTGGAATGTGGAAATTTAAGGATGTGACGTGTGCTATGAGAAAAGAAGGCGTGAGCAGATTAGAGATGTTTTTCCGCAGGCGACATATATTCCATATACGTACTTCTGCGTTTGTGGGAGGCATTAGTTGCAACAAGCCAAGCTGTACTTGGAGAATCGCCACTGAATGCCTTGGTACTCTTATTGATAACCTCAAGACTTCTGTATAAAAATGAACCTTGCATCGATCTGTCCTGCAATCGATCTCTCGTACTTTGTGCTCGCGATTTGTCCTATGTTTCGATATCGATGGAATAATCGAACAGTCCTTAAATATCACTAGATCAGTGGTTCCCCCAAACTGTGGGGCGCCCCCCTGAGGGGAGGAGGTGTGATAGAGTTACAGGGGTAGGGGAGGGGGGGAGGGCGCGAGGCCATGAGGAAAACAAGTCAATTTTTAAAGTAAAATTTTTCAGTCTTCCCTATATATACCAGATAAATGGGTAAAATAATTACGAGTTAGTTGATCATGAATAATGATGTTAATACGAATGCAAAGGGTTACATTTATTTCAGTCAAAACGGTTTAGTGAAAACCAAAAGGGAGGCGTCATGTCAAAAAATTTGGGAACCACTGCACTAGATTATCCTATGAAGTAGCCTCGATCTAATCTTCACTCGGATATATCCTACTTGATTCCACCCACAATGACGCTCCGATTTCTTTTTTACAAACCTAACCGACCTGAGTCGGTCTTTTATCAACTCTGGTACACCTCGCAAGTGTGAATAATAAGACATTTTGCAGGATTGCATCCCATTCCATGCACCCACATGATGATTTACAGCATAATTTGGAGCTATAAATGAATATATGTCTCTTCTCGTGCTTGTCGTCCTGCAAACTTGGCCTTCGGCCTAAACAGAGGCAATCAACATGTTGTTTTTCCCTTTCCTGTGATATCCCCCTTCTACTATTCCTATATGAAGGGCATTCACTTGTTGGAGGCTAGAGGAATGTGCGCATGGCAAGTGAGGTCGCGACAAGTTATTGCACGAATCCCTTACGTCAAAATTTCTCAAACAGTGGGACTCGAATTTTTAAAAATAATTGTTATAAAAATTTTTCTCGGCAAAATTATTTCAATATTATATATATATATCCTTAAAAATTTAGCTACTAATTGACACAGCAGTAAAATACATTTAAATAAATAATCCACTTCATAGGAAAGGTTGGATTTTGCTTTTATCATGGCGGATGGTGGGACTTAAAATGCATAAAGTTGGGAACCGCTGCATTACGCTATTGGTCCACAAACAACGGCCCTGCAGAGATTTCAACCAATCCTTCACACCTACGTAATACCCTGCAAGTCACCTTACTGGTGGATGGCAGGGAGTGCAGTGCACCAAGGTTCCCTAGTTTGCCTACTTTACCTCTTCCTATCCTGTTCCCTTATAGTGCTAGGGGAAAACGATCCTCTGTATCGCTCCGTCCTACAATCGATCTCGCGGATCTTATCTTCGCTGTCCTGTCTTCCGATATATGTAGGACTTCTGATAAGATCGACTATCTCATCCGCTAATCCCTCAGACATATATTTTTCTAGCAAATGTAATCTAGCTTGCAGTCTACGTTCCTCTAACGAGGTCCATTTAAGATTTTCAATTAATGACGTTATGCTTTGTTTACAATCGTCATTTCTCTTTACGAATCTATCTGCTCTGCGCTGTACCTTTTCTATCTCATTAGTGAGTCCCTTTTCATAAGAATCCCACACAGCTGACGCATATTCGACTTGCAGTCGAACCAAGGATAAATACCATAATTCCTTCATTTTTTCCGAGCTATTTCGAACTATTCTACCTATACATTTACATTAATACCCTGCAATCCGCCAGAAGCGCTTGGCAGGGGGTGTCACTGCACATAATGAACTCAAACTAATGGACTGTCTTATCGCGTCTGGGAAAAAAGGATCTGTAGTATTTTTCGGTTCTAGCGATTGTTTCGACATATTTTCTCGAACGCTCTGATCTAACATTACGTTCACTAACACCTAGGGGCATAACTATGCCGCGTACGTCTTCAACGAATTCGGGGCTTTTAAACTTTTCATATAGTTTCCTTTTGCATTCAGTTCTTCTACTCTTCAACGTCTGCCATTTCAGGTCACTTCAGATCTCTGATACACTCGCATCATACCGATATTCTACCTTTACAAATTTAGCCGTTCTACGCTGAACCATCTCGAGCTCCCTAGTTAGGCCCTCCTCGAAAGGGTCCCAGACGGCGCAACAGTATTCCACGACGGGTCGTATTAGGGAAAAGTATGCGATAGCATCGACAAACAGAATTCAAGGGCTTTCCTCTAGAGTCCTGCGGGGATGCCCCTCGAATGTGAAGGAAATCGCATACTTTTCCCTAATACGACCCATCGTGGAATACTGTTGCGCCGTCTGGGACCCTTTCGAGGAGGGCCTAACTAGAGAGCTCGAAATGGTTCAGCGTAGAGCGGCTAGATTTGTAAAAGGAGAATATCGGTATGATGCGAGTGTATCAGAGTTATTGAGAGATCTGAAATGGCAGACGTTGAAGAGTAGAAGAATTGAATACAAGAGGAAACTATTTGAAAAATTTGAAAGTTCCGAATTCGTTGAAGACGTACGCGGCATAGTCGTCCCCATCGGTGTTAGTGAACGTAATGTTAGATCACAGTGCAGGAGAAAATATCTCGAAATTACCGCTAGAACAGAGAAATACTACCGATCCTTTTTCCCAGACGCGATAAGACAATCCAACAGAGGAATTAGCTAGACTTCACTTGGTGTTGTGACACCCCCTGCCAAACGCTTCTAGCGGCTTGCAGGGTATTTATGTAAATGTAAATGTAAATGTAAAAGATTTTCCTTCACATTCGAGGAGCATCCCTGCAGGACTCTAGAGGAAAGCCCTTGAACCTTGTTTGCCGATGCTGTGACGGTTTTGCGAATTGCTGCTGAATGTGACTCCTAGGTATTTGTAGCTATTGACGTATTTTGCTTTAATCCAGATATTTCGTACGGGTAACTGATGAAATTCAGGGCATGCGTGAAATTCATTGCTGCGCATTTCACTATATTCAGGTCGAGTTGCCAGTCTTTACACCACTTCGTAATAACCTGAAGGTCCCTTCGCAAAGTCTCCTGGTCGTATATTGTGTTGATTTCACCATACATAAGTGTGTCATCCGCGAAAAGCCTGACTTTACACTTTATATTATCCGCTAAATCATTTATATATATCAAGAATAACAGCGGTCCGGTTACACTTCACTGAGGCACTCCGGAAGTCACTTTGACGACGTCTGATGCAACTCCATCGAGAACTACTCTCTGAATTCTATCCGAAAGGAACGAAGCGATCCAATTTATAAGTTTCTCGTTAATAGAATAAACCTTTAATTTTTGCACTATTTCGCGTGGGAAACGGTGTCGAAGGCTTTCCTAAAGTCTAAAAATACTGTATCTACTCCTATTCCTTTGTTCGCTGCTTTCACAATATCATGTGTGAGTAGAGCTACTTGTGTCTCGCATGACCTGCCTCTCCGGAAACCATGCTGGTTTCTATTCAGAGCACCTTTACCTTATGAAGGCCAGCTTTCTGTTAACGGCATCTATCACTCTGCGAATGTGGGTGTCCCACGAGAGATCCCGTTGAATCATAACTCCTACATATTTAACCGAATCTGAAATAGGAATCCTCACTCCGTTGAACGAATAATTAACATTTTTCGAGTTGTTTTTTGTTCTCCAAATATTGATAACGCAGCTTTTTTTTGGTTGATTTCTAGCTGCCATTCACGCTGAAATAACTTCTAAATCATCTTGGAAATCCTGGTGGCCTTCCAGATTGCTTGTTTCTCTATAAATGACAGTGTCGTCCGCGAATAGCTTAATTTTACTTCTAACTACTGAGTTGATATCGTTTATATATAAATTAAAAATAACAACGGACCAAGCACACTACCCTTTGGAACGCCAGAAACAACCTTCACTAAGCTCGAGGACTTCCCATCTATAATAACATTTTGTTTCTGGGTTCTCTTTGTCTACGCCCTTATGAATTGGAGTCACGTGCGCTAACTTTGAGACCTCTCCGCGGTAAATGGGTTTCTCGAATATTATCTTAAGAAAAGGTGCTACATCTTCGGCTAATTCTTTGAATACCCGAGCGGGAATTCATTTTGATTTTATTGACCTCACGAATTTCTTCAAGACATGCATATTCGTATAGTTGTCAGCAGGAGTTGTATCTTCTTAATCAGAGGTGCAGGGTGTGCGAGACTGCTCAACTTAAAAGCGTCACGTCTGTTTTAAGTGACCAGAGGGCTCCTTACCGTTTTTCCCCCAAGAAATATAATATTTAAACTCATTATGGAGTTTCGAGCGAAGATTTTCACAGCGAACTACACATGGCTTTCGGTTGGAGGTGTGTCTGGGTAATTTCTTCCCAAAGTTTCGCACTCGTTTATCATGGAATTTTCTTACAAACAGTAATATAATAAATTCATTTCAGTCCAATTATATCTCGTAAATCCATCAATGAAAACAAAATGTAACCATTTGACTGTACTAATACAAATAAAATACAATAAACTCCAATAAAAGTAAAGCCAAAGATAATTATGAAGGATGCAGTGGCTCAATATTTTTTTAAATTTTTAAGTATTTATAACATACACGGACTGATATAGCATCCTGTCTCCTTGGTGGAAATATTCCTAATGATTATTCTTATTATTTTGCAAATCCAAAATCGTAATTTTAAAGTTTCTGTACGTAATGTTACCTTGAGAGCCTCAGGAGTTGCGTCTGGAAAGAAAAGGTTAAGATTAAAAAAAAATGTCAGTACTAGTTCTTTCAAGAATACTCGCGGTCCAATCATTCATTCTAAAGCTCGTAAGTGGACCGCAAAATGGATTTCAAGCAGACACGCCAAACTGATGGGCCGCGTGCGGCCCATTCTCTGTTTTACTGCGGCCCGAATGCTAATTTTCCTCTCAACGAAATAGCTCGAGATTTTACATAAATGCTTTATTTTTGTGAAAAGGACAATATTTTTTCTTAGTTGTTGAGATACAATAGAGTACTGTTTCTAAATCATTGCATTTCATAAGCTAAAGAAGCGACCAATATTCTAGATAAAGTCTATTTTTCCAATTATGGCCCTCATTAAAACAACTGTAATCCTCAAGTGGCCCTTCTATAACATCCGTCACTTCAATGCGACCCTGATGCTTCTTCGAGCTTGACGTGCCCGATTTAAAGCCTTACGCAAAGCGTTTTGATATGCAAACAGAAACGATCCTTCAAACCTTCGTCGTCTCTTTCCTTTCCTTTCCAAACATGAGAAGAAGTAAGACGCAAGCCGCTTCCCACCGGATCCGACCACTCCACTCCGGACGCAATCGACTTTTTTTTTTTACTAGCAACGGGATTGAAGCTCCGTATCCGCGCAACCTCTGACCACCGCATAAAAAAACACAAACATGGTAGTGCGATATTCTGGTATATGTGCACTTCCGCTTATTTTTTCCTTAATAAATAAAGATGAGTTTTAAAAATATTCGTTTTCATTATATTTACTTGTCGATATTATTATTCTAGTATATGTCGGTGTGTAGGACTCACCCGTATATTGAATGCAGGATTTTTTTCATAAAACTCTAGAAAAATAAAATGTACCCACATATGGGACCCGCATATGTCCTAGTAACCTAGAGCAGCGGCTGGCAGGAGCAAATTTACCATTCACTAGGCGCAAAAGGCAAGGGCCACAAACTAAGAATTCGCGAATTTTAATTTGCGATTCATGAATATGCTTCCTTTACTAATTGCGGTCGAATTTTACCTCTCCTTTTATTAAAATTCTCTTTACTTTGGTCAAGAATTAAATTTTTGGTCGTGTTATAAGAGTTAAACGTAATTTTATTGGTTTCCGTGACACAAAAATAAATTTCTTGCAATTTCATAAATCAGAAATTGTAGTCTTTTGATTTAGAGAAGAATTATGTACCCTTGCAAAAGACGCACCCCAAAAAGTTGGAATATACGGGTATTTAAGGTACTTTCTGATGCAAGAAGTGTATAGCGTGTGATCCTTACGAAAAGGGACTCACTACGTAATGAGATAGAATTGGTGCAGCGCAGGGCAGCTAGATTCGTAAAGAGAAATTACGATAATAAAAAAAGCGTAACGTCATAAATTGAAAATCTGAAATGGGCTTCGTTAGAGGAACGTAGACTGCAGGCTAGATTTAAATTTCTAGTAAGATATATGTCGGAGGGACTAGCGAATGAGATAGTAGATCTTATCAGAAGTCCGACATATCTCGGAAGGCAGGGCAGCGACGCGACAGTATGATAAGCGAGATCGATTGTTGGGAGAAGCGATATAGAGGATCGTTTTTCCCTTAGGATGATAAGAGAACATAATAGGAAAATGTAACCTAGGAAAAGTGGTGATATCTGGTGCACTGCAACCCCAGCCATTCACCAATAAGGTGATATGCAGGACATCATGTAGAAGTATTGAGAAGCTACGCGAAAGAAAAATCGAAATCGAGGAATACGCACGTTTTCGGTTCCGATAAAGTTGTTTTATGCAATTCTCTATGTAGACTGTCGTCCGTTCTCGGCTCTAGGGGCTAAAGCCAGTGATTCCCAACGTGGGCGGTACCGCCCCCAGAGGAGGGTGTTAAGGAATTTTTTGGGGGGCGATGGAAATCATGGAGTTTTTCCCAATACCGTCACTCTTACGTCGGTGCGTTTAAATAAAAAACTCAAAAAATTGTTTCACACACCCATAACATATAAACTCTCTCTCAGAATAGGAAGGCAAAAATTAAACCTAATCACTTAAACAATAATTTCACCAAAAGTTTAACATTCTCCATTTTTCTCTGCCTATTTCCTACCCTAATAGATACCGTAAGCAAACAACATTTATTAATCGCAACCTATAAAATCAATATAATTTTCAGCTGAAAAAGGTTGGGAACCACTGGGACAAACGGTTCAATAGAACCTTATGAAAATTTTACGGGTTATCACTCGGAAGAGAGATAAGTCGCGAAAACGGAGAATAGTTTGCTCTTGTCGATTTTTTTTAGAAAACTTCCATCCGCTTAAAAATTGAATATATGGATGGGGGGATCTTTTAGAAACTGCCTTCGGAGAATTATCAATGAAGCGGCAGCTTTGTTTTCTTTTATACTTCGTTGTTGCTATTGGAGACAGGTGCTCGTTCTCGAATATATGGATTTTGATTAAAATCCCTCCAATTATAGAGCTTATTGTCACAAACGAGTCTCGGTCAAGGCTGAATATTTCTCCTGCATTCTCAGAATGTCTCTGTTTGCCTGTCTGCATCTAATTTACATCCACGCATTCGTTTTCGTTTAATAAGTATGACAGAGGTTGCCAAACTTCGTGGACCCCTTTGGGTCGCGCACTATAGTCATAGGTGTTCCATCTCGTCCCATTAATGTATTTCTCGGTCTGCGTCCGTTTTCCTGGGTCAAACAAACGATTCTACTTCCTCATGTTACAGTATTTCTGGAGTTGCAAATACTGGAATGGGGTGCGGGAAATCCATTAGTTCTACCCTCAATTTCAATTCTCCCTTAATGACCTTTGATCCCTACCTTTTCTCGCTGTTCCATCGTCTGCCTTCCTTCGGTTTTAGCCCTTAAATAGTTGGGCGAGGTCTATTATCAGTGTTTCGCAACCGGTGGGACGTTTACCCCACTAGATATTCGACAGACCACAAACAATCAGTATATATAAATTCCCAGTAAATTGGTAATTCGATTGTTGCGTGTAAATTGAATTTTACTCTGATTATGAAACTAGCTTCTACAACGTTATATGAAGTTCTAAGAAAAAGATGAAAACGTTCGATTAAAACCAACAAATAAGGAACTAAAAACTGGCAGAACATGTCGCAATGCGAGGAAATAACCGGAAAAAAGAAGGGTGATAAAGAATAACGACGAGACTGGCAAATCACGTTGTAAGAAACATAGTATGTACAGTGGATTCCGCTTCATAGAATCACTGGTTAATTGAATCAGCCGCTTTATTGAATCAAAATAGGAAAACCGAAACCATATTGTATCCAAAGTACTCAGAATTCTCCTCTTATTGGAATCACTTATTTCGGTTAATTGAATCACGTGTTAATGGCTGGCTAGAGGGTTTTAGGGCCTTTTTGGGATTAACCCGAAGAATAATTCCTTCCTTTTCCTAAGAATATGGAACTTTCCATTAGCTGTAGGCAAAATAGGACAGGAACTGTTATCATAAAAAATTGCACGGAGAGAAGCAAGATGCTAACCAACCAGCAGCTTAAGAGTAGAAAAAATCATTTCTCCCCGATCTTTTGAAAGAGTACAAACTGGATGAAATCTATAACACAGATGAAACGGGCCTTTATTACAGAGAGTTGCCAGATTCCTCCTTAGCATTTAAAAACAATTCCAATTCTGGAGGAAAGAAACAGAAAGGCTGTGTAACAATTCTCGTTACCTGTAGTGTGAGTGGAACTGATAAAAGGAATCTCCTAGTCATAGGAAAATCAAAAAACCCACGCTGTTTTCGGTGTATCACCACTACCAGTTGTATACAAAAACAATCGAAATGCTTGGATGACAACCCAGATTTTCTCCGAGTTTTTACTACAGTGGGATAAGAAACTTGTGGCTCAAGGAAGGAAGATTGCATTGCTTTTGGACAGTTGTACTGTTACTATATAGTAGAGGCCATAATTTAAAATCACAGAAAATTGTAATGATCTTATCGAATACTTAGTTGGAGTATTCGAATGTAATATATTTCAAGCGCTTCACTTTCTGGGTGATTCGATCGTTCGTAATTCTCCCATTAAATTTTAACGGGAAATCCGCTAGTTGTATTTAATTTTTTGTTGTTTTTGTGCAATAATGTGTAGGTAAATGTTTTGCTCTTATACGTCATGTTAGTTAATTTTCCATCGACATAATTAGTTAAAACAGAATCGACGACATCTTGAAGAATGACAGAACAAGTAGTGTTTGATGACGTGGACAAATTTTCGCGTTTTTTTATTTTCCATTTGGTTATACCGCCACATATCCGGTCACTAGAGCCTTGTTTTAGTTAAGTTTTGATTGCAATCAATTTTGTATTATGATTGTAAACGTTTCCATATTTGAATCTATAAAGTTTTCAAAAACTTTTCAAGATGAAGTGGCATGACTGTGGAAATGTTCACGCTAACATTTAGCTTTCCATATTTTATACCTTCGGAGATATAAGAAAAACAATAGAAAATGTTTTAAAACATACATCACTTGAGTAATTGAAACGTAGTCTTTACGTTAAAGTTCCTTTCTTTGTCGTAAATTATCAGTTCTTTTTTCACTTACAAAGCGCTTTGTGCGCACGAAAGGAAAATTAACGTATTTACTTTCATTTCTTCGTCGTAGATAATCCATTTCCTTTCAATTACTATGTCCTGTTTGCACAGGAAAGGCATTTTAATGTATTTATATTTGTAAAATAGATCTTATTAACTTCAGTTGCTACGAAGATTGTTTTCGTTGACAACAAACGTTAAATCCCTATAAGAAATTTTCTTATTTCAAAATAAATTACGAATGTGGAAGTTTACGCTCAATTTTTTAGCATGTTCGGCTTTTACGCTTTCGGATAAATTTAAAAATAAAAAAATTTTTAAATGAGCCTCAATTCGAACTTGCATTTTTTTAAAACTTAAGTCTAAAGATAAAAGAATGGCAACAGTACAGAAATCTATAATCAAAGTTTCAGCTCTCTGTCTTTTACGGTTTCGTCACAATTTCAATTAAAGCGAGTGCGCAGATAGGTAAACGCCATAGTGATACTATAAACTTGTTTTTTTTTTATGTGCTAAAATTTTTTAACTTTTCAAGGATAGGTGGAACGACAGAACTTCGTATGACAGGGTTCGGCAACCTTTCCTGCGTGGCGGATTACATTCGTGCTTGCGAATGCTTCGTAGGGCCGCATTGGAAGTCACGAGAACTTGCAACATGTCGGGTGTTTACATCATAAGATACCTAGAGTTACTGTGATCTAATATTATTGAAAATCAATTTTTTATAATTTTTTATCCCTGAGACGCAACCAGAAAAGTTTTTGGACCCATAATTTCACTGAAAAAATACGACATTGTCTATATTAATTTTTACCGACAATTTTTTCATCATAATTCACGAACCGCATGGAGCGCTCTCGGGTGGCCGCATGCGATCATTAGGTTACCGACCCCTGACGTAAGGGGTCCGCGCCTCCAATAAAAGGTTTAGAAAAACTGTCGTAACTGAGACTACAAAAATAATTGTAAAACTTTATCTCGACAAAATTACTGCTATATTTAATGTCCTTAGAATTTTCTATAGAGGATTAATAAGATATTATATATACTGAAATGCATTTAGTTTTTAAAAATTCACTTCTTGGGAAAGATGCGGTTTGTTTTTCTTTGTACATAACAGTTAAAATAGTATAACGATTAAATTGCAATATTTTTGCCACGAAAATTGTACGACCTGAATGGACCAACGCGATTGGCGTGTTTCTTCGTCAAATTTATGTAATCGTGTTGTTTATTCATTTATATTTATCAATGTCAAAACGATATATGATAAATATCAATTAAATTTATGTCATCGGACGAAGGGAAACTCAAACAATATTATATCTTTCTTTAATGTCTTTCATTTCTTTACATGTTTCATAGTGAGAGAGAGGGGGGGGAGAGGGGGTCGGGTTTTCTCAATTCCCTTCCGGATATTACTACGCAAGCAGGAACTTTTATGTTTTCCTTGATTCCCTACTATTAAAGAATAGGTCATTTGCAACCCCCTCACTCCCTACCGCTCATCCTTTCTCCGTCTGCGGAGTGGAGAGAAATACTAGCAAACATTTAAAAATATTTTTTAAACAATTTTTACATAGATAATACCTATGCATGAGTTTCTCATATGAGTCAACTCACCGTCCGTTACTTCGCTTAATCAACAAGAATGACGGATAATAGGAGAAGCTCGTAAAAGGTTAGGACTTGTCCGTAGGGGTATATGATGAAAATTCCCGCGAGGTTTGTTATTTTTCCCTAGTTAGACCGTTAATCGAGTATGCGTGTAGCGTGTGGGACCCTTATGAGACAGGCCTTATTCAGGAATTGGAAAAAAATTAGCGAAAGGGAGCGCGTTTCGTGAAGCGTAGATATGGTAAGCAAGTATGTGTCACAATCCTAATAGAAAAGCTTGGATGGAAATCTCTGGAGGAACGGCGAGAAAGGTCTAGGCATCGGCTATTGCAGAGCTTTAGATCAGAATATTTTAATGGTGAATTATCAGGCGTAATTAAGAGCCCAAGCTGATAGTTTGAAGGGATCTTCCCAGAGACAATAAGAGAGCATAATAGGAGAATAAGATGACAAGACAGAGATAATCTCCCCCTACCACACAGCAATTGCGATGGCTTGCAGGGTATTTATTCAGATTCAGAATGGGTGTTTCCCTTGAAAATACGTCAAGCTTTCGCGTTCGAAACAGATTAGTGCATCGAATCGACGCGAGTTCAAGAATCGAAGATAGGAATATAAATTTTCATTTTTTTTAGGCGTCCTTCGGTTCAAGTCCCAAGTTCGTACGATTTTTAGAAGGTAATTTTAATTGTAATTCATATGGAAGTATTAAACGGTCCTAGAATCGAACTCGGACTTTTGTATCACACGGAGATTATCCGAAAGCCTTTTCATGCGTCGGTCTCTTTGAAAATATGAAATAATGGTCAAACTTGTTTCGGCCGCTTTCGATTAATTGGACATAGATGGCGATATATAGCCCTGATCGGTCAATTCACGTGACAACAATGACGAAAACGAGCGGATCGGCAATGGGAGGGGTTATTTATTAGGGGAGATGGGAGAAAAGAGGTGGAATCGCCTCGATTGTCCGCAGACAAGCTTAGCGTTGCGGTCGCGGTAAACTCTCGTGTGTGGGTGCGTGGGCTTTTGGGGTATTATTAAAAAAAAACACCTCCTTTTAAAGTTTCGAAACCTTTCACTGCTTCGATATCCGTCCGATTTCTATCGATTTTCCTATTCACTGGCCGAAATTCCCGACGATTTTCGGGAAATTATGGATAAATGTTAATTTAATTTGATTCAACTGAATCGAATGCCTTGGTCTGTTTTTCTTGAAGTCGATTTGTTCTCTGTTCTGAAGCGTTTTAGAGTTTGATTTCTTTTGACCTAGTAAATGTTATCCTTTTTTTCGAGGTATCATGGCTGTTTTTTGATTTTTTGTTTCTAGGGCGTTGCATCACTTTATGACTTGAATCATTTCAGCTAATTAAAGTTGAGCTTGGATCCTTGGAATGGGATTCAGACACGCATATTTTTCCTCCTTAGGTTATATACCAAACTGTAATAGCCCCCTCCCATACATCAATTACTGTGGCTTGCAGGTATTTATTCAAATTCAAATATCTCAAATCCGACGATGCCGCGTTAATAAGAATAACGTATGAATTTTGGTTGTTGTAGCGAATCCACGTTATTAGAACCCGCCAGATGTGATTAGAAAAAAAAAACAGCTAAGACGTCATCCATTGAATTTCGGTCATCATAATACGCAAGAGTTGTCGGTATAACGGGGACAATTCGCGCCGCTGTTCGGTACAATATATTCGGCGCGGTCGCTTTACTCCACTCGTTTGTTTTTTTCCACTCTCTCTCTCTCTATCTATCTCCCATCTCTCTTCCCTTTTTCCTTGGCGCTAACAATAAGCTAAGCCGAGCGGGCGGCAGAAAACAATGCTAGTACGCAAATAGTGGAGCGGAAGTGAGTGCGAGGAATCCAAGCAGCGCCGTCGCCTTCACATGCGGCGCCTAAGAAGGAAGCGAAGTCTGGATGGGGGAGTGGACAGGAGGGAGAGATGAGGAAGTGGGAGGGGGAGAGGAGGGGAGGGGAAGTACAGGAAGAGAGGGGGAGGATGGGAGGGAGAGGAGTGGAGAGAGAAAATGGAGATGAGAGGGAGGAGGGGAGGGAGAGAGAGAAAGTTGGAGGGAGGCGAAGAGAGGGATGAGGAGAAAGGGAGGAGAAAATGGTGTGGAGAGAGGAGGGGAGAGAAAGGAGTCGAGAGAGAGAGAGGTGGGGGGGGGAGTGAGGGAGAGAGGAGGAAGCGAGAGAGACAGGAGGGAAGAGGGAGGATGACAGACAGACATGCGACTTTATTAAGGGCGAAAATGAAACCATAAGAGTCCTTTCTTAAACTTAAGCTGAGAGGTAGGAGGGGAGGGGGGGATAAGGGAGTGGGAGGAGTTGACGGGGAGGGGGAGGAGAGAGGGAGGTATAAAATGGGAGAGAGGGAAGTACGGAGAGATTGGGAGAGGAACGAAGGTAGAAAAGCAGAGAGGCAGGAGAGACGGGCAGACAAACGCCCTTTTTCAGGCGAAATCGAGTTTATGCAGTCCTTTCATACACTTAAACTTTAGTCCAGTTGAAAAACTACGTACGTTTCTCCAAAAGTTGTGAAAAGGTTGGGAAAAGCGGATGGACGTTTCTGAAAAAATAGGAGGATAAAATACTAGAGATCGACTGTAGGACCGAGCGTTCGTTTTTCCCAAGGACCATACAGGATCATAACAGGAGAGTGATTCCCGCGAGAGAAGTAATTAGGTAGGCTTTGGTGCGCTGCTCCCCCTGCCACCCACCAATCTGGTGACTTGCAGGATATTATGTAGATATCACCGGCAAATCAGAACGGTGCCTTTCAGGGTAGCATGTACATACATGTACCTTCCCATGTTATCGGCAGGAGTGCGGCGAATTTCTGTTTATCTTTGAAAGGGTGCCGAGTGTCGTTTATTTAAAAGTTTGCCTCTTCTTCTAAATACTCTTAAGATAAAGCTGAACAATTCGCTCGATTGGCAATTGAAAGCTAATATTAAACAAACGTAGCAAAGTTTAACTGTAAACATTATCGATAAATTATTTTTAAATTAGTCTCTCCATAATACGAACAGCAGTGGCGTAGCAAGGTGAAGCCGGGCCCTGGTTCGAGAATACGGGGCCCACTTTAATCCAATATATATGTGTAATCTTATTTTTAATATTGAATAATTGTATTTATATCAATTTATTAATATATCGATGTTTTATAAATAAAATATATTGCCATTTTTTATACAAGCTTGCACTCCTGAATAAGCACCATTCATTGTGGCCGCACCATCGTATCCTTGCCCCCTTAATTTATCTAGTGTTATCCCCTTTTCTTTTATTCCATTGCAAATTTGTTCCTACAAACCTAAAGCTTTTTGGCTTTCGACTATTTCAAAACCCAGAAATGACTCGCAAATTTTTAGATTTGTAGGTACACAATTTTTGTCCCTACAGTTATATTTATCTAACGATAGACAGTGCTCACTTGGTCAATTTTGGAAATATCTTGCGTAGTTTCCATTATTACTGAGAAAAATGGCGCTTCTTTTAATTCTACAAGAATCTCGGATTTAATAGTTTCAGCTAGTAAAATGATTATTTCATTTTGAATTGTTGGACTCAGATAGGTAACGCTTCCGTTAGGCTTTGCTAGCAGCTCTTCTAATACAGGGTCATATTTAGCTAAAAGATCAATTACAGATAGAAAATTCCCTTTTTTTAATTCCTCATCATCCTCCCTATGACCTCGGAAAGCTATATTACTGCTTGCCAAGATAATTGTAACATTTACAATTCGATCTAATACTTGTCTCCAATAATTTGACTGACGACCTATTTCTGATTCATTTACTTCATCTATAGTTCCATGGAGCTCCCATTACCTGTAAATTTGGCACGCTTCAATGTGTGCTTTGGAAAGTTCGTGACTATTAATTGCTCTGTTCAGATGGAACCAATCATCAAAACCAAGCGACATTTTGTCTTTTGTCTTTTGAAAATAGCCAGCATGGCTGACAATAGCATTTACTAAGTTTAGGAGAAAAACAAAGCCATGTTCTCTGCATTTTTACACCTGCTTTAGATGTTACTTCATAATACGTGCAAGAAAAACCACGGCCAGTATTATTTTTAGGGAATGGCCCGTTCGGTCTACAATAACCCAGGTTAATTATTAATGTTTTATCTGCAGAGGAAAGTATTTCACTAAAATTACTTTTATCTGAGGGATATTCAGAGCCTAAATTTGTTAAGTTACTAACATTAATGGTTTCATTTACGTGTTCCTGTTCTACTACTTGAAATTTGTCTATTATTTTATTTTCAGAAATATTCCCTATATCAGCTTCACTATGTTCACTTGAATTGATAGAGGATAACGAAGTTATATTGAAAACATCAGCACAAATAATACTATTATGGCAGTGATTAGAAAGATTAGCGTTGGATTGTTTAGTTAAGAAAACTGAAGAATTAATAAATCCGGTAATTTTTGAAATTTTTGCATTAATGACGTACAACTCCTTCTTCTTCTTTCGCTTAGCTGCTCCACTTTTACGTTCGTACATTTAAGGGATATGATTATTAATTTTTAAATTAAAAATACTAATACATATATCAATAAATTTTCACAGTAGCGCTATGCTTGTGTACGCCCGCCGACAGCATTCACAAACGCAGGTTGTTGATCCTCTCAAGGACACTCTTTAATTCGATTATGATGACCATTAATTTTAAGCTAAAACATAATATAAATTTGTTCAAGCAATCAACAAAAATGTTCCCAAGTAGGTTAAAAAATAAAAAAATGAAGCGAGAATTTGAAGCGGATTTCGTGCGAGATTCCTTTTCACTGTAATTAGCGAATAATATATATAAAGTTATGTCTTACCTTTTGAATTCAGAACGTTGTGGTTATCCTAATCATAGGCGGAGAAGATACTTTCAATTCCACAAATCAAAAGTAAGAGTTCCCCTAGATCACACGAAATAAGCACAGAGACGAAAGACAAAACGATGTTGATTTGAAAACAAGCCGAAAGAATGTGATCAGCTCTGCACGCCTACTTGCTAGTTAAACTGATGGGAAGTAAGCACAATTCATACTTTAGAAAGAATTAGAATTATAAAAGAAGCAGAAAAAATAGTCAACCTCATGAAAATTTAACGCGGATTTTTTGTGAAACATCTCGTCATTGAAATTAAATTAGCTAATGCTATTATATAAAAATGTCTTACCTTTTGAATTCAAAGTGCTTCGCTGTTTCCTAATTATGGCGGGAGAAGACATTTTCAATTCGAAAAAGCAAAAGTAAGATCACACGAAATAAGTACAGATACGAAAGACAAATCGATCTTTTCGGATATTGGAATAGGTCAGCAGATCTTAAGTGCGAAAGACAAAAAAGGTGTCGGCTGGGGTATCGTAAAAACGACCCATGGCGCGCGGATCCGTTTGAGGGTAGAGGAAAGATGCAATAAAACAAGAGTGCTGTTTCCTTTCATACACGCGTGACTCTGGAGACCTCAATGGATCCTTCAAACGCGTATTGTGGGAACTTAGACCTTTACTTGCCCGTTTGGGGATGTTATGCTATATTTATGCCGAGAGAACGTGGTGTCCTCAAGGCTCTTGCATTGCCAGGCATAAAACTTATCGCCAGAGCTTTCAGTTGAGGAAATTGTGCGGGTCAAAGACTTGTCATACGGAAACTCGGGTCCCCCGGGCCCTGGTTCCACCGAACCATCGGAACCATGGTCCCTAAGCCACTGAAGAACAGATATTTATGTAGAGGACAATCACGGTCTTTTTTTAGGATTGACTAGTAGTCACTTTGGGAGAGAGGAGGGGGACGCCGCAGAATTATTTTGAACCAGGGCGCCAAACTACCTCGGCCCGCCCCTGGGGATGTGCATCAAAAATCAACTAGTTTTCCTACGTTACCTTTTCTCATTATGCTCTCTTATTATCGTCCTATGGAAAAACGATTCTTTATATCCCTCTAAGTCAAAAAATAAAATCTCGTGAATCTTATCCTCGGTGCACTGCCTTCCGAATCGTGATGGATGTAGGAAGAGAATGCCAAAAAAATCTGATGTGGCCAACATATGACTTTCTCCATACAGAGCAGTGAATACAATTGCTCTCGACATCAGAAATATTTATCAGCGATTACACTCGAAAATAATTTTAAAACATTTTCGATAGTTTTTATTTAAAATTAAAAAAACAATAAGTAAAGAAAATTGTTACATTTTTCTGTGAATAACAAAATTTCGATGCGCATTTAAAATGACCCTTGGCAGCGTACGCAACGCTATCAGCAATTAGAAAATTGTATCATAGCAGCGGAAACAGTTGTATCCCATAGCGACGTTTTTAACATACATTTTAAATAAAAATCAAAATATCTCTTAAACTGTCGGTTCATGAACAATTGTTTCAAAGAAAACTTGTAGAAAATTACATTATATTTTTATAATAACAACTATTTACAAAAATCGAGTTTTAAATGAGATATTAAAATCAATCAATTATTTCGATAATAAATATATTTTAAAGTAAACTTTTTATCTAAAATTATTATTTTTTGTGAAATAAGAATACACTGACCTTTTTAAGCACCATTATTGGTTAGATAACTGGAATTTGACGAATAAGTTAAATATCTCCGAAATGGATGGTTCTACGAAAAATTGTTTCAAACCAAAGTTGGAAGGAATATTATTCTCTATAACTTTGGTCCTTATAAAGATTGTAAATAACAGCATTTTAAGGGGCATTTTCGATGGAAACCGAAAACACCGATTATTTATAATTTGTAATGGTTAATGTATATTATAATATTGTTTTAACGGAGATATTTTGCCAAAACCGAATCGGGATTCGAATAATCCTCAAATTCCGGTTAATCGATATTGTCCAAAAACTAATCATTTCTTCGTGCTCATACCAGTGTTATATATGAAATTTGGTAATGTTATACATAGTAAGTACTTTTCAAGATAGAGCGCCCACAATTACATACAAATCTGATGTGGCCAACACATGACTTTCTCCATATATGGGGTAAAGATATTTCAATTCTTTTTATGAATAGCATTATAAGCCAGAATTATTATTTCGTTTCGCAAAAGTATACAGTCGTCCTTATTGCCGTAAATTATGTATATTTTGAATATGTTTACAGAATCCACCGCTACATGGTGGTGGCGCTGTATACTGCAAATTAAGAAAAATTTAAATATCTCCGAAATGGATGTTTCTACGAAAATTTGTTTCAAACAAAACTTGGAAGAAATATTATTCTCTACAACTTTGGTCCTTACGAAGATTACCAATGACGTTTTTAAGGATATATTTGACGGAAACCGAAAAAACCGATTATTTATAAATAATTCCTAAACAATAACTGCTATGGAAAATTCTTTCAAATGAAAGTTGTAGGAAATTACATTCTCTATAACCTTTGTATAGAATTGTACATACAATAATGATGTTTTAACGGAGATATTTCGTCAAAACCGAATCGGTTTTCGTATAAACCTCGATTTCCGTTTAACAGCTTTTGTCCAAAAACTAATCAGCTCTTCGTACTCATACCAAAATGTTATATATGTAATTTGGTGTTAATATGACAATATGTAAGGTAAACTAGGAAAACCGATAAACATAAAGGAGAAATATGCATATACATATAAGGAACTCGGAAAAGTGAGCAGAGGATATACAGAAGCGACGGAAAAAAATAGAACGAAGGAAAAGGATTGAAATAGGGAGATAGATAAGAAAGGAGAGATATAAAGAGAGAAGAGCTGAGATGGGTAACGGAAGAATACGTCCATTCAGCTGCGTTTATTTGACCTCTCATTCCATTCCCCTTTTTTTAACGGACCAATCAAAGGCGCCATTCAACAGAGGCGATTTTCAGCGCGAAGCATTCACTTCCTTGTGAAAATACTCCGTGGAAAATAACAAGAACGCCTGCGAGTTTTTATTTTTTGCGGATTGCCCAGTAAGACGAAGAAGAAGATAGCTTTAGCATAGGAGCTTGAAAAAGTTTTGAGGACATTTTCAAGTGCTGGTAACATTACCAAAGTTGTGACCAAGGTGTCCTGTCAGCGGGTGCGTGATTTTATATCATCCTAATTTTTGTCTTTCCCGGTCTCCTTTTATTGCAGGGGGACTTAACATCCTTTCAATTGTTCACTGCTAACTTAGCGAGAACACTCTAGTTATGGTCGAGGTTCCCTACCTGGTGCTCGCGAGCACCGCTGTGCTCTTTGGAGGCCCGATGGTGCTCTTTGACAGCCTGGCTGTGCTCTCTCCTACGGTGCTTATTTCTTAGGACCAATAATTTAATTTGCTCGGTTTATTTCTTTCTAAACGTATGCAAGATCACTATGAATAATTTTGATTTGTTGGTTTCATTTTATTCATTATCAATACTGTTCTTGCGGAAGTGTAAGTGCTATTCTTTTGATATTCTAGGATACAACTTGGTGATCGCTTGGTGTTCTAAGATACAACTTGGTGCTCGCCACATCGAAAAGGTTGTGAATCCCCGAGTTAGAGGCTTCGGGACACTTTCGAAAAGTTTTAGGACATTTTCAAGTCCTGCTGACAGCACCGTTTGATCATGGTGTCCTCTTGCGTGGTGTTATGCTCTTCAAAATGTCATCTCTTTTTAATCTCTCCATACGTAGTAATGGGAAAGTATTGTGTTCACGAAAAAAATCGACTTCGAGATTTCAACGGAAATACACGTTTTGAGGTCCCTAGGGCACGCTTAGACTATTTTCGGAATGATGTCTGTGTGTGCGTGTGTGTGTGTGTGTGTGATTGTGGGCGCTCTAACTCAAAAAGTACTTGTCATATCCTTACCAAACGTCATATATAATACTTTAGCATGAGCACAAAGAACTGATTAGTTTTCGGACAATAACGGTTAAACGGAAGTCGAGGTTTATTCGAAAACCGATTCGGTTTTTGCGATATTTCTCCGTTAAAACAACATTATTGTATATACAATCCTATACAAAGGTTATAGAGAATGTAATTTCCTGCAACTTTCATTTGAAAGAATTTTCCATAGCAGTTATTGTTTAGGAATTATTTATAAATAATCGGTTTTTTCGGTTTCCGTCAAATATCTCCTTAAAAACGTCGTTATTGGTAATCTTCGTAAGGACCAATGTTGTAGAGAATAACATTTCTTCCAGGTTTTGTTTGAAACAAATTTTCGTCGAACCATCCATTTCGGAGATATTCAACTTTTTCTTAATTTCGAGTATACAGCGCCAATACCATGTAGCGGTGAATTCTGTAAACGTATTCAACATATAATTTACGGCAATAAGGACGGCTATTCTTCTACGATACGTAATAATAATTTTGCCTTATAATGCTATTCATAATAATTTAAATATCTATACCCCAAATATGGAGAAAGTCATGTGTTGGCCACATCAGATTTTTACTTTCTCCATACGTAGTAATGGGAAAGTATTGTATTCATGAAAAAAATCGACTTCGAGATTTCAACGGAAATACATGTTTTGAGGTCCCTAGAACACGTTTAGACTATTTTCGGAATGATGTCTGTGTGTGTGTGTGTGTGTGTGTGTGTGTGTGTTATTGTGGGCGCTCTAACTCAAAAAGTACGTGCCATATCGTTACCAAACTTCATATCTAACACTCTTACATGAGCACAAAGAACTGATTAGTTTTTGGATAATAACGGATAAACGGAAGTCGAGGTTTATTCGAAACCCGATTCGGTTTTTGCGATATTTTTTCGCTAAAACATCATTATTGTATATACAATTCTATACAAAAGTTATAGAGAATGTCATTTCCTACAGTTTTCATTTGAAACAATTTTCTATAGGAGTTATTGTTTAGGAGTTATTTATAAATAACCGGTTTTTCGGTTTCCGTTAAATATCTCCTTAAAAACATCGTTATTGGTAATCTTCGTAAGGACCAAAGTTGTAGAGAATAATATTTCTTCCAAGTTTTGTTTGAAATTAATTTTCGTAGAACCATCCATTTTGGATATATTTCGCTTTATCTTAATACCTGCATACAGCGCCAACACCATGTAGCGGTGAATTCTGTAAACATTCAAAATATACGTAATTTACGGCAAGGACGTGTCTTCTTCTGCGATACGAAATAATAATTTTGCCTCGTAATATTATTCATAATAATTTAAATATCTAGACCCCAAATATGGAGAAAGTCATGTGTTGGCCACATCAGATTTTTTTATTATCTGATAACTCCTCTTTTCCTCTTCAATTTGCCTTTTGCCCGATCCGGTTAACCATCGTGTACATATCTTACTTGTCGTATTTGCGATCCCCATTCTAGTATTTTCTGAATACATTTTCTTTTAAATACACCTTCCCATTGTATTTTCCGAATTCATCTCCACACCCAAGCTTCCAAACTGTCCCGATCTTTTCTGTTATTCCTCTGAAACGAACATGTGTTGTCCCTTGGACAACAGATAAAATTTTATCATCTTCATCCTTAATAGTGGTATATCACATGCTATACCGAGCAACGCCGTGTAATTTCGCTAGTAAATTAATAAATAATTATTTTTAAAAAACACATGCGCTCTTAAGGCATTAAGACCACCGCGGAGTACTTATTTTAAGCGAGTTTTAAAAGCGGAAGATGGCGCTCCTCTCTCTTGACGGCGGCGACTTTCAAAAATATACATATTCTTTCACCTTCCGCCGTCCGTTTGGCGATTGCCCCCTTCGAAAGCCATTCATTCCCGGCGAACAGCAGGCCCGATCGTATAAAGTGCACCTCACGATTGCAACCGGGCAAAAAAAAAAAAGGACGCACACACGCTCTATATATGTAAGAGTGACGGCAAGGAGTCGAAATAGAAGGCAGGCCACCAGAAGCGGACCCTCGGAAACGAACCACTGGTCTCTCTTTATACCGACCGTTCCCTTTTTCCCTTCCCATCCTACCCTCTTTTCTCTCCCCCTATCCCTTCCCTCCCCCCGCATCCCAACCCTTACTCATCCCTCTCTTCCCCGCCTCGAATCGTACGCACACCATTCCGGCAAAACTTCTCCCTACCATTTTCCGTTTCCGACCGACCCCAACCCCTCCCCGTTTCCTAGCAACACACGCCTGCCCCCAGTTTTCAAGGCGCGGAAAACATCATTTCCCTTCGTTCACATGTATGTGAACGAAGGGTATACCCTACCCAACCAAACCCTATTCCCTTTTACCATGCCTCCACGTTTCTAAAACCTCCCTCCACTCTCTCTCTCGCTCTCTTCCTCGCCTACCCATTTTGCTCTTGGTTTTCAGATACGAGTTCCTATTTATTCCGTTATCTTCTTCTCGCACTCGCTGTTTTTCTCCTTTATCTGTATCAGTTCTTCCCCTCTCTTTCTCTCTCCTCTCTATCTCTTCTGTCTTCTCTCTCTCTCTCTCCAAATATTTCAATCCCTCCTCTCCGTTCCTTCTCCCTCTGTCAGTATCTCTCTATTGGTTTCACATTCTGTTTCCTCTTCACTTCTCTCTCTCTCTTTCTCCATTCCTCTCTTCCACTCCTCTCTTCTTTTCCCCTCCTCCCTCCCTCACTCTCCTTCCCTTTTCCTCTCTCCTTTCTCTTACTGACTCTATCTCCCTCTCTCTCTCTTTCTTCCTACAACTCCATCTCTCTACTTGTCCCTCTCTCTCTTACATAATCTTCCTCTCTCTCCCTCCTTGTCTCTCCTTCCTTCCTTTTTCTCTCCGTCTTATCTTCTCAAATATTTCTATCCTTCCTTTTTATTTCTCCCTTCCTTCCTCCCTCTACCTTCATTTCCCTTTCTCACTTTTTCCATCTCCCTTTATTACCTCACTCGCCACCTCTCTTCTGTCACTGTCCTCTCTCTCTCCCTCCCTCTCTCTTTCTCTCTCTCCCTTACTCTCTTATCATGTATAATGTGTAACATATGTTTATACTTATATGTGTAACTTATGTTTATTCTTCTCTCAATCTGTAAATAATACTATCTGTAGGTTTTTCACACTCCCTCCTTATGTGGGTGTTTTCCTGCAGTGGGGTTTTTCCTAAGGTTTACTATATGTTAACTAATCTTATTTTTTTTACCGACAAACCACTGTCTTTATATACTTAACTCGTTTTGGTACATATATAGCAGACTGTCTGATGTGTTTTTTTTATCATTTGTGTATTTTTGTAGCTAAAAGTCTATGTAAGTTTAATTTTTTGCATCTGGCAATGGGTTAGAACCTTTTACGTCTCATGCTCCCCCCCTCTGATCTTATAAAATCCCCACTTCTCCCCCCTTCCCCCAGAAAAATTTCTGCAATGTTTTTAAGGATTTTATCAAAAAAATATTTGTCATTTTTGTTTTATTAGTTTTTGTGACCGAGATCAACGGAACACAAGATTAGAATAATCGAAAACGAGTCATTTTCTGAATTAGGCATATCTTTGTACCAACTTACCTTGCAAACACCTCCCAGCTTAACACGAAACAATAATATTTTGGCATTTAGACACAGGATTATGACGGTAATCACTCGTGGCAACTTCAAGTCGGCCAACTCATGAGGTGCTCAGGACACGCTGTTGCCGCACATTATTACGCTTTCCCGTAAGGCACAAATTACGTAAAAAATTATTTTGGTCCAAAAAAGCTTCCAGTCCCCCTGGAATCCTCTTTACTCCTCCCTGGAGGACCACTGGGTTAGATGGTAGAAGGGACCGTCCAGTCTCAATCTCGACCAGAAATAAAGGCGATATTCTATTCCAGGGATGGAAAATGATTTCTGCCTCGCGTGCCGAGAAAGTAACGCGAATCATCAGAATTTTTTTTCGCGTCCCACTATTTTACTCCTTCTCTAAAAAAAAACTTCATATTTTATACAGACAATTCAGGCTTTCGCGTGCCGAGTAAAATCGCTTGCGTGCCGTTTCTGGCACGCGTGCCAAGCATTTGCCATCCCTGTTCTATTCAGTTCCCTTCTCTCTCCTTTCATCTCACTCTTTGTCTCCATCTCGCCGCTTGTCGCTCCCTCTCACTTCATCTGTCTCTCCCTCTTTCTCTCCTGTCTATCTACATCTCTCTCTCTCTCTCTGTTTCTCATTCTTTTCCTTCCTCTCTCTCTCTCTCACTCTGTCAGTATCTGTTCCTTCAGTTTCACTTCTGCCTCCTCTCCCCAAAACAGGACAAAGCCAACCCTCGCCGCACTATACACTGCACACGACACCGTCTATCTCTCTCCTCGATGTATACATATATTCCGTTCACTCCGGCCGCAAGGAGACCCCTCCCTGTCTCCTATCACTCATTGGTCAATAATTGCGGAACCAGATCGTGTTACGAGCATCGCGATTAATTCCACACTTGATTAAGGACTTTCAGCGGTGGTTCTCGTGTCAAACCGTTGCCTCTAGGCGGCGGATAAACGTTGCGAAACATACGCCGATGATTTAAATCTCGTCGGATTAAATTTTTTTATTTAATTAACCGTTGCTGAAGGCCGCGGTCCAATCCGTTTCGTGTGTCCAAAACTCTATACGGCATTAAAGGAAAGCAGAAATACTTAAAGGTTGTCTAGGTGCAAAAAAATAGGTTATAGTCCTGTGACGGCGTACCTGTGACACGCGTGCCGTAAGTGGCACGCAAGACGATTTTGGTAGGCACGCCAACGATAGGCGAAAAACGATGAAAGCATTTATTTTACTGATTTACTGCCGCGAAAACACTTGTTTTATTTAGTTAACTATTATAAACATTAGTTTTATGATTACAAATTTCGATCTCTTATGTCATGATCACGAATTTAATTTAGTTGGCACGCAAAAAAAATCACGGAATTTTTTGTGGCACGCGAGGCGGAAAAGAGTCGACAATTCCAGTAATATTGGCACGCAGGCAATAGAAGGTTCGCCATCACTGCTATAGTCTGTAACCTATATATTTACGCATTGTCTCATTTATTTTTAATTCAAGAGTTCCGTTTACTTCACTCCTGGAATTTCCTGGTCGATTATTTCTGAACGTTGTGTTCTTTTCATCGTCGTATTCGGTTCAAACATTTCTCTTTTTATATTCATGTTCATTTCATACTACTCTCCATGCGTTATATTTTGTAGAGGTATTTGGCCAAGAAAAATTTGAGGAACTTGTTTTTTTTTTAATTTGCACGAGTTCGCGAATCAATCATCAATTTAGAACCAAGAAATGCTACAAATCTTTTTTCCCAGAAACGATAAGACAGACCAACAGAGGCATTCGTTAGAGTTCATTTGGCGCAGTGACACCTCCTGCCAAATGCTTCTGGCGTCTTGCAGGGCATTCATGTAAATGTAAATTTAAATATGTAATGAAAACCATGAAGAAAGACACTAAGCATGTATGTTCCTTGATATTTCCAGGCGTAACACGTTATGGTAGTTTTCAGTCTACCTTAAAGAGCATATCCCTTCTCGCAGAAATCAGTCAAGCAATTGACAATGAACTAATCCGAAGAATAGAATAAAATGGTTAGCAACGATGTAAACAAATTTTATGTCATTTACTATTGAATGAATTTTCATTATTGATATTTCAAAATATTGCCCCTGCTCGGTTTCACGAATCTAGCTGTTTTTTCCATCGGACGATAAGAGAACATAATAGGAAAAAAGTAACTTAGGAAAAACTTTGGAATTTTTTACCACTGCATCCCTTGCCATCCACCAATAAGGTGACCCTCAGGGTATCCTGTAGATCAGCGTTCTCAACCTTTTGCAACTTGCTTCCGACCACACCGAGAAATCGATTGTAGGACCGTTAGATACAAGGGATCATGGCCGCCAAGAGCTGACACGGGCCCTGGGGAAGGGTTAGCATATGGCCCCCATCCCTTTCTTAGAAAAGGGGGGTTGAGGGATCGCGTTATAGAGAAAAACATAAGGTAGCGAAAAAAATATTTTACCTAAATCACAATGAAAATATAAGAGCGGTGGAGGCACTTATAGGTTAGTTGAAATTCAAATGATGCGTCACTGAAATAATTAATATTTCTACATACTAATTTCATATACACTTCATTCTTGAATTAATGTTAAACACAAAGTACCTACTGGTAAGACGGTAAAAATGATCATATCTATAAAACATGCTTATCATTCATATTTTCTGTTACTTGATTAGTTATTTTATTAATATTTTTTAATTTTATCTACTTTTTCGGGGCTCCCAGAGGCCCGGTCCCGGGCATTTTGCACCGGTATCCCCACCCTCTCGGTGGGCATGCTAGGGATCCTTCTTTCCTAGGACGATAAGAGAGCACAATAGTAGAACAATATGATAGGTCGGAGACAGTCCCCCCCCTGCCACACACCAATTACGGTGGCTTGGAGGGTAATTAATCAGATTCAGAAACAAAGCGTCAAAAACAGAACCCCACCTTTTCCAAGAAGTGGATTTGTACGTCAAATTCACTTTAGAATTATATTAATCAACGATGGAAATTTTAACATACTTACTGCAATAATGTTGCCGGGAAAATTTTTTATAATAATTATTTTCGAAATTTTGCGTCCCAACTATAGACTAACTTCGCGTCCCACCGGTTTAGGGACACTGATGTAGATGAGCTGTTCTGCGTCGGATCTTTTCCTACCGCATGTCCTTAAATGAAAACAGAATGCGTGCACGGGGAGTCGACGTTAATTTCGAACGCATAAAATATTTCAATCAGAAATAGAATGTGTGGCAGATGAAGAGAATCGATCCGCAAGAGTGACAGCGTCCTCCTGCATAGGGTGGCGAAAGTGACGGACAAATTAAGGCACATAGCCATCAGCGCGTCGTCGTGGACTGCCGAAAATGTCGGCCATTTACGGCGAAAATTATGTGAGAGGGTTTCTTTCCTTTTTCAGACGGCCAGGAAAGACTCTCTCGACTTGCTTTTTAACACGCGAACGGGTCTACTTCAGCCGTGGTGTAAAATTTCCCTTCCTTTTTCTGGAGAGGACCGTTTACAAGGCAGGATGATGCGGGCGGACAAGGCCCCCTCCCTTCCTCGTGTACCCCTCAATAGGGGGCGGCTGCACTGCACAGGATATCGCAGTGAGGAAGGAAGGGCAAGGGATGCGCCCCAATGCGCATTACCACAACCCCCGCAGCCCTCCCTCCAAGCCATCCTCGAGGATAATAAGGTATCCTCAAGGTCAACCGTGCGTATGCCCTGCCGAAATGCAATGTATGATCATGAACGTATTCGTGCACATGGATGTATGCTCGTTTATTCCTGTGCTTGCATGCGCCCTATTTACCAGACTATAAGACTACCTCGAATATAAGACGACCGCCCTTCACAGAAATTTATTTTGGCGAAAAAAAATGTTTCATAAGGCATTCTGAAGAATATTAATAATCAAGCAAGATTATCAGAGTTAATTTTTGTTAAATATCTAAATATTGTCATCGCAGTGCATAGTGCAAAGATAATTTGTTTGTTTTTTTCTGGATAATTAGCCTCTACGACTTTAATAGCCATAACTTCTTCCACATAAGGATTACGAAGCATATAAACCATCAACAAGATTGTCGGAGTTAATATTTTTGTTTAATTAATATCTAAATAATTTGTTTGTTTTTCTGGTTAATCAGCATCTTGGACTAATATAGCCATAACTCCTTCCACGCGCGATCTCCACAAACCACACAAGTAGGGGACGGGGGGACCTCAGGTCGTAAAATCCGACGGATTTGAACCTTGGATCGCTGTGTGGAAGGCGACCGCAACCTCGGATTTCGGTGGAGGCGCGTCGATCGGCCTTGCAGTGTCGTAAGAGGCGAAGTTTCGCGCCCGGGGGCATGACCGAAAAACACCGCCTAAGAGTTTCAAAATTATAAAAAATATTTAATTCGGATTGAGCGCAATAACGTAGAAACACATATTTCAAGCATGGTTACCATGTGTCTCTATATTATAAAATCGTAATGGTCATCATGATGCGTAACGCTGTAATTTTGTGAATAACTCGATTAGAAATAAACTTAGAATCCTGAAAGTTCTCAGGATTTCAGTGTTGATGAATCTTTACGTTATGACAAAAACTTTAGAAAAAGGTCTCGGGTTCGACTCCAGAGGATCAATGCCGTTTCCCATAAGATAACACGTAAAAATCACCCTTTTGGTTTGAAGGCTCTCATTCTTTTACTCTTTAAAATATCTTAAAATTAAGTTATCGACACGAAATTTGCACGTAAACACGCCAAAATGAATGAGGATTCTTATTCTTACCGTCGAATACTCAATCTGATTCGAATTCGCTCATATTTTGAATTTGTACACCAGTTTTGGTAAATTTTTTAACATTTCAATAATAAGATTCCATGGTTACCGGTCCTCGGTAATTTCCGTGCATGTGCACTTAAAGGCTTAAAGATCGGAAATAAGAGTAAAACTTCCTCGAAATGACCGAAGATATAAATTTAATGCAAATAAATCGAACGCAGTATTTATGTTATTTATGTTATTTATATATTTTTATCTATATTACTAAAATCCTATTTCTGGTTGTCTCTCTCTCTCTCTCTTTAACGGTTTGTATGTACCTCAGCCATTTTTAATCTCCGGGAATTTCAGCCCTCTAAGTTTATTTTTATCGAGTTATTCAACTAATTTTCTTAATTTATTGAAAACCAAACACATCCCTTATAAACTATATTCATTAAACTCATATTCAAAACATATTCTCCTTAGACTACTCTAAATCCAATAGGTACATGGTAGGAACGAAGAAACAGCGAGCAAATGGGAGGGGGAAGGGGTTGGCATTCACACCCCCTTTCTCCCCAATGGCTACAATATTGAGACTTTGCATGGCATGAACGTTTGGTTTCCTACTGACCCTCAATCACTTTCTGATTTTTACTGATGTAGCTCGTGTTATATCAGGGAAATATAACGACCTAATTGGACGTGTGCAAGCTCTCATTCCCACAGTTAAGTGGAATCATTGCTGCATTTATTGATAATACTTAGCATTCAGAAAAAAATGAAGACAACACTCGACGAAGTAGAGAAAATTGTCAACTTTATGGAAGCTCGTCCTCTTAATTCCCGAATTTCCAATGTCCTTTGTGAGGAAACAGGCAGTCATCGTAAACGCCTTCTTTCGCATTCCGAAGTCTCGTGAAAAAATACCCGATTTTTTGAATTATGAGACGAAGTAGGAATATTTTTGGAAAATACGCCATTTCAACTTAACGAGCGGTTGAATGATTTTTCACGGTTGGCTATTGTGGCGTACTTATTCGACATTTTTATCCATTCAGATGGACTAAATTTGAACTGACAAGGGATAGTAGATCCATGCTAAAGAAAAATTGCCCTTGGCTACACATTCATCGCACTCAACAATTATAAAATGTTATCATAGCAACGGAAACAATTGTACCACTTGGCGACGTATTTAACATTCATTTAGAAGAAAAATCAAAAAATCTCATAAACTATCGGTTTTATGAAAAAATGTTTCAAATGAAACGTTTAGAAAATTGAAATGCCTTTAACTTTGATAATAACATATATTTACGTAAATTGAATTCTAACGGAGATATTTGAAAAAAAACCGGAAAAAATTATATGAATAAACCTTCACTTCCGGTTGATCGGTTTCAGCCAAACCCGTTTCAGATCTTGAATTACTTTATAGTTTTGGTGGTAGAATACATAGAAACATAAAATATATTTTTCTCCTGTTTTACAATTTTCCAACATTCCAACTCATTCCTATCGCGTAAGGATTTGTGATCTTATCATCCAGTCTTTTGTAGCATATCCAAGAGGTCCTTCGAAATTTTTAAGAAACATATCGATTATAAAATTCAATATCCCGTCTTGGAGTTTACGTTTTAAAAATTAAAACGCAACAGGTGAAGATTAATCTCATCCCTCGGAATAATCCACCTCTTTTAAATCTTTAAGGACTTAGCCTCATTGTAAATATTTACAATCGAAAATATCGCTTTTAAATCATTAATGAATCCTCGTAGTAAATGTTTTCAATCAAAAAGAAAACATTCCAAGAAGGCCGTTTCAAATAAATATGTAAGTATAAATAAGCTTCCGATTCCTTGTTAGTTTTTATTTTTAACAGACAAAAACCATGCCTCTTCCAAAGCCGTGAAAAAAAAAGGTCGGGAAGATAGAAGAAACCTCTTTAGGTGAAATCGCCACTGATTAAGGCTGCTTCGTACCCAAAAGTACTCACACTTTGTTTTCCCAAAACATTTAGTGCCTATCAGAGAAATAGTTCGTTAGTTTGAAAGGTCTGGAATATTTTGGAAGAGAGAACCTGATTTCGGTGAAATTGCCACTGACGACGGCTGCTTTGTATAAAAACATACGCACACTTTGTTTTCGCAAAACATTTCGTGCCTATCAGAGAAATAGATCGTCATTTTGAAAGGTCGGGAAGATTTGGGAAGAGAGAACCCGATTTCGGTGAAATCGCCACTGACGACGGCTGCTATGTGTCGAAAAATGCGCACCGTTTATTTTCCAAAAACATTTTGTCCTCATCAGAATCAGCCAATAGCTCCGAAAACTCACATTTTTTAACGGAAGAATTTTTCGGCCGACTCGTTTTCTTTTCTTCGTATTCCTTTGACTGTCTTTTAAGCCAAGAAGAAAGGATTGGCAGCCACATCCTCATTCACCCTCTTCTCTCTTCCTCTTTCATACACACACTCTCTCCCTCTTTCTCTCTAGTCCTTCCATTCCCCTTCCATTACGGCTTAGCGATAACCGCCTTCCGTTTCCCAGCAGGTGTCACCGGATCGCAGTCGTTGTCAAGAGAGAGAGAGGGAGAGAGGGAACGGAGGTATAGAAAAAAAAAGGAATCCCTCTTTCTCTCTCTCGTCTCCTGGCAACATGTCGCCGCCGCTCTCTGCGAAGAGAGAGCGACGCCCTCGCACGTGATGAGTCCAGCGATCACGATCGGCGGCGTAAGCGCACGAAACGGGAAAGAGAGAGGGTGGCCAGCCAGCACCAAACTGGTGTTCTACTCTCACAAGACGGACTGAATCGAGGAGAGAATTAACCTATGTATATATCTTACTTTTTCAACCTGAAACTGCCTGAATTATAACAGTTTCAAGTTTCAAGGTTTTCAGTTTAATGAACCCTTTCAGATTTAATCTTTGTGGGTAAAAATCCGGATATCGGAATACGAGCTGATTTTAGTTTCTCGCTGTCTTAATCTTTTTTTTAAATCTCCGCCACTATATTTTAATAAGTCTGTCTGTCTGACTGTTCGTTTATGCACGCCCATATTTTTCAACCGGGGCGTTCCCGTCTGTCCACTTGATTCAAAATGGCGGCCAGTTTTCTGTCTCTTCCTTTATGAACTCCCACAATCAACCGATTCCTACCAAATTTGGCACGATTGCAGAGGGCACTAAGGGGAAGGTCAACACGGGGCTTCAGTGCCCGTCTGTCCACTTGATTCATAATGGCGGCCAATTGTTTGACTGTTCCTTTATGCACGCCCATATTTCTCAACCGATTCCGATCAAATTTGGCACGATTATTGGAGACAGCAAGAGGATTCTAAATGCTGAGTTGGAGACATTGGCTGACTTGGGCCTTCTGATGACTCTGGCGCTAAGCAATTAAGGCGCCTGCTACCTAATTACACGGTAGAGTCTCGATAATTCGAGTGTCGCTAACTCGAGTTCCGCTTAATCCGAAGTCATCCTCAGAAGAAAAAAACAGGTTCCTTATTTTAAATTTGGGTTCATGGACGCCGTCAGAAAGGAATAGGAGACGGTTTGCCCCAACGCAGAGCAGCCAGATTCGTAAAGCAAAAATATGAGCAAAAGTAAAGCGTCACATCACTATTGAAGGAGTTGAATTGGATGTCGCTAGGTGATCGCAGAATTAGCGCTAGATCGAGGCTTTTTGGAGAAATTTAGGTCGGAAGTTCTGTTAGAGGAGGTCTCAGGAATATTAGAGGCACCTATTTAAATGGGTAGGCACGATCACAACGATAAAATACGATAGATCGACTGTAGGACCGAATGATATCAGGGTTCCTTTTTCCCAAGGACCATACGGGATAGTAACAGGAGAGTGATTCCCGCGAGAGAAGTAATTAGGTAGGCTTTGGTGCGCTGAACACCCTGCCACCCACCGAATCCGGTGATTTGCAGGGCAATATGTAGATGTAGATGCAATTAAGGCCACTGCAACCTAAGTATACGTTACAGTCTCGATAATACGAGTGTCTCTAACCCAAGTTCCGATTAATCCGAAGTAGTCCTCAGAAAAAAACCAAGTTACAGTGAAACGTAGTAATCTGCAATAAGAAATATTTAGAGGGAGATATGGCTTCAAGTAGACACCGTTATGCAAACGCACCTTTAAAAGTTTGTTTTTTGTTGGTTTGGTGTGAAAAAATCCTTCGTCGCAATGAGTAAACAAGTTAGGAAAGTATACAGCGTACATATCACAAATAAGCGCCTTTCGTGCAAATGAGTATTAAAAAGAAATGGTATACCTGTATGTAAGGGAAATAGCGTCATAAAGTTCTTTTCTTCCTCATAAATAACCCATTTTCTTCCTATTTATAATACTGCATGCACACGTAAGTAAATTAAACGTTTGTTTGTGAGATTGGTAATGTTAGCAACAATGAAGATGTAACCATGAAAGAAAATTCCTAATTTCAACTCGAATTAAGACATTCTGGTTTGATTTTCTTGAGAACGGTTACTCCTACGATAAAAATGTATAAACAAGTTAGGAAAGCGTACAACGTATCACAAATGGGCGCGTTTCGTGAAATGGAGTGTTAGAAAGAAATTATATACCTGTACGTAAGGGAAATAGCGTTTTAAAGTTCTTTTCTTCATTATAAATAATCTATTTTCATCCTATTTAAAATAGGTACATGCACACGTAAGGAAATTAAACGTTTGTTTGTGAGATTGTTTATGTTATCAACAATGAAGAAGTGACCATGCAAGAAATTTTCAAAGTTTAACTCGATTTAAGACTTTCTTTTTCGATTTTCTCCATAACGGCTAATCCTACGATAAAACTGTATATAGTTCAACAACTTTTATTTGAAAAATATTTTAATATGAGCAATACTTTAAGAGATATGACGAAAATTTAATTTTTATCACCAGTAAAGTGGTACCCCTGATTGGTTTACGTGATTCATTTTTGCGATTTTCTAATTATCTTTAACTGTAAGTCCTTAATATCAAATTTCATGAAAATCCGTTAGGTAGAAGCCGAGAACGAACATGCGGACGGACGGACAGACCGACAAAAATAGGCGCTCACGCTGGAGGCGAAACGCGCCTAAAAAAGACTGTCGGCGTTTTTTTTACTCTTTAATATAAACATGTTTTATTATAATTTTTGTTATAATTTGGTGCTTCTTATCCAAATACGGCGATTTTTTTTGTATTTGTTTTTTATAATAGAAATGTTTGTACATACGTATTTTATTTCTTTTTACGCTTCTACATTTTATCATTCTGCATAATCCGGGTTTTCAATATAATGCGAGTTGGCTCTGGTCCCGATTACCTCGGATTATCGAGGCTCTGCTGCAGTGGCAGATTTAAGGGGGTTCGCACTTGTCGCGCGCCAGGAGCCCCTTGAAATAAGGGCTCTGAAAAAATGTTTTTCTATATAATCTATATATAAGTTTATATATATATATACTACGGAAGAGGAAAGGTAAGTAAGGATATTTAGGGCAACTAGGTGTTGAAGGAAACCCAGTGAACACTTACCGGAAGTAGAGCCGCTGGGGTGTTGGAGAGACACATTTGTAGAAGTTATTGGAGCTTTCGGGATGATCCCTTCCTCAGCACAAGAGAGACACAACTGATATGGCAGTGACACTGGGGTGAAGGTGTGAGGGTGGAAGGGAAGGGACCGTGGAAAGGTCGGGGATTGGAGGATGTAGAAGGGGGAGAGGGTGGAAAGAAGGAAATATTAACGGATATTGAGGCCGGGAGGAGAGAAAGAGTTTAAGATTTGGATATGGGCCAGTTCCCATTGATGGAGTTGGGGGGCGGAAGCGTCGTCCGGGAGGGCGCGGATGGCCCTCACCGTGAAACAAACATTGAAACTGAGATTGTGGTTATTCGCATGCACGGCCACCTAGTTGCCCTAAATATATATATATATATACACACATACACACATACACTTGTGGAAGAGGAAAGGTAAATGTGGATATTTAGGGCAACTAGGTGTTGAAGGAAACCCAGTGAGCACTTGCCGGATGGAGAGCCGCTGCGGTGTTGGTGAGACACATTTGTAGAAGTTGTTGGAGCTTTCGGGATGATCCCTTCGTCAGCACAAGAGAGAGACAACTCAATAATTGTGTCTCTCTTGTGCTGCCGAAGGGATCATCCCGAAAGCTCCAACAACGTCTACAAATGTGTCTCTATTACACCCCAGTGGCTCCCCTTCAAGTAAGTGCTCACTGGGTTTCCTTCAACACCTAGTTGCCCTATACACACACACACACACCAGTGTAAAGCAGTGTTTTATCTGGGGTGATCTGTTTTGTTTATTTAAAATACAATCCTTTGCTATCAAATAACAGTAAGGAATGAAGCAGGAGCTTATAACCTTCTATATATCGTCTCAGCGGAGTAGCTCGGTCTAATTCTCGTCATCTTAACCTGCTCACCCATTTTCCCTATCTATAGCCGTAAGTTGAGCAGACAGCAGATTTCCTCCCGTATCGCAGCTTCCTTTCCTTTCCTACACATTTCGAAACGTAAAAAAATGCCGGTCTGTACTTTTTTTGCATACGGATATTCGTAACAGGTAATTTGTATACCTGTTTCTCCTTTTCTATGGGAGATCCACTTATTCCGACCGATTGCCTTCTCAGTGGCGGCCGAATACACATAGGGGCCATTTTCATCGATTGATCGATATATGATATATTATATCGATATATATATATAATATCGATATTCACCTTCGATAATTTTTGCGATTAATATATCGTAAAACGTTTGTTATCGTTTCAAACGAGTTGAAAAATTGAGACGACGAATGAAACGTCGAACACATACCATCTACGTAGATCCCAGCCCGGTCGGCGACTTTCATTGCTTGCCAACACTTATCTATCTTCAAATAATGTATAGATATCTTTCAGGTAGAAAATATAGCGTGGAAATAAATACAGAAAAATCCACTTCCATGCGAATATTAAGTAAAGAAGAAGAAAATTTGAGCATAAGTTTTGGAGGAAAGCTATTAGAACAAGTTTCAGACTAAAAATATCTTGGAAGCATCATAGCGACAGAAGCAAAATGTGGCAATGAAATCAAGGCTAGAATAGCGAAATCAAAAGCCGCTTTCAGAAGAAAGAAACTCCCGCAATAAGTTGGTAAAATGCTATGTACGGAGTATAGTTTTGTATGGGGAAAGAACATGGACGCTAAGTAAAAATGATATTAAATACTTGGAAAGCTTCGAAACGTGGACATGGAGAAGAATGCTGTAGATAAAATGGACAGATAGGGTGAAAAATGAGGAAGAACATACTACGGAGAATAGGAGAGAAGCGAACGATTAAACAGACTATCAGAAAGAGGAAGGCTAACTGGATTGTGCATTACCTGAGAAGAGAGAGCATGATTAAACAAGTGCTAGAAGGAAAACTGGATGGAAAAAGAGAAAGGTAGGAAAAGGTTTCAGCTGGTAGACGACTTGAAAGGGAAAGAGAGCTCTCAAGACATGAAGAAGGCTGCAGAAAATTGGATTATATGGAGAACCAGGTTTAACCATGAATAATCACGGACCTGTCTACGGACAGACTACTTATGATGATGATGATCTTTCAGGATCAAAGATATTGGCGCCTGTACCTTGGGCATACTTGTGAAACCGAAACACGATTCTTGCAGGAAAAGACCTTGCCTCTTCACCCGCCAAGGAATTATCAAGCTCGTCATATGACTGAAATATTTTATAATCTACTTTCGCTGAACCGCCACTGAAGACGACTGAAATGTTACCGATATGCGGATGTTTCGTTTCATAGCATGTTTATTGCCATTGATTCTACCCAAGACGAGTACTTACTTACTTTTTCAATTTCTTTATATCGAAGTGCGTATTCTCGAATTTTTTTCCTTAAATCCCTTGCGATATATCGATCGATCGATGTATAAATCGATAATCCCTAAATGAAGCTTTTGAAAATCAGCAAATACGTCTTTTGTGAATGCCAACGGTTTTTGAGGCGTAGCGCGGAATTTTAAAAAAATATAGGACGAGGTTTACCTCTTTCTCTATCTCCTAAGATCGCTTATATGGACGCGCCCATCTGCCTCGAACCAATTCTCTATTTGGGACAGCTGGATTTCATAATTAAGAGGAAAACACGCAGAGGAAAACGCACGCACGCATAAAAAGAAATGCGATCCCAACAAGAATATATAACGGACAGAGGAAGGGATTGGATTTAATAAGATGGGAACAAATCGCCGCTCATATTAAGGTAATTTAGATTCCTTTGGACGGTTTTGAGCGATCCGTGTTCAAGAACGGATTTCTTTGCTTACGGTAAAAATAAATTTTTTGTATTGGACGACTCGAAACGCAAAAAACATAGGTGTATACATGGTGGGTCAAAGAAATGTACCCGATTTCAAAATTAAAATAAATTAAATGTGATATGAGTTTGAATCAAAAACCAATTAATAGAGAGATCTTTAGAATTTATTTTCATCGATACAGATTTTCAAAACGTCTTCCATCATTTTGAGCACACATGCTAATTGGTGCAGTACAGTTTCTGATTACAGACTATAGGATTACATGCTTTATTTGTTTACAAATGAAACGCTGCAATTAGGCACATACAACTTATTACAGTATTTAAAAAATATACGGTGAAACAAGCAACACATTAAATTCCTATAAAAATACCCTGTTGGCTATAGCTATTGCGTGAAAATTGTCTGAGGCATTGTGAACTAATGACAAAAAATGTTATTTAGTAAAAACATTTTGACTTTTTTCTGATTAATTCACTTTATTATTCAATCCTATCTTGTGTGGTTATCCTGTAATTTCATTTTGAAATCGAGTAAATTTTTTTTTGGAAAACAGTGTATAAGCAGATATGCATAAACGCACCCTTGAGATGGAAAGAGAAACATTTGTGTCAGTTTACCCTTATATTTTGCCTTCTTCTACTTCATAATGTGATAGCTTTGTCTCTAAAGCGGGAGCCTCTCAAACTCAAACCATGCGTGATGGCACTGCATCTAAACCGCGCGCCGCATTCCATATCAAGAACATTCTTCTGCAGCCTAACTGCATAGAGTGTGTTTTAAATGAAAATGAAAAAAGATATAGACCAGATATTTCGGAAGAGATGATTTAGTACATTTCTTAAATTTCCTACATCGTTTAAAAATACTTTACTACCAATACGTTTGAGTTTGAGCTGCATCATAAAAGTGTATTATTTTAGCAGACCGCTTGAGGTCCCAGCTCTCTATATCGTTATTAATTTAGCAGAGTCAACTCCATGAAAATATATAAATTTTTAAAAAAATAAATAAGTAAAATTTTCCGAAAATGTAGCATGGCCGAAACTTTTTCACTTATTTAGGTAACACATTTTGACAAAACATGGCGGCGTTACCATAGAGATGAGGCCGTGTAAAAAAGAAGGCCGATGAAGGCATTTGTGTAAGGACCGAGTATTGACGACAGGGAGAATTTCACCCTTGAGTGTACATAATATGTTTTTTTGTGAGAGGCAGACTACGTAGGAAAAAAGACGCTAGACGTGGTTATGACGTGAGCTAGAGAGAAATGAGAAGGAAACAGATGAGGAGACATTAAATATAGCTGGATTAGAGAGGGAGAGAGAGAGAGAAGGAGAGATAGATAGATAGATATATGTCTTTATTTTCTGGGCGAAATTGAGACTATAAGGTAGAGGGAGAGAGAGGAGTATAGAGAGGGAGAGAGAGAGGACTAATTATAACGATAAAGGGGGAGACAAGAGAAATGAATTGTTCGAATTCTGTCAGGCGCGAGTTTCGTGGAAGAGGTTGCTAGGAAAATGACTGTAAAGAGTGGAGTAGTTAATAAATTTTAATTTATAAGGACTCTTAAACTCGCCGCCCGCTAAGTAATATAATTTTATACTACATCTTCCCATACTAGAATGCATTTCTTATAAAATATTTAATGGAAATTTATTGTAAGAACAGTAGAATAGTAGTCTCTGATTATCCGAGGTTCCGTGTTATCCGAAAAAAATCTGATGTGCCAAGTCGGATTAAGACTTCGCGCGGCTATGATGAAAATGAGGGCCGCCGTAGGTAACAAGTATAACTAAAAAAACAACCCTTTTAATTTAAACAACATTTAGGAAGTGTATAGAGTAAAGATAAAACACCAAACCAACCCAACGGTTTGTTTCAGTGATTTTACTGTCAATTAAAAATTTTACGGCCTTCTCTTCGTCTCCAATCATTCGTAAGAAGACGGGAGTCTGTGACGGGGTTAGAGAAGTGAAGGCGCTAAAATGGCAGTGGGCGGGCCATATTGCTAGAAGAGATTACCAGAGTTGGACGTCCAGTGTCATCGAATGGATCCCAAGAAACATCAAGAGACCGTAAAGGAGACCTAAAGACAGGTGGGACAGAGAGCTTGCTAACTTCTTGGGGCAAACTTGGAGGAGGGATGCAGTTGACAGGGAAAATGGAAAAGTCTGGGGGAAGCCTTCATCCGTCAGTGGATTGATAAAGGCTGATGATGATGGTGATATATATCGAAGGAAACAGTGTTGTTCGAGATTAGGTTTCTCATCGATTCAGTGCACGGAGGAGGGTTTAACCAAACATTAATCGATCAAAATGTTCGCCATTGCACCCGAATCGGAATGAAAAAAGTAAACCGCTCAACAGGTCCTCTTGTCGGCCAGTTGCGTAGACGGCACTTGTAAACATCGCGTTTTGTTCTCTTCAGCTGAAGATCGAAAATTCGATTCACGCACGGCATGATCGTTATACTTTTACGGTAGGTGTCGCTAATTCGTATCACTAATTATTGCTGCCAGCCAGTTATTGTAATCAGAAGCGGATTTCAAAAATTAAAAATCTGATTTGTCCAGCCCATGACTTTCACCATGCAGAGTAATGAATATGATTGCTCTCGGCATCAGCGTTCTCATGAATAATTATCGGCAATTACACGTCGTGAATAAACTTTCAATAATCTTTACGTTGAAAAAACAATAAGTAAACAATACTATTAGCTGCTGCTATGGATAACAAAATATCGATGCGCCATTCAAATTGCCCATCGCCATCACTGATTAGAAAATGTTATCATATCAGCGGAAACGGGTATAACTTAACTTTGGTTACTTCTGACGGATAATGGAAATATCTCTTAACCAATCCGTTTTATGGAAAAATGTTTCAACAAACCTTGTAGGAAAGTATTTTTCACTGTGAAACTTGTGTTAAAAACTATTCACGTGTGTAATTGCCGACAATTATTCTTAAGGGCGCTGATGCCGAGATCATATTTCATTACTCTAAGTACTTATATGAAGTTTAGTCATTTGCTGAACACATCAGATCGTTTAATGTTTGAATTTGGAACACAAAATACAAAACGAATAAGCGAAAATTCTTTCGACGATCTTCGACACGTGAGATAGAAGGCATATTGTTCTGTGATCTTTACAACGCATTACCTTCAGCTTCTTCCTTATAGGGATGGTCGTTATTTCTAGGAGATCTAATAAATAAAAAATATATATGTATGACCTATGGAGGGCATCAATTCGCCATCGGTCTATGCCTGATTCGCCGCATTTGGCGAGTGTCGAAGAGGTTGTACAACGCTGCTTTACATAATATAAACTGAATAACGCAATTTTGAATAACGCGACCTCCTTTAAGAACGCGCCCTTTGCGTTAATCGAGGTATTGCTGTATTTTAACAAGAAGCATTCCGCTACGTGGGTTGTTTGTCAAGGCTGTGGACATATAAGAGTGGACATAAAGGCAGTGGACATAAAGACTGTGGACATATATTACGGTGGACGTAAAGACTCTGGACATAAGGGCAGTGGACATGAAGGCTGTGGACATAAAAGAGTGGACATAAAGGCAGTGGACATAAAGACTGTGGACATATCATCTGGGAACCGCCTGTTTGTGCCGATAGGTCAATGGCGTCGATTTGTCCTTCCTTAAACCCTTATGTGTATTTGTGCGTGGGTGTAGCAGTCATTTGGAACGAGGAATGGCGTCTCGTAATTCCAAGTCGATATTTTTTATGCTTTTATATGGTTTTGGTATGGTATATATATATATATATATATATATATATTGATTGGCCTTGTAGGTCTTCATATTACAGTCATTCTCCGTATACCGCAGCTCGCTCCTTCGTAGATACGCCATTGGTACTCGGCGATATTTTTTTTAGTAAGTGACATCGGAAAGCTGCATTATTTTACCAAAATAAAAAACGAATCATTATTTTATTATTTGTGGCAACAACAGAATTCCAAAGGAAATAACCTCTGAAAGGTTAAATTTTATTCAAGTTATTTAATAAACATATACGCGTTCCATCACTAGCTATTATCAATATAATTCACAAATATTTTCCAGCACAACCGTAGGGATAAATAAGCCAAAATCATTCATACTTGATGAGAAGTTCTGTAATTAGAAAATTAATGTAAATACGTTTATTAACATTTTTTTAAATTTCAACCCTTCTGGGGTAATTTACTTTTTCGGTTTTGCTGTTATATTAAATAATATAAAAATTATAGGCGCTTTTTCAGGCGCGTTTCTCCTCCAGCGTGAACGCCTATTATCGTCGGTTTGTCCGTCCGTCCACATGTTGGTTCTCGGCTTCTACCAAACGAATTTTCATGAAATTTCATATTAAGGACTTACAGTTAAAGATACAAGAAAATCGCAAAAACGAATCACGTAAGCCAATCGGGTAACACTTTACTGGTGGCAAAAAATGAACTTTCCGTCATATCTCGTAAAGTATTGGTCATGTCAAAATATTTTTCAAATAAAACTTGCGGAACTGGTAAATTAGAGTATTTCTTTTTTTATACATTTTTATCGTAGGAGTAGCCGCTATCAAGAAAATCAAACCAGAATGTCTTAATTCGAGTTGAAATTAAGAATTTTCTTCCATGGTTACTTCTTCATTGTTGCTAACATAAACAATCTCACAAACAAACTTTTAATTTACTTACGTGTGCATGCAGTATTATTAAATAGGAAGAAAATGGGTTATTTATGACGAAGAAAAGAACTTTAAAACGCTATTTCCCTTACATACAGGTATATCATTTCTTTCTAATACTCCATTGTACGAAGCGCGCTCATTTGTGATACGCTGTACACTTTCCTAACTTGTTTCTAAAAACAATCACTTGTGCGTGAAATCGATACAGGGCACTATAAATTTTCATTTTTAAATTTGTTAAAATTAAGATAGGAGTTCGGGACACGAACAGTTCTATAGCTGAAAGATAGGGTTTTAATTATTTTTAAACAATTCAAATCCGTGTCGAATGAGAGCGAAAATTTGTTTTTAATCCATAAAAGAGGGAAAATTTTCGAATTTTTAAAAATGGGAAATAAAACTGTTATGGCAACTGGTCCACTGCTTTAAATGGACAATATTTTATTACATAGCATTTATATAACGCTTAGAGACTATGAGGCCGTCGATCTCAACCAAATATGCAGTCTAAAGGACGGCGCGCACTAGATCGACTCGGCTCGGCTCGGAACGAACTTATCGGTAAAAATAAAAACACACGGAACCAAATGGAATCCCGCGCACTCCTTCGGCCCGGCTCGGCTCGGCCGGACCGAAACGGAGCGGCACCGGTTCGTATTGCTGGGAAGGCAAAAAGTTCCGAAGGTCCGAAGGGGAATAGTCACGTGATGTAGGGGAAGGTGGCTGTGGAAGGGGAAAGTTTAAGGGGAAGTGAAACAATTGAAGGGAGTTAATTAAATTAAAACATAAGTACTCCTTAACCGTACAAAGTATGTTGTAATTTTATTAATTCATCTCGCCGTTGTCTCCGACCTTCTTTAATTAATTGAAGGGAGCTCTACTACCCTACCCCCCTCCCGCAGCTGGGTTTTCGTTTCTCTAATTCATGACACGCCACTGCGATCATAATATCCTCCTCGTCAGAAGAGCTGCTCATTTCTCAATGTAATAACTAGTTCTCGCTACGAAGGCTACCGAGAAACCGAGGCGGTAGAGAACTGAAAGAGGCCGATGCCGGACGATGAAGTGCGCGGACGTCGGGCGGTTCCGATCCGAGCCGTGCCGTTCGACCCCGATCCGATCCGAACAAGTGCGCGCCGTGCTTTACTAGGGGCTCCGGCGCCCAGCCCCGTGCCACGCTCCGCGCGGCTACTTCTCTTTAGTTAAACTTAAAAAATAATTGCTTCTCTCCTCCTCGCTTTCTCACCTTCTTTCTATCCCCCCCTCTCTCACTCTCCCTCCCTCTCCTTCCCTCCCTCCTGCATTATGGGAAATAGAAATGCCAACCTTGGAGTCGAACCCAGGACTTTTTCAGAGATTTTTTTTCGTCACCACCGTACAATATATGAGTCGAGCATTCTTACTAAATTTAGAGTTTCTATCTCGATTCTTTATCGAGTTATTAGCAAGTTAATATAGTAGAAAGAAGATAATTTATGTGTGGTAACACATTTATTTATTTTACATGACGTCATAAGGGACGCGAGAAGAAAACAATTACGCTTATTATTAATAACTTACACAAATTATCTACATTAAATCACTTAAAACATTATTAAACTCGATGTATTGAATATTATTATTATCATTTACGATATTATCATTTATTATTATCGTCTACGATGAAATAGGGGGGGTTACGCCATTATGACGTCATAAGTTTACACCAAATGACAGACGCTTTGAAAAATGCACCTTTTGTTCTTCTTTCTTGAGCTTGAGCTCTTGTGTGTTCATTAATTCCTTCTCTAAATTCCTGATAACGTTCTCTTCTTTGCGCATTGATCCTATGACGATAATATGAATATTCGGCTCTTGAATTGGACATTTTAAAATTTCTTCGAAGGTATTTGCTCGACTAAAGAAATAATTATTATAATTAATATTAATTAGTAATAAATATTGTATACTAACCTTATCTTCAAATAACTGACAAACTTCTTTCAAGTTTAAATTGCTATTATCGTCTATGATTCAAATTTCTTCACTAGAATTCATGAATAACACAAACAAAGTTTCCGTTGCTATGTGGAACGACGTTTACTATAATATTATAGTAGATGGTGACTTCGTAATCCTAAAACAAGGAAAAAAGCCCCTTATATTTGATCTGCAATTCTTCTCTCAATTTCTCGACTTTGTTTTCGGTATATTCATTTTGGGACACCCGGTTACTAAATCCTCCTACTCATCCCGTCGTTGCATGGATGCACGTTTCAACAGATTAAGTCACCTGAGTATGCTGAAACATAGCGAAACCGGTCGTATCTTTACAATAAATCAGGGATCGGCAACCTTTTCTACATGGCAGTCCACATTCGTTTTTGTGAATGCTTTGGAGGACCGCATTGGAAATCAGGACAGCGTCAGAGGGCCGGATGGGCGTTTAAATCAGAAGTTACCTAGAAAATCTGTAGTCTCATATTAATAAAAATTCAGCAAGAGGGCAGTTTGTCATTTTACTAATAGTTCCTCTGTTTCGCTAGATATGGCAGTTGGATTTTTCCTTAATGTAGTGCGGATTGCATAAAACTTTTTGGTTTCCGCCCTAACCGCACGCCCACCATCGATGATCAGGATACGCCACTGATATATATATATATATATATATATATATATATATGATTAAGGAAAATGAAAATTAATAATAATGGTGGCAACAAGGTGTTGGAGGGAGCCCAGTGGACACTTACCTAAATTGGAGAGCCGCTGGGGGTGTTAATAAATAATAGTAGTTTCTTAATTGGGAAGAGTAAACACCATAAGACCAACCTCTCGCTAACTGATGTTTTAATCGGTCGCTCAAATATTTAGGTACGTTGCACGACTTGTCTTGTTTGCGTTTTTAATCAATAGTCTAGTTTTTGGAACTTTTTGCCATCTCGAGGAGGAATCCTATGTGCTTTTCTGAACACGGTTAATAGTGAATAAACCTTTTCTGTTTATTATGCATCCTTATAATTGCAGCATTAGACTGGTTTGTTATGTTTAACGTACAATCAATGTTAACTATTTGAGGAATAAATAACGGGGATACCGTAGCTTTGCCAGGTTTCGTATCGTGAGCGTGTGAGAAATAGATCACCAACGTGCATCAGAAAAACATTGCGAGGATTTAAAGCGTCTTATATAATCTAAGAAAACAGAACAAGAAGTCCTTGCGTAATATAACCACAATGCAATAGTTTACGATATGTATTTTTGATAAAATCTGGCATATATTTTCAACATTTTAATTTTCTTTCTCGATAAAAACAGCATCGGTCACTTAGACGCAGCCAGAATAATAAATAATAAACTTTAATACAAATTCCTTTTATTTTATATAACTGTCAATAATTTTTATCAAATTGTATTTCCTAAAATTTTATTTTTCGTGTTTATTTTATATTTTGGTATTTCATCTAACATCTAAAATAATTTTGCGTTACCCTGGAGGTTTCATCGTTTCATCGAATTAATGAAAAATCTCAGTAAAGAAATAAAAATCCTTTACTAGGCTTAAAAAGTTAATATTTGTGTTTAATTTAATAAGTATGTACTGGAAAATTTAATCTCGGAATTAGAGCTATACCACGCAGGGCCGACCCGAGTTACCGGCGACCCGGGCGTCTGCCCGGGGCGCCAACATCTTGTATGCATTACTTACAAGTGAATAAATATTGGATACCGATTTATATCGTCGAACAGGATGGAATCTCTATAGCAGGGGTCCCCAAACTACCTCATCATTTTTTAAAAAGATTTGTGTAATTACCTTTAGGAGTTTTTATTAGACATAATTTTTTACATCTAAACGATATTTTCCGAGTGCCTAGATGTAAAATACTTTTTATGTAGGCGTATGGCATATTACAGAATCAAAAAAATTCACGAAACATTCTCTTAGAAATTTTCACACGGCCCGATCCGTCATTTGAAAGGTGGTATGTGGCCCGCAGAGTCGTACATGAAGCCTCATGTGGCCCTTTAAGTAAAAAGTTTGGTGATCCCTGCTCTATAGCATTCATTCTGTTTCTTTTCTTTATCTACAATGTTTACAGAGCGATGAATAAATTTAACGTGTACTTCATAATTATCAACAAACATTTACGGAGGGGGGCGCTAGAATGTTATCCCGCCCGGGGCGCAAAAATTTCTCGGGCCATCCATGATACCACGTTCAAGTTCCGGGTACGTATATAAATCTGAACAATATTTTTTAAATTTCGCCTTCATTATTTTCCACATTAATTCACTGTGTCGAGTTTCCTCGTTTGATTCATTTTTGGTAAAAGAAGAAAATACGAAACATTTTTACAATGCCATTTAATCTTAAACCGCTGAATTCATGTGAATGGATAAATACTAAAATGCGAGTGTTTAAAAAAATAGATACTCTTCAAGTATGACTTGCTTGAAATATTCATATTGAATTTTTTCTTTCAGATATTGAATTGCTGCGATGCTAAAATTATTTTACCGATATTCGCGACGGCGATTACCTGAAATAATAGCTGGCTGCTTATTTAGTAACAAATGTCAGCGTTAGATGACGGGATTGTTGGAGTGAGCAGGGATATTTCGGAGATGAAAAACATCGATATCTATTTTAAGTACTTGCGTATTTAAAAGAAAGATATAATAACATAAATGATTAAATGTTTAAATTAACTTCTGTTTTTACTTAAATATGAGTGTTACTTCATTTATACTATTTCAGCTTGGGAGTATTATCGAAATCCAGTCGACGTCAAGCCTCCCTTTGAGCCACACTTCGTCCCTGCGGCCGAAGTACATATGGTGAGGTGTGTGGCACGTAGTGTTGGGTGTCTGGGTGGAAACGTCAGGCTTTAGTGGGTAAATTGTGTTTACCCACATTGAACCTCGATCGTGTTATTGGGGTGAAAGTGAATAGTGGTGTGTATGGTTTTTCGTATGTGTGTTTTGAGTGACTTTCAGTGTTAGTGAATTGTGTTGGACAGGTACATATAAAACGCTCGTCACCATTCCAAGATGGCCGGAATTTGAAGGTCTCATTTGTTCCTGATGTTGTCATTATGAGATTGGAGTCCTTTGTGGCGGAAAAGCAGAGTGAGAGGTAAAGATTAATTTCATTAGAAATATATTTCATCAAATAACAATTATTTATAATGCTAACTATACTATTTAAGAAGTATCACAGTAGTTGATGCAGTGTGTGACAGTCTTGCTGTTGGAGTATATTATTGTTTGAAGTTCTCCAGGACTTTCTGATATTGACACATTTCTTAGAATTTGCAAATATAATGTCATGATATTCATAATTTCAGGAGTTAGTTTTTTATTCTGCTCATATTCAGTATTGTTCCGTTAATAAATAAACACTTTGACCAACCATCGATACATTATAATTAGAAAAAGCATATATGAAGTTTACGCTATTAGTGAGTAACATTTGGCAGTATACGTATTTTTTTGTTGCTCCTGGTAGATTAAGAAGTTTGAAAGTAAAGCCGCTCTGTGTACTTCATTCTTGAGGAATAATGTTTATGCATAATGTTACGGATATAATGAAAACGTGCTTTTAATCACAGTTACGTACGCGTCCTTGTTATTGAGAAATGGCCTTTGATGAAAAAAACCAATGTATTCGAAGTAATAAGCTTTGTATTTTAATTTCAAATTGTATCTTTTAATGTTTGTTACGTAAACTTTCGTCAAGAGTGTTGTAGCTCTTACCGTGGTGATTTTTATTCTAGGATTTTATCGTATATAGGCGCTGAAAACAGTTGCATTATTATGGATATTCGTAAAAATAGTTTTTGGGTCTAAGAACTCGGATGATGTTGCGGTATATGTGTGAGTTTTTAGTTTGTTTTTTTCTTGATTAGCAGAAATCTGTAGTGTTTAGAGTAAGGAATCGCTTTATGAGGAAGCTCCTTGAAAACAAACTTTTTAGAAAAGGTCCTTGCTTCTCGTCAACATTTGTAATATGATAATCGTTACTTAAACTTGTCCACTGAATTATAGGATGTGAAAATTATAAAATATATCATAAGTCCCCCGTGTCAGTTTCAACGAAGCAGCAATTTATTTGTTTTTATTGTCGAATGTATTATTATTATTATACATTTACTTGTATGGCCTTAGCGCTGCTGAATCAACAGAATACTTTTGAAATAATTTTTGTGTCTTTGCTGATATAATAATTGCGTGCTTGTTACCTTTTCATTATAGTAATAAAAGTATTAAAAGAAAATTTATGTATGAAGTGATACGATTAGTTTCGCAATTCTTAATCCCGTATTTACTTTAAGGTATAAATAAAATTAGGTATTTTTTCATGAATGGTTGTGGTCGTTACCATAGTGTTGTTTAGTATAGCATTTTGTGGAAGCTAGTCGTTCTTAATTAGTCGTTATTACATTAAATAATTGCAATATTACTGAAATTCGTAAGGAAGTGAGTTCTTACATTGTAAAACTCGGACGAAGTTGATGTGGAGGTATGATTTTGCATGTTGTTTCAACATTTGAGAGTAACGGAAACCATTAAGATGGATAATTCTGAAAACCGTATTTTTCAATCCAACTGAAATATTTGCTCTAACTTAGAATGATTATGGGCTAAGTTTGCCAATTTATATGTATAACACCGTGAACGAAGCAAACAACGTAAATAGAGCGAACAATCTAAAAAAAATACAGCGTTTCGTCTTATTAGTGACCCTATAATTTCATTAATCAGTTAGATCGTCCGCATTCGTTGCCTGTGTAATATAATTGGTATCGTGATACAAACAAGCGACTTGAAAATTTCGCCACCTAGACTGCGTTCAAGTCTGTCTGGCTTCGCCGCAGACCCCGTCATTGAACTAGTGGAAATCGTTGCATTATATGTGTCTCTGTTTCCTTACTTATTCTCAATAGAATAGAATACTTATTCTTTATAGAATAATATTGTTATTCCAAACTTCGCTGGAATCTTACTGTGAATGAAATAGGTAATCCTTTAGTTCCACAGTAGTCGTGGTTTTCGTTTAACGATTTCCGATTGACAACTTATGCCTTGGTTCAGCTCGTGTAGATAAGTGGTTGGTGAATATAGTTCTTGAAAATTCGCGTAACTGCAGCTCATTTTAAGCAGCTCGTATTATAGAAAAAACTTTTTAATAAAGGTCATCGAATAACTGAATTTACTGGTCATTTTTGCCACTTGTTTCGTCTTTGCGAATTAGATTTACTGATATTTTAATTTAAAATTTTCAGGGAATGCATGACATGTTCATCCAATCCCAGCATTCTGGCACAAGCAGTAGTGGGGTGGTGTTGCAACACAGCCATAAGAAACGCAAGTTAGAGCACCAACAACAGGAGTACTCAGACTCGAGTAATATTTATACATTGAATCCTGCAAACATTAGTGTCAGTCAGACTGCTATACACCGAAGCAATAGGAATAATGTGCAGCACAAGAGCCCTAGTGGGGGTATGCCTCAGAATTTCATACGGGCTTCCACCATAAAACTTTTAGACACATATCAGAGGTGTGGACAGAAGGTAAGTTGAACTATTTTGGTTCTCTTTCTTATGAGGTTTGCTGTTGCCAAGTCTAAAATATTTTAAAAGTTAAAAGAACTTTTATGTAGTCTTATGAAAGTATTCTATCCAAACTACTTGGTTTGCTTTCTTTATCATGCACAATTAGTTTTTAGGGACTACACAAAACAAATTGGCAAAAGCCCACTCCTTTGTTCGTAGGATAGGTCTCTTATGCTAAATAAATATCATAATTTATTCGTTAAAAATAATGAAAACCAAAGCAATGCTTGTGTTTTTTTCAGCTTTACGACTTTACTCCCCTTGTTGTAGACGTATAAGCAATCATTAATTCTATAGCAGTGCTGAGAGCAATGGAAATTTGTTTTCTATAATTTTTGAGGTACGTAGATTTGTTCACTTTATAGTCAAACTCATTTGAGCGAAGAGATATTTCAATCACTAACATCTAACCAGACTTGGGGTTCTTTTTCAAAATATTATTATTAGGCTCACAATAATTATGAGCAAATACTTTCATGGAAGAGGTATTTGAATTAAACATGCTGCAGTAATGTCCATACTGATACGTATTTAATTATTCACTTTTTGGTGGGTGCATTTCAATTTTTCAAGTATCAGTTCTGGGCTTGGATGCCAAGCATGAGGTTAACTTTTGTAAATTTTATAAGTTTTGAATCTTCCGTATTTGTATAAATATTGTAATTCATGTAAATTATAATTGGAAACTGGTAATATAAGAGTTTTTGGATAACATTCATGGAATTCCTTACCATATGGCATTAAATATTAAGGAAGCTAATGTATCTCAAGATACAGTTAAATGTTGGCTGTTATGGTTTTTAATGACGGCATAAATGTTAAAACTGATGCACAGTTGCACTTTTTGGTTAAATATAATGCTAAACATTGCACCTTAGATCCTGCTTTGAAATTTTTCTGCAAATATGCCAGTGAAGTAGAATGCATTCCTTTGATCATTAATTGACATTTTTGTTTTGGTGTATTATTTTCAATGAATTATAATTTATGATAGTAACCTGTCAAAGAATGCTACACTGCTAATTTTATGATCTTATTAGTAATTAAAATGTATATTTAGTTGGTTTAGCTTCTCTTATGAACTGCTTGTAAATATAAAGCACTTTGACTGCTCATGCTTACCCGAAAGACAGAGAAGGATACCCGTCTGATATTCATATCTATAATCCACAAGCCTTCTTATGAATGCATGCCAACTAAAATGTATTTGTTGAGTTAATGTTGTATTGGCACTTAATCTATTTGGAGATCACCATCGTTGTAGATTAATGGGGTATGATTAAATTTTATTAATGGATCTGCTACTGTTCTTTGATGTTGTGATTGAAACGAGAAAACATGCTAAGGGATCAAAGTGAAAATAACAGTTTTTCAATCATTTTGCTTACATTATTGTCCTAGGTGGAGGTGTAGCTTTTCAAAAACAAAAATTAGCTCTCATTAGTGATACTCTCTTCAGTATTGCTGAGATGGTTGCTCCTCTTAAACAGTTGCATTACTTCCCCCATGTAATAATATGATCCATTACGTTAGAAAACTTATGAGTAAATTATTTTGTGCACATATCGACTACAAAGCAGTCAGCCATATATGAAAATTGACATTGTTTTTCTAATGATAAGTTAACTTATTATTTGTGCTGCCCATGATGATTTGTGATTGAAATGGAGTCATTAGTAATGTAGTTTCAAAATGAAGAACAAATGGAATTTTTAGTTGCATACCAACTTTAGTATTTGCTATTCTGTTTAAGATAATTATTTGGAAGATACAAATTAAAAATTTCAATTGATTTATATAGTTATAGATAAAGAAATGTGCTAAAGAATTGAGCATCTGTATATGGTTTACGTATATGAAGGATTTATTTCTTACTTCCATCCATCTATCAGTTAGTGAAGTGTTTCTTGTATTTCAATACTTGAATCATACATTCACTGAAAATGATGGAGAAAATTTTTTTCTGCTGTCACTGTTCAGTTTATATATGCTTTAGGTATAAATCAGTCTTTTTCTACAGAACAATCTCTACATGCATTTTAAATCGTTTTTTTAAAAAATTATCAAATTGAAGGCAAGAATTGTTTAAAAACAGAAACTAGTGATGAAAATAGGTAAAGCTCCTTGTTTCTAAAGGGCTTCAATTGTTTTACAAGTAGCATTAAGCAGAAAACAAATTGAGACTATTTATACAAAGTTCCGAAAATCTATTCTCTAAGAAAATGTGATTCAATCTTCTTTTTGAAGCTGTTCAAATTATTATTGGTGTAGACTATGTTGCAGGGCATTACTTGGTAGAATTTATTTGTATAAAAATTTTGTATTTTTATACAAATAAATTTAATTGTTCTTGTTGTCTGATCAAGTACTGAGAATCCCAGGATATATGGGGTTTTTTTATGCCATTGAATTAGTTATTGAGGTTGTTTAAATTCATCAAATCTGGATGATTTCTTAAAATTTGAAAAGTCACGTTTACTTTGTAGGTCCAAGCAACAGTATGGAAGGGGGAGATATATTTTTTAGTCTCAGTCATGCCAGAATTTTTTTAGCTTTTTCTCTAATTCAGATAAATTCTAGAAATCCCCAAAAGCATGCATTCAGTGGCGTAGTGTACAAGTAGCAAACCGGTGCAATGCACTGGGGCCCGCAGCCAAAGGGGGGCTCCAAATGACCCTGACACAATATGTTTCATGATAAAATTAATAATAGGAGCCCCAAAATCGAATTTTGCACGGGGGCCCCATAAGAGTTTGCTATGCCACTGCATGTATTATAATGGATATTTTATAAGGTTATTTATAACAGCCAGTTTGCTTGCTTTGAGGACTTGTTTTATTGTTAGGTTTCCATTAAAAAAATTGAGAAATAAACCAAAGGGTATATATTAGAAAATATTTGTAATCACTGTACATCAGTAATACATATCTATCAAAATCCTACAGGGAATTAGTATTAACAGGGTTGCTTTTTTGTTTGATCCATAATTTTTGTCATATATATCATTTGTTATTGTGCCTTTTATCATTTATTTTATTCTTCTAATTCAATTAACTGTTCTTCTCTACTTTTGGTTGTATTGTTATAGAAGTTTGGGCTAACGATTTTAATTTTCCCTTGTTGAGTTGTGCAAGATGACAAATAGTTTCATCATGTATTTAATGGTATATACTAATGAAGTAGTGATGAGTCTTTGCGAACTAAATCATTTTGAAGAATATTTTTAAAATGAAATTTCAGAGATTTTAAATTAATCTTTTGGGTTGCAATTCTTTATCTCTGTACATTTTTCAAGAAGTTGAAAGTTTTATATAATGTAAGAGACCTATCCAATATCCCTTTCTATAAATTTGATAGAATCCAAGTATATATTTCTTCCATTACTCCTCACTGTATTTTCGGAGTTCATTCAATTCTAATTGGTAAAATTTAGTATTTCATTAAAAAAGTTTAATATAAATTTGGCCATAAAAGCTGCTTTGGAAACTTTTGTAATGTTATTTAATCCACCTATTTTTGATGCTATTTTATTTTATTGAAAATTTTCTTAATTTTTACTTAAAATTCATAGATTATATGTAGGTGTTAAGTTTTGTGAAAATTAGTGTATTGTAGTATTTTTGTCGTAGTTACTCATTGGTCTATTGGAATAATATCATATCTTCATTATATATCTTTGCTGTTGGTGAACTATTAATCAATTAATCTTCTCTGCAAGCTGGGTTTCTTGGTTGAGTGAATGAAGTCGTATGTGCACTTTTTAACCTTGTTTATTATATGGTTTCTTTTACCCAAGTTAAAAAATGCATTTAAAAATGTAAATTCATTGGAAGGCTTCCCATGATTTCATCTTTAAATGTGTTTTGAAGCTACCTACTAACATTTTCAGAGAGCTTGATTGAAGGTCTAGATTCTTGATCTTGGCCTTTACATTCTCCTTGTTTTTGCATTCACATTGCTTACCTGCTATGCTAAGAAATCTTTGCTTTTATTTAATGTATTATAATGTCTAATGATCATCTGTTGAAAGAAGCATTCTTACAAGTCATACTCTTCTCTTCTGTAGAGAAAATCCGAAGATTCAGAGGGGAATGGTCATAGTTCAGGCCAAGGAACGACCACCACCACTGCAGCAGCCCAAGGTGTCGCTGCCGCCGCAGGTGCAAACACTGCCGCCACCACGACGTCCCACAGCAAAGCTGCGGCAGCCCCTCCCCAGGGCTCCTCCAGTGCAGACGGGGACTATCAACTGGTACAACACGAGGTCCTCTACTCCATGACCAACCAGTACGAGGTCTTGGAGTTCCTGGGAAGAGGTACATTTGGTCAGGTTAGTGTGACTGTTTTTTTTCCCCTTACTCCATATGGTGATTTTTTTCCTTTAAAGTCTCATTTAAAAAGCTTGTCTTCTCACTTTTTTATGAACTGGAAGTAATATAAGTATTGTAGAAAGAAAAGCATCTACAGAAAACTTGTGATTTGTTTTTAAAATGCAAATTTCCATGAGGGAAGAAATTGTATGTGTTAGGAAGGCAGTTTTTTCTACTTAAATAAAGATGACTTCGTTTGATCTCTGGCTCCTCTTCCTTTTTCTGGTAGCTGTAGCTGGGCTAATAGCTCTACCTTACCTTGGTTCCAATGATTATCGTTGCACCCTTATAGATGAACTCACAAACAATTGCTTTACTTTGTGTCTATCAACGACTGCTTTTAACTTCTTACAGGGCCTACTATAAAGGCGACGTCAATGCAACCATTTATTTAGATTATCAATGAAGAGAAGGTAACCATATAATGTGTTTACAAAGTAACGTGCATGCCTATTCTCATCTAATTTTTAATTGATGTGTGAGCCTATTTGCGTTAATAAGGATTACAGATGTGTAATATGATGGTTCTACTTACAAAAAGGTAAGATTTCAGCATTCAAATGATGAAACAAAATAAAAAACAAATTAATTGCAAAATTTAAAATAAAACTCAATGCGCTGGGAGCTTGTTTGTTATCCACATGTTATTGACACAGAAACGCTTCCCATATGCAGTCAACAGAATAATTATCCATAAATATTTACGTTGCTATGCTTCATTCATTTCGATGCTCAAACAAAAGTTCGAAGCGAATAACCTTTTTCTTTCATCAGTTTGAAGGATTAATTGGCATTAAATGAATTGGAGGCAACAATGAGTCTCCTTGGCAACGCCCGGAATGAGTACGAAAAATCCTAAAAATTTTAAAAAAAGATGCATATTTCTGAAAACTTCGACCATATAACGTGTAAACATCGCAATAATAAGATAGTATAGAGTTTTAACCATCGAATAAAGCAAAAAAGAAGAAAATCGGTTTATATTTACGTATTTTAATGAATGAAGGAAAAAACCTTGCACTCTGAAAAATCAAAAATCCAGTGTAAACTTATGGGAAAATATAATTGTCTCCTGGATTCGAACCTGAGACACTTTAGAAAACGAAAATGTTTTTCCAGGGACCTCATAGTCAGTAGAAACAAAACACCGTTTACCGCATATCTTTACAACGAACGGTTCTCGAGAAATACGCCGATATAAATTGTAAACAAATGTCTAGAGACGTCAATGTAAAATTAATATATAGTTAGATTTATTGTTTGACTTGTGAATTTTTTTTAGTTTGTGTTACAGAGGTTAATTTATCATTTTCTATTACAGGTTGTGAAATGTTGGAAAAAAGGCACAAATGAAATTGTTGCAATCAAAATCCTCAAAAATCATCCATCGTACGCACGGCAGGGACAGATAGAAGTGAGTACATTTATTGTTTACATTCATTAAAAGTTACATATAAAGGTTTTAACAAATTTTGTAATCTAAGAGTTAAGAGAGCTGAGAAGTCATAAGTTCAATTATTAACCTTCATTACTTGACAGTCTTTTCGATATATATTGTTTATCGTTCTCTCTGAAATTTTATGAAGAGGTTGTCTTTATAGTCTAAAGTGATGTCATTGCTGAAAAATTCATCACTTAGAAAATGATGTTTTTTTGTCATATTTTTTGCAGTATGCTAATATTTTTTGTTTTAGGTAAGCATATTGTCACGCTTAAGCCAAGAAAATGCAGATGAGTTCAACTTTGTTCGGGCATATGAGTGCTTTCAGCACAAAAACCATACTTGTTTGGTATTTGAAATGCTTGAGCAAAATCTTTATGATTTTCTTAAGCAGAATAAATTCAGCCCCCTTCCTCTTAAGTATATCCGTCCGATTCTACAGCAGGTGCTCACAGCCCTTCTTAAGTTGAAGGTTTGTACTGCTCTGTGGTATTGTTTTAATAATTAATTTTGTATTTGGTTTTCATCTATGCTAACCTGTTTTTTTTATTTTGTAGCAACTAGGCTTGATACACGCTGATCTGAAACCTGAGAATATTATGTTGGTTGATCCTGTTAGGCAACCTTACAGGGTGAAAGTGATTGACTTTGGAAGTGCTTCACATGTCAGCAAAGCTGTCTGTAACACATATCTTCAAAGTCGATACTATCGGGCTCCCGAAATTATACTCGGTAAGTTATGCATCTTAGTTCTTAAAGCACAAATAACAAAACCAGTTTTTGATGCCTTATAAGAAAAACCTGAATTAAATCAAATTACCGATTTAATATATCGGGTGCATCATTGGGCAATCTCATGTAAATTTTTTGGTTGGCTGTCATTTTAAAACTATTGTGATAACTTTCATTTAACAATGCTATGAACTTTATTTTTTAGAAAAGTAGGGATGCATAATGTTAATTTGAGAGTTCATATTCACAGACATCTTTGAAAGTTTAATGTGGAATTTACCAAAGAGATATCTCTGTTTTCCTTAAAAGAATTTGGCCAGCTAACTACCATTGAATACATTTAGATAATTGAAAAAAATTTTATTCATTTCACTTGTATTCACCCATAACTTTTCTAGGGTTGCCATTTTGTGAGGCTATTGACATGTGGTCCTTAGGCTGTGTTGTGGCTGAGTTATTCCTGGGTTGGCCTCTATACCCTGGTTCCTCAGAATATGATCAAATTAGATACATTAGTCAAACTCAAGGACTGCCAACAGAACACATGTTAAACAATGCATCCAAAACCACCAAGTTTTTTTACAGAGATATGGATAGCACGTATCCTTTTTGGAGACTGAAGGTACAACTCTTTTTCCAAATAATACTTTGAACGTATTATATTTTCATTTGAAATGGATTTCTGATTGGGAAAGTTTATTTTCAGACTCCTGAGGAGCATGAAGCTGAAACGGGTATTAAGTCGAAAGAAGCTAGGAAGTACATTTTTAACTGCTTAGATGACATCGGCCAAGTCAATGTGCCTACTGATCTGGAGGGAGGTGAGCTCTTGGCTGAAAAAGCTGACAGGAGGGAATTCATCGACCTTTTGAAGAGGATGCTGACCATGGACCAGGTAGAACGTGTCTTACCTTGTTTTTTTTGTTCTTCTTTTTCCAATGGTTTTTTTAAGATTGTTTCCCGCAACCTGTCCATTTTGAGTTTAACTTTATATTTATTCCCATTAGGAGCGAAGAATAACTCCAGGAGAAGCCTTGAATCATGCATTTGTCACCTTGGCGCACTTGGTGGACTATGCTCATTGTAACAACGTGAAGGCTAGTGTACAAATGATGGAAGTTTGTCGGCGTAATGGTTACAGCTCCAACAATAACCACCAAAGTACACAAGGCCCTCTTGTTGCCAACTTTGTGCCGAGTTCTAATGGGAATGTGACCCTGACATTCAACAATCAATTGACCAATCAGGTGCAGCGTCTTGTGAGGGAGAGATCGTCCGGTTACGATAGCTTGGTAAGTCATATTCTTAATCATATGCTTGAGCTTGCTATTTTTTAATGTGTTACATGATGCCTTCATGAGATGGTGTGAAGGATGTTTTTTTCCTTTTTATTTGCTAATTTTTGCTGTCAAATAAGGGTTTGATATACTTTGTTGTTGCCTGTGATTCTAGTATCAATTGTATAATGGGAGGTCAGTGGCACGTCAATACACTGGTGCTACTCGAGCTGACCCATTTCAACACCAGCTGGTTTCATCAATCTTGTGCCAGCCAGGCTATCAAGGCATGGGCTCTCCTGCGAAGCATGTAACTGTTGTAGCCCAACAACCTCCTCAGCTGCAAATTCAACCTCCTATCATTTCACAGCAGGTAAAGCACAGAAGCTGCGATTCTCGGTTACATTATTATTTTGGGTGTTAGGTGGGAATTTTGGAAAATTTTAAAATTATAACCCTTTTGTACTAGGAGGAGGTTATGGAAGTACAGAAGTCAGTTTTGGATTTATGTGAAAAATTGTGGGATGGATTCCTTTTCACGAGCTTACACCAGGTCTATTTTCGTTTATAGTGCTTAACAGTAGGATTCAGAAGTTCTAATCATCAGGGATGGAAGACAGGAAACCCCATATGAATGATAAAGGCTTATTTTTTGGATTATTAATGGATTTTTATGAGTTTTTTTAATTTAAAAACTCTGGAGATTGAAGTTTTAGTGGAGTTTTATTTAATTGGATAATAATGTAATCATTTTTATTTAAGAGATTTTTGTTACTTTTAGATTAAATTTGGTGATGGTATGTTAGGAGCAGTTCTGCTTTAATATTATCCAAGTGAATTCTTATGTTTTTTTCTCTAACCTTGCAAATTCACTTTAAGTAAATGTTTTTATTAAATATGGCAAATATAACCAGCATTGCAAAATTATTGCATAAATTAAGAAAATGAATTTATTTTGACATTATTATTTAGTTTCGGTCGATGGAATGCAAAAATGATAATAACAAGAGTGTTTAATTTATATGACTTGGTTTTTTGTATTAAGTTTCTTAGAATCCAGAGGTTAATAATACTTCCATCTGTTGCAAAGCATTATGGATTTACTTTGAGGGTTTCATATGAAACATGCTAAGGAATAAAGCATCAATTAGTGATTTTTAGAGTGAAAACGAAAAAAATTTCAATTTTCAGGTTAGGGTTTTGAATGGCGAAAAACTGTTCTTTGATCAACTTAATAAATGAGGGAGTGAGAGAGTAACTAGGAGAAGTAAATGGAAGCTTATTTTCCTGTTTAAGATGTATACTGAAGGGACTATACTCTTTGATCAGCTTTCCATCTCAATCCACGTCTACTTGGTGTTTCCCTTCTGGGCAGTACTAGACGAGTGAGAAAGATTTGTTAGATGCTGAGGTCGACATTCAGTTTGGTCAGTGGAGGAGAATGAACAGAAAAGTTATGCTAAGTAATCTTTAATTTGTGCTTAGTTCCACCATAAATGGATAGCTCATATTAATCTCGCTGGGGGAAATGAAGATATAATTTCTGCTTCCAATACTCTTCACAAATTATAACAGACATGAATAGCTTAGGCTCACGTGCCTTGCACCAGTTATTCACATACTTTTGCATGCTATGTACTGCTTAACATTTTGTCAAGAAACACTGCTCTCATGACAGTAGAAACAAAAGCGCTCACTCGAAAAAAGTTAATTTTTCATACATCTTTTAATTATAGTAATCATTAAAGATCTTAACCCTTTCTGGTCATTTGTCGGATGACATAAAACTTTATCATTTTCCATTTGTAGTCGTATGTAGGATCCCGTCCGACTCGTGATTTCATGACCCAGGTGAATGTTTCAAGAGATACCACACCTTACAACACTACAGGCTATAATAAGGTACCCTTAATGTATTTTGTACGTAAAAAATAAATAATAATTAAAATAATATACTACTATTATTTATGTGGATTTTACTATTATTTTCTAAAATTAAATATGACCTGGAGAAGTATATCACTGAAAAAAATGACCCGAAAGGGTTAATGGAAACTTAGAATTTTTTTGTTGCGTGCCACTTACCTGGCTTTCTCATATGCTGCTGATTGTCAGTTTCATCTCTATAGCTACCTACAGATTCAGCATCTATTGAGGTTAACTAGCAAGTATATCCAACTAATTTTTTTCATGATCGGCTTTAAATTTTCTTAGTCAGTCAGGTATATTATGAAGCTTCAACCCTCGTCAAAATTGCTGATTTTGGGCATAAAAAACATTAAATTTGGAGCTTAGCTATATGCAATGACTAAAGTGCTACATTTGTATATGCCCAAGTAAATCTTTTTTGCTCTTCTACATTTAATATTTAATTCCTAATTTTATAATTTATTATGAATGTCAACTATGGCATATTTCATCATTCTTTTTTGTAACGAGTAATTATTAGTAATTTTATAGCCTGTTGAATTTTAAATGAGGAAGACTTTCTCATGACTCCATGTTTAAGTTTTATTTTGAAGTTGGGTGTTTATTTTTGGCCAGGGGTAAAAGACAATCATTATAGTTTTATCAAGTTAAGTTGGGTGAGTCAAGTCTCTACTCAGGCTCCCATGAATATTCAGTATGATGTCATGATTTATGGAGTTAACTCTCCAAGCATTGATGTTGCTGGATTTTTTTACAGATTCTAATAAATATTAATTTCTCCATCTCTAGGTTGCTCCTCAACAACAATATGTACCTGTATCGATGGTAGAGCAGAGTGGCAGACAAATGCTTCTGACAGTAAGTGCATTGACACACAATGATATTCTATCAAAATTTTTTGCATGTAAGTAAAAAATCTTTTAGATGTTTTGGTAGGAAGTGGAAAAGTGTCATTTTGATTATATAATTTTTAACTTCTCAAGTACTGCCAATTTTTCAGGTAGATACTTTGATGGTGACTCAGTTATGTTTTATTATAACCTGGATATAGACTAAGTTAGTATTGATATGGTGAAGTATGACATGTTCACAAAAGTTTGTTAATTAATAATTTGCTATACACCACTCCGTTATCTGCGGGGGATGCATTCTGCAAAAACTTCACGGTTTCTGAATTCACAGATACTGGGTCCTATATTTACATTATAATTGTAGGGATAGGTTACAGACCTCAATGAACCGTACAAAAGAAATATTTTATAATTTTTTAAAATAATACAACCAAACACTATGTCTGTAAATAATTGTTAATTACCGTCTGGAAAAGAGTGCCGAGGTTTGTTATCAGGTATCAAAATCAGCATCATTTTTAATGTATTTTTATGAAAAAAAAAACTCGTATTATATACGACAAATTACTATAATGATATTTGACTTGGGAGAAGAAATTTTAAAAGATATCACAGCAGTCTTTTGTGTCTGTGTACTTTTACTGTAACCTATGTGTTCAGGAGCTTTGCATATATGAGAGAACTTGCTCTCGGATACTGGGTAAAAAGATACACAGGCAGTCCCCTACTTTTGTACATATGTGTTCCTGAAAAAGTGTACGAAAGTCGAACATAGATTTACATGTTATTATGGGGGTTCCATTCCCAGAGAGCCAAAAAATATTATAAAATCTCTAATTGTGGTATAAATGTTTAGGTTTTTGAGCAGAGGCCTTTTAGACACAATGGTCGATTTTATAATATAGAGAGATAGGGCAAAATGCAATAAAATATTTAAATAATATCACAAATAAATGCTGCTGTACAGACAAAGATGGCGATGCGGCAGAAACTGGTGGCTGGCAGCCAGCACCATCACCACTCCAAATGTTTGTCATTTCGCTGACGTATGAAAGTCCGAATTTGGTGTACGAAAGGCAGTTCAGGGATGTCAGTGTATAATGTACGAAAGTGCAAATTTTTTCATTAAAGCATTTTACTATTTTCATAGTTTTTTTGTAATATTGCCTAATCATGGCCCCAAAGAGTGATGATTGAAATGAAAGAAAAGTCGGTAAAAAGGGCGAAAAAACTGATGAGTTTTGAGAAGAAAATTGAAGTTTTAGATAGGCTTGCGCATTATGAATCTGCTTCATCAGTTGGTAAATTACTTGATATGACCGAGTCCACAATAAAATCGATAAGGAAAGTGAAGAAGCGATTAGAGCTAGTGTTGCAAGTGGTACTTCAACTAGTACAAAAGTGTCTTTTGTACCTAGGAATCCATATGTAGAGAAGACAGAGAAGGCTTTATACCTGTGAATCGAGACCCAAACTTGCAAGAAAATCTCGCTGAGTTCACTTGTCATTTGCAAGAAAGCCAAGCAACTGCACAATCATTATGTCTCAAATTGTTTCACGGTCTGCTAACGGGATATCGCCAACGTCATCGAAGCGTGTGTACATCGGTTCCTTGCTCTTTTAAAAAATGTGGTTTATTCAGAACACCACAGTACGTATTGTGTTATTATATTTCATACATATTCTTTAATTTTGTTCTTCTCCTTCACAATTGAACCCACTTTTGCTTCCGATTGAAGCTAAAGATTCGCCGCTTTTGGCACGCCTAATTATTTCCATATTTGTCTCCATCGTGTTCACTTTATGAGCCCTACGTTTCTTTTCACTTGTATTAGCACTTTCAGTTTTCTGTTTCTCACTCATGTTTATAAAATAATAGGTGTAAAATGCACAAACAAAGAAGGTAACATTGCCGAGACTGAATAATAATAATAGTAATTTATTGATTATTAACCGACTTTACAGTAGTTCTTGTCAAATTTCAGTACAATATTAAAAAACATTACACACAAATCTTACATTACATATAATACATATATTATTACACAGCATACTTTAAGGTTAGTTTTGTCTTCAGAAATTTAAATCTGCTAGGTCACTTTCTAGAAACTCATCAATTGAGTAGAATGATTTAGATTTCAGACATTACTCTTTTGAATTTTATTGTATTTATGCATTTTGCTTCATTTGGTAATTTATTGAAAGTGTTACCTTGGCTGACAGACAGCACACTGTGAGATAGCTCGAAATGCTTGTTCATCAGCTGACATACGAAAGAGCAAGTTGCACGAAAATCGAATGTACGAAAGTTGAGGACTGCCTGTACAGTACAACTCACGAATCCCCAGATACGGAAATCACATACCAGGGGAGTGGTGTATTCTCTTTCCATGCATATTTTTCTCATAGATTTTTTCAATTTATAATCAATTTTGGTCATGAATACATAATTAAATGAAACCTTTTAATTTTATTAACCTAGGAGAAAACTGAATATAATTCTTAAGTGCTGTAGAATGAACTCATACATGTGAACAGTTTTATTACATTCTGTTTGTTATTTTCGTTTATTTTAGAATGCTGTACAGACTTCCTGGCCGACAAATCGGCAGATGGCCATAGTTCCACCATCGTGGCAACAACTCCCACCTCAGCATGCTGCCATTCAGCAACCTCTTCTTTCTGATGCTAGTGAATGGGGCCGACCTCTCATTGTCGATTCTGGTACAATATTACAGGTAAGGCCAGACCATGGCTGGAGTAGTTGAATTTACATTGCTTCCTTAGAATATTTATTTTCTATGTAGTACTAATTTGCAGAAAGAATATGGGTTAAGCCATGAAAGGAGTAATTCATTCTTCGGTTTCTTAATTTGTCTGCCTGAGGAAGGATTTTCTCTTCAAGATAATAATTTTGTTTCATGTTGTTGTATTAATGGATGTAGGTATATTCAGAAAGTAGCAATGGTGCATGTATTAATTCAGATTTTTTGCTTACCCCATATCCTGTTCTTTCAATTGAAAGTTAATTATCTGATGACTTTATATACCTGCTCATTTCTGCCATAAACAGTTAATTTCTTTTTGCCATAATAAAGTAAATTTATATTTTAATTGGTGGTTTGGGTTTTTTTAATCATTCTTGTTCATGCTTTCATGATTTTTGTGGTTTCCCTGAGTTCCTAACATTGAGAAAATCAACGTACATTAAAACCCTGTTATTTAGATCCCGCATAATTCAAAGTATAGTATAATTCGAAGCTAAGATCAGTCCCCGGCCAACAGCATAGGATTTTGCATACTTTTTGGTATGGATTATTCTAAATACGCCTACAATGAAATTTGAAGTCATGATCTGGTCCAGTGACTCACAAAAAGTTTGTTTAATTCAAAACCTTGATCCTGTGTAAACAGAAAGTTTGCATGAGCGCCATCACATCATGTTTTTGTTTCTCATTTCTCGCACACAAAATACATATAGTGCCATAAACAGGTGACTCCTTTTAACTTATTTAATAGTAGGATGACCAAATGTCCCACTTCCGCTAGGACAATCCTGTTTTTTTTATCAAATAAGCCATTTTGTATTGTTTTGAAGCCAATCACAAATAAAATTTAGATTATCTGATAGTATAGCTCAGTGGTCTTCAACGTGGGCGTTTTAGGGTTTTTGGTGGGCGTTAAAGATCTCACCAAATGCTATTCTAATTTTTACTCTGAAAAATACAATTCTATAATAAAATTTAATGATACGCACACACATCCTCGAATGAGACAATGTGCAATGGAAGCATGGATGGTGACTCCATTCATCACAGATGTGTGTGATGTGGATATTAAATACCAAGAGAAGATAATAGAATTACTTCATGATGAGGAGTATAAAGCCAGTTTCAGTCAAGGTTAGGGTGACAAGGCATCCCGGTTTTCAGAGTTTTGTCCCGGTGTCCCGATTTTTCTTTTTGGGACGCATCAGTGTCCCGGTTTTATTACGCATTAACGAAAAATTTGTTCTTTTGAGTGCCGTCAGAGTTTTATCTGATAATAATATTCAGAAGGATGAAATATAATCATTTAAAGAGGAAATATCTGACATGTACATAACAACCTGTGACTATCTAAAAAAAATGGGTTGAACCCGTACTGAAATTGAACTACATGGAATGGACGCTATTAAAAAGTTCCCCAGTTTGGGAAGAAGTGCAAACTATGTGTAAAAATGTTATTGACATGGGCTTTCAAGTTCACGAAAGTTTATTTTTTAATCAATTTTCATTGCTTAAAAATTTGATTTCAAAAGAGATGAAAGAAAGGAATGATGAGTGGCTTAATAGATCTTGCTACGGCCAGTGGTCATATTTTTTTCTTCAAAATTTGAATTTCTAGATCAGACCTCAGAAATGGAGAAACTATGTAACTTTCTGTTTGCCATTCTGGCACACAATTGAAATGTGGAATGAATATTTTCACAAATAGACATTCAATGGTCTGATGAACGAAACCGCTTGGATATAAAAACCATCAACTCCATAATGATGTGTAAATCCAACTTTAATATGACCTGTAAAAGTTTTTAGGACATGATTAAAAATGATGAAAATTTGATCAAGGCAGGCAGAAGTACTTTAAAATATGACTGAAAACACCATTTTCACCTAATATGTTTTATTGTAATACTGCTTAATTAATCACGAAATATGTAATTTAATTGTTATTTCAATAAATTATAGTTTATATATTCTTTTGTAAACATATTTATTTGATTTTTAGAATATTCAAGAAGAAAAATCAAATACCCATTGTCCCTGTTATTTTAGAAAATGTCCTGGTTTTTTCCTTTCAAAACTTGTTTCGTCCCGGTTGTTACCAAAAGCTCCTGGTCACTCTAATCAAGGTGGATATGTGCAACTTTGGCAGAACAAGAAAATGCCCTCTCTGTATCAATGCTTGTGGAAGAAAATATCGTTGCTCTTGTTAGCTTTCCCAACCTTATATCTAGTCGAGAAGGGATTCAGTGTAGTTAACAATCTCCTGTCCAAAAAAAGAAATAGCTTACAAGTAACCGAAAGAGGAGATCTTCGAATGACCCTTACAGACTTGAAGCCTGACACTGATTCCCCGGTTTGTAGGAATCAAGCACAAAGTACGCATTGAACTGTCTGTCAAATGTTTATTTAAATATTATTATTAGATTTGGGATTAATAAACATGGTTAAATTTTGTCTTTTTAAACATTTATTTTATCAAAAATTTTATTGTTGACACGGAAGGTGGGCGATGAACTTATTTTAAATGGCAAAATATAGTAAAGGTGGGCAGTGAATCAAATAAGGTTGAAGACCACTGGTATGTCTGATATTCCTAGTAGAAATGTAGGATTCTCAGAAACATGGAGGTTGTCAAACGAACAACAAATGTTAATTACAGTCGCAATTGCCAGGTTAGAAAGCCTCATGGTCATTGATAAATTTGAGTTGGCAAACCTGGTCTCCGCATATAATATCCTGCACAGGTTTAATCTAACTTATTCCATTTGTTCGACAATGACGACGCTAGTCAGATTCTCTTTTGATTGTGAGCTTTGTCTTAGTCTGGCATGCTAATACTCCAGTCTGTAAGGAAAGTTCATATTTGCCTTTTTCACTATAGTTCGTGATAGTGACAGGTCCACCATTAAAAAAATCATGCGAAAATGTTGTCCTGTTTTTTCTTACAGTGGGAAATGTCCCGTTTTTACCTCGTTGGATTAAGGTCACCGTATTTAATAGTCGATGTGAAATAAAATTTGTAGGTGATTCAGGCAAATGAATCAGCTTATCCTTGCGTCACTGTGAATGCTCACATTCTTAATCGGATAGCGAAATTCAAGAACGAAACAGAAATGAACAGAAATTGCAAGAACCTCTATTATTTCAATCCTCCCGCTTTCCCAAACCTGGGCTAGGTTTTTCTCATGAGAAAGTGATATGCTCCAGAAAAGACCATGTAATACTGAACCAATCTTTAAATAACTTTGTACGAGGTTATACCGAATGTCGTCTCTAAAAAGATCATGCCTTTGTTTTACCCGAAAATAAGTGATGATCCAAAAACAAAAACCTAGTGGTTTTACCCATTGATTAACTGGAAAAAATATTAACAACCAGCTCTAAAAAAAAGTCATAAGGAAATCTCGATAAGGGTGGCAGGATGCCTGCATGCCAGGGGCATGCTTAAGAAGTGTTCGGTAAGTAATATATGTATTCTATTTCATACACTGTCAGTAATTGACTATCAGCTAGGACAAAATGAACTTGCAAGGACAAAATCAATAAATTTTCATATCTTCTAAAAATTTAACAACCAGCTCACACGAGTCAGCAGTAGCTGGCTGGTTTTACCATAATGTCATACAAGAAGAGTGCAATGTAATATATATGAAGCAGTACGGAGTATAGATGAGTGATAATCTTTTGGCGTGCGGCTCAACGTCTTTTCTTCGTGGCATAAAAGACTTACTTGAAATGTACTGGGAAATTTGGGATATTCGCTGGAGCCACTTTTCACACATGGTGGTCTTTGTGAATCATAAACTAAGTTTTCACTTCAGCTCTGTTCGAATTTGCTGTGTACACTAACTTCTAAGGACAATTCATTTGTAGATCGGATAGATAAGATTCTGTATTGCAGTTTTGATGCCCAAGTAAACGTAGAAAAAGTTCAATTTTTATGAGTTCGTTTATTTCGAAACCGGATACTTGGAAGTCATAATTTTGTGGTCCATTGAACTTTGACTGTAATTGGAATGCTTTTCACTAAATTTATGTGGTGGTCTTTGTGAATTGCAAACTGTTTCACTTCAGCTCTGTTTGAATTCGCGGTGTATACTAACTTGTAAGGCCAACTCATTTGTAGAATGGATAGATAAGATTATGTATTGCAGTTTTTGCTGCCCAAGTAGCTGATCGTAAAAACGTTTGATTTTTATGAAAGTTCTTTTATTTCAAACCCGGATACGTCAAAGTCATAATTTTGTGGTCCCTTGAACTTCGAAATAATGAGGTGTTACTGTAGTTCATAGGGGGGGATATATTCATATCAATAATAATCATTATTTCTATGTTTTAAATTGACTTGATGAGCTATTAATAATAAGACTCTCAAGTTGAATTTTTCTGTGTACATGATGTTACAAGTACTTTTAAGTATAGAAATTTATTTTCGAGTTGGATTAAGTGAAGGATAACCTATTCTAAATTCTGTTTATCATTTATACATTTGCTCCTGATTAGATGTATAGATAAACAGAGAGAGGGAAAGGAGTAAAAGTGCAGAATGATATTTAAGCCTGTCGAATTTCCTGCTCATTTCATCAGGAACAAAGGCCAGTGTTTCCAGTGGATGTGCCTCAGGTATATGATTCTGTGGTAGAGCACGCCAGTGGCCAGGGCAGTTGGAGCACTCCAAAGAGACCCACAAAGAATCATGGTGCGCAGCCACCTGTGACACACAGTAATCACCTTACAGTGCCGCACGTGGCCTGCGCACCCATCACATCCCGTTTGGAGAAGAAAGAGCCTACGCAATTGAGTCCGGTGAAGAAGCGTGTCAAAGAGGGGACTCCACCATCAGGTAAATTAAATTGCCATCTTGCTGGCAGTGGCTGTATTTCAAATAAATTTTTTATGGATGTTTTTTAAACAGTAGCAGTGAGGAATATTTTAATTTTTTTGACCTGTTGACCTTGTTTTTTTTATAAGGAGATAAATTGCTTTTGCTTAATTGCTTCTTTTCAAATCTTCTATTTTAAACGTATACTCTCACCAAAAGATTATGAATCAGCTGCTAGGAAAAAGTCGTCTTTTAGATACTGCATTCTCCTAGCTAGGTTGGTCACCTTAAGTTCAGGAAGTCACTTTCTCTTTTCTGTAGCTCTTTATTTAAGTTTTCTGTGTAATACCACACCAAAAACTTTATGATGACATTAATGAAATGTTATTCTTATATGGCAATTATTGCTTATCATTGTACAGTAAAACCTTTATCTTTCGTGTATTTTGATCTTTCATGGTTTTGCATGTGTTACCAGTTTTGTCTTTCGCGGTCTCATGTTTCGCTCTTTCGCAGAGAAAAATCACGGAAAAGGCTAGGTGAAAAATTTTATATGTGGAATGAATCACCTTTTCCTCACATTTTCTCTTATAGTCAGGCCTGAAAAAATATTGTTGCATTATTCTAATATGTAAAAATATTTACATAAGTGCATTAATGTAATAGGTATGCAGAATTAAAAAAATTAGATACACGTGTCTTATATACTGGGTGATTCTGCACCCTACCGACAAAATTACAGGGGTAGTAGGGGGGTTCGCGTAGAGCACGAAACGCCTTGTCCCAACATCTGGAACCGCTTTACCCCCGAGATATGAGGTTTGGAAGTTGTCACCTGCGCCTCGAGGTAGGTAACCTGGTCTTGTGGTAAGTCAAATGTATGCGATGTGTTGGCGTCCCTGTGTTGTGTGGTACAAGAAGGAAGAGTGAATGTACCTGGCTCTTTGTGTAATGCAGGTTTTTAATACCCTTACACAATGCTCGGCGATCATAGAAACTTATCAAAATGGCGGCGTCGAACCTCACAACACAACGAAGTGATATTGATTGCCGAACACATTCAAAGATACCAGGCGTGTTCACCCTTCCTTCTTGTACCTCACAGCAAAGGGCCACCAACACATCTCATACATTTCACTCAACACACGACCGGTTTGCCTACCTCTAGGTGCAGGGCATCAACTTCCAAACCTCATAACTCGGACGCAAAGTGGTTCCAGAAGCTGGGACAAGGTGTTTTGTGCTCTACACGAACCCCCTTACAACCCTTATAATTTGTCGGTAGAGTTCAGAATCACCCTGTATACTTTTAAATATTTTTAGGATGCAATCTTCCCACACTTTTGTGTCCCTTTACACGTGAAAAGTTGCAAAATAAAAGCTGGTATCACCATTCAGGGGCTTTCTTTTTGATGACGGAAGTCCCAAGGGGAAAAAACTCATCTCTCACTCTTGATCCTTCCTATTCAGTATCATTGGGGTATTTGCTCAGGTTTGACATAGTTCAAATGCATAAGCTTTGCATTTTACGCATTTATTATTGTTGGAGTTTCATGGAGTTTTTCAGGAATGTAACCCCTGTGAAAGACGAGGTCTGCCTGTATGTATAATTAAGTACGAAAATTTATTAAAGACACGTAATAAAATATAAATTCTTTTTTATAAATAAATTTTCTATAAATAATTTCTCATTAGTAGCTCTTTGTGGTAAATGTTGAAGACAAACTAAATACATAACTTTTATTTAAATAAAGGAATATTTTTCATTAATATTTTTTGTACTATATTTTCATTTACTTTTATTTGGCTATTTATTGATATACTGTCATCTCTAATGTACGTAGTGTTAAAATAGCAAAATTTGTCAATTAAATGTTTTGAATACTGAAAAAGTAAATTTAGTATAAAGAATTCCAATTACAGTAAAACCTCGTTATTTCGAAGTTCAATGGACCACAAAATTATGACTTCCAAGAATCTAGTTTCGAAATAAACGAACTCATAAAAATTGAACTTTTTTTACGTTTACTTGGGTAGCAAAACTGCAATACATAATCTTATCTATCCGATCTACAAATGAATTGTCCTTAGAAGTTAGTGTACACAGCAAATTCGAACAGAGCTGAAGTGAAAACTTAGTTTATGATACATGAAGACCACCATGTATGAAAAATGGCTCCAGCGAATATCCCAAATTTCCCAGTACATTTCAAGTAAGTCTTTTATGCCGCGAAGAAAAGACGTTGAGCCACACGCCAAAAGATTATCACTCATCTATACTCCATACTGCTGCATATATATTACATTGCACTCTTCTTGTATGACAATATGGTAAAACCAGCCATCTACTGTATTGTAACTTTAATTTAAATGCTAAAATAACTGTAAAGAATGTATTTATTATACACTATTTACGAAAATCGACAAAATAAATAATTGCTAAATTTATTAAAATTTGTTCTTTATTTCAACAATTATGGGCACATTTACACTTCACATCTTTAGCCAGTGATTGGTAATTAGGCTTGTAACTCAAAACCGATAGGTGTAAACAATCTTTCAGATGTTCATTCGTGAATGCATTTCTGGTTTTCCAAAAATTTGAATCGTTATATCTTACCTTTATCTCTATATCACTTTGCAACGTAATTAATATTTCATTTTCCAGGTCTGTTACATCCATGTTGAACATCTCCTATTTTGCTAGAATTTTATTCAATGTCAATTTCAGCGAAAAAATGTTACAATAGGTGTTTTTTAAATCTAGAAAATGGCCTTCAAATTCAGTTTCTTAATTTTTCTAGCACATTTCTGCCTCCACAGGCAACTCCAATCTTCCTAAAGGGCGACGTAATGTGCACCCCCTGATATAGAGTATTGATTTTACTGTGAAAATTGATCAATGTTACAGGAATGAAAAAATAATATATTGTTTTTTATCATAAAGTGAATAGTTTGGAAACATTAAACCTCCATACAAAGAACCTTACAACAAAGTGCCAAAAATTGCATCCCTTCAATTTCGTTATAAAGAGGTTTTACTGTATATTTTATTGATCTCTAGATGTCTTATGTTGTTTTTACTATCAAAGATCATTTCTTATGTAAGCCTTGACATACCATCCATTCTATTTTAAATTTGTCATGAATTCATCCATCTTAACATGTTCATGGCAGCATGACCCACCAATGGGTAATTATAGTCATGGACGTTATGACCTACTAGTAGAGCATAATAATGCGGGCAGATGGCCTTTAAGAAATATTCTGAAATTTGTTTGTGGCCACCAGAACTAATTTGCATGTGTACCAATGGTAAATCTTACAGCCGAGTAGTGTTGCCAATCTCATTACTTTTCAAGCACCTCTCATACAAATTAAGGGATAAGTTGCATCTTTTTATTAATTTCATTCTTCCCTTTTATGGGGTGAAATTTGTAATTTTTAGTTATTATTTATGAATCATATATTAGATGGCAATCTTTTTGAAAGGCTTGACATTAACTATTGCATGACGAAAATGTTCTTTTTAGAGTCATCAACTTACTCTCGCCATCGAAACTCGCCATCAAATCATGGTCATTGGCACCACCAGAATTCCATGCCAATTGCTGATGTCAGCATCAATCCAAAGCAGGAGCATCATTCTAGCACCTCAGCCACTCGTCAGCAGACCATAACCATTCATGACACTCCATCGCCAGCTGTCTCTGTCATAACTATATCTGATAGTGAGGATGAATCTCCTGGAAAATGGTGAGTTTGCACATTAGATTTAGTTCTAAGCCTCATTAAAATTGTTGTTATAACAAAAGCAATAGTTGCTGTTGAGGTCATTACTTGGCAGCATGAATTTTGTTACAACAAGTCTTAGTTATAATAAAATCAGTTCCTTTTATTTACTTGCAAAGGCATGTTATTCTGACCAAAATGCCTTTGCTTCTTAAAATTGAGTTGTGATTGCTCTTTTCAGTTGGTCTTGTTGAGCGTTTTTGCTTGAGAAAAATGAGTCAAACTGCAGTAGTGCTATGGTTTTTTCAGTTTATCTTTAGGTATTGAATCTCAAGTAAAGAAAGATGTTAACTCTATTTATTAACAACCAAAGCTGAATTCTTTTTTTTGGGGGCATTTTTCATGAAATTACTTTTTCATTCTGAGTAGTGGAATTATTTTTTGTAGCTGTAAAGATAAAAACTGCTCTGCGTGCCATGGGTCTGAGATGGGTGTGTCATGTACCATCAGTTCCAACTGCCCCTCTGTCCTGACCATTGCGTCACAAGACGAGGCTTATCGCAGGTATAATCTGTTGGTTTTGATTGGCTCTAACTATGCTTTATACCTCAAGAGGCACTTAACCCTTTCGATGGAAGGTTTTACTTATCCACGCCAAACATATTCACTAACATTCAGTGTGCAAAAATATTTATGTAACTAATCCGTCCCATTACAGAAGGTAATTTTAATCCTTTCATTCCTTTTGCAACTGAGAAGCATCTGTTAGAATTAGTTTTGAATTTTTTTATGTATGCAAGTTTGTTTTCAAAGGTTTTGTTTCTCATTATCTTGAAAAATGTGATATTTTAGTTTATTTAGCATTTCTTTGGTTTGGAAGGTAACTTGGTGCTTAAAGGGCAAATCAAGTTATATTCTTTGTTGCGATATGTTAACTGCTCGTCCCCGTAACCCTAGTTAGTTTTTTTCTTTATCTTACTAATTAATTGTTTCACACTTCAGTTCTTTGCTGTACAAATTTTTCTATTTTTGCCAAGTTTTGATCCATTGATACATATCTACAACATTTTCGGGTTTCTTTTGGAAGAAAAACCACAGCAGATTAGGTGGTTTTCTTTTGTAATTATAGTTGAAAGTAAGTTGCTTATGATATCTTATCTTCTAGATCTACACGTTTAAAAATTTTAGGACTCTTAACTTGAATCATGTAAAATTCTTGGAGCAGATACACTAGTATATTGTGGCTAACCTGGAGAAAATGTTTTAAAAGCAATATTTTTATAAGGTGAAAGGGAAAAGTGTTGACAGTAGGACTAAAGTGACTATTACACAATATTCATTTTAAAACTAGTTGAGTATAGTTTAAACGTTCACAGACAAAGCTTTTAAGCTTCAATGTCACCATCATATCATCAGAACAATTGATGGCTAAGTAATAAGTTTTTTTTGCTTTAATTTATTATGCAAACATGCTGAGGATGATTTATGTTTATGAGGGGAGTAGCACACCTCTGCTATGCCATTAAATTCCAAAGTTAAATTATTTATTGAAATTGTTGGTAAATTTGTTTTTCTGTTATTTTCATTTTATAACTAGCCCTGTATTAACATATGGGAATGTTTGGATGGCGCATGATTTTTTTCATCGAATGGTGCAAATTGGCCCAAATTTTCTTCATTAAAAATAAGTGGGGTAAAATTTTGCATGAACGTCTCTTTAATAAAGAAGCACTTAATCTGCAAATGAATTTCCCAGAAAGATGAGGAAAATAACTTTTTTGGTTTAATGAAAAATTACTGTGCAGTATCATTTAGAACTATTTTTTTGTTTGGCAGTTTGAAAGATTAAGAAAAAATAATTTGCTAAGTTTAAGTCTATGAGATTTTTCTCTGCTGATTTAAAGGAAGTTTAACAAATTTGAAAAATTTGCATCATTGATGTTTCTGTCCTAAGTCTCATTTACAGCTTAGGCATTCATTTTAGAATGCTTGCTTGTTATGTTACTCTTTTGCCTGATGTCTGATATTTCAGTCTTTGCTGTGTATTTCTTATAGACACTGCTTTGGTCTGCATATTTGTTTCCTCTTAGGTGTTCTGGGTGTTTTTTTTCCATTTGATTTCAGGTTTTGAAAGTGTTGATTATGATTTATTACCATGGAAATAACTTTATTTTACCTTCCTCTATTTTCTTTCTCAGATGAATGTTCTTTCTTCACGAAGCTTAATGGTTGAACATGCAATTTTCACCTTCAATATTGCTATTTTTGATGTCAGTTCACAGCCTGCAGCAGGCATGGCTGTTTTCCATTGTGTAGATTTGATAGTTAACATTTCTTTTTGGACAGTCACCACTGGTTAATCGGGTATCACGTTAATCGTTAATAATTGGCGTAATTTGAATTTTTCAGCACCCAGCCAGTTTCCAGAGGCAGTCTGAAGCAGAGGAAAAATGTGATATCTTGCGTCACTGTGGCAGATAGTGATGAGGAACATAAAAGCCCAGTTAAGCAAGACCTTCAGCAACAACTCCATTCCGTGCAAACTTCTCAGGGCCAGGCGAGCATTACGGTGGGCCAAACTCATCCGTCGGTATCGACCCATTCTCTACTGCATCAAAGCTATACTGGCTCTCAGGTGGTGCGGGAAATCAAACATGAGCCACAACCTAGGTCAGTGCGGGTCTCACTTAGTCTTTTTATAGAAACTTCTAAACCACATTGTGGCAAATTTTTGTGGTTTCTGCTGTTGCCTTTGAAATTGTAAAAGTACATGTACAGTAGGACCTAGATAAGTTGTTCCCCATTTCTTTATTCATCCCTCACATTTTCATATTTGCTTTTACCGTTTATCCATTATAATGGTTCATTGTATTGGCATATTTATCAAATTTTTTTGTAGTTTACATTCAATTTCTCAGTCAAAGATATTTAATGAAAAAACTAGTAGCCTGTTGCAGCTTCGCCAGCAATTTTATAAAAAACACGCAATGTATAAAATATTATAACCATTTCTTTTTTAATATTCAAATTTTCCATATATAACAAAAACATTTATTTATTAATATCATATATGGCATTATAAATATCAATGATATAAATTTCACTTTTAAGCTAAAGCTTCTCTGTAAGCAACATTTAATGTTGTTGTATGTGGGTAATTGGGCACGGCAAATCATAGACTTTGTCGATTTTTAACTCTCGATGCAGCTACATACAATTGTCCATGAGAGAAAACAGTTTCTTTAAAAAAAAAAAACACCAACTGCTTCTAAAGTTTGTCCTTGTGCTTTATTTATTGTGAGCCCAAAAGCTGGTTTAATGGGAAATTGACGTCTCTGCTACGTGAATGGAAAATCAGTATCGGTTGGTTGTAGTGTTATACGGGGAATAAAATAAATTTCACCCATTTGGCATACGTTTACTTTAAGAAGTCTTGTGCCAACCATATCTTCAACAGTAAGTTTAGAGTCGTTACATAGCCCATGTTCAGGAGAAAGATTTCTTAACAGAATAACTATCATTCCACGCTTTAGTGTTAATCGATGTGCAGGGATGCTTGCTGTTTCACTTGAATTCAAGTATTCGACTGGAATAACAGTTTCCTGTTGTTCTGTTGTTAATGCATCAGCACTTAAACAATGCCAAGAAATACCCGGAAATAGTGAAGCCATAGAATATATTCAATCTAAGTCTAATTATTTGAGTTACTTACGTTGTTTTAAAAGCGGTTTGCTATGTAGAATACAACGCCATACAAAAATATTACTAAAACGTAGTAATATATATAGTAGAAACGCCTATCAATAATACAGGCTATCTTTAATTGTTTATATTGTTGCCTTCCTCCATCTCTCTCCCTCTCTCTCCTCTCTCTCTTTCCTCTTCCTCCCCCTCTCTCATTTAAAGCATTCAAAGTGCATTTATATTCCTGTAAGGATTGGTATAATAATCAGATTTTGAGGCTTAACAATATAATGAGTCGCTATGGCAACATTCCGTTAAAATGGCAAGATTTGCATAAAATATGTAAATTAAACGTTTAACATGGAATACTTCGAACTGTGGGCGAAAAAAGATGAACAGAATAAGAAACTTAATAAATTTTTCTTCAAAATGGTTGAACTCCGAAGGTCGTAGATTAATTCCTTCTAATTTTCATTTCCAAATGAATAAGAGGCTGCACGTCGAAAAATCACGTTTTACATGTTAAGTAATGGGAAATGGAAATGCCTCCCTTGGAGTCGAACCAAGGAATTTTTTCAAGATTTAAAATCGTCATCACCTGAAAAAGTGCTAATCAAGCAACCCTGCCAAATTTCGAGTTTCTATCTTCATTATTTCTCGAGTTATTAGCTTTATGAATCTTAGCGTGACGGACACTAGGCAATTTATTATATAGATTACATTTCTTCTTCCATGTTGTTACTTTAAAGGTTGATTATTTAGATGCCACCAACTCATAATGCTCAGACCAACATAAACATTGAAATAATGTGTTCAAAGTAGAGTATTTCTGACCAATATATAAAGTTTAAATATAGGGGCACTCATTCCCTCGTCATCCATCCAGGGATAACTCTTTCACTTAATACTGATTGGCCAACAAAAATTCCTTGTGTCACTGAGCCTATTACATTGGTGATAATGGTTGTACTTTGGTTTTTGAATTTTTATAATAAAACATGGGTAATCATATTGAGAAAAAAGATTCTTCTGCATCACAAATATCAAAATTGTAGCACTATAATGGATTCAGTTCTTCATATTATTGCTCTAGGCTCCTATAGTTGTGACAGTGCACTTCACTTTGTATTACATTTACAATAATAAATATTCATTAACTAAGGAAGTTGGTATCTTAGAAATTTTTAAAGTTAATCTAAAATACTCTTTCATTGGAATGTGTTTTCAATAAATTTTTTAGTATTTTAAATGAACAAATTATATGAAACATTCCTCTTGTATCTTAATCAGTATTTCTCATGCCATAAATTGGTTATATTATGAAGTGCTTGTGTCACGTCAAATACTAAAGCATTAATCTTGCACAGTTTTCTTCATTTTAAAATAAACGTCATTTATAAGCATTTTAAAATCATTTGAAAGATCGTGGAAACATCTTCACAGCATTTTACTCTGTCATCAATCTATAAGTTTCTTATGATGAATTTTGTCAAAACCCTAAGTGTCTTCTTTTGTTAGTTGAAAGTCCTATGTAAACATTTATTAAATGTTTTGTAAAATAGGATCTATATATACATACGTACATATCTGGCTAAGTAATAGGATAGCATTACACCAAAAATAATCTTCCATTCCTTTTCATATAAGTCACTATAGAAATTGAGTCCATTGTTTCTTTAATGCTTTTTCAGTTATTTTTGAATGAGTAAATTTGCAAGTAGTGAGTAATGGATGCCAAGTGGTTTGGTGTTTTTTATTTTAGATTAGCATCGAATTGTTAAGAAAAAGTTAACATACCATATTGAAACTGTTGCATTAATCATCGGTTTTTTTTCAATGAAAAATTTCAATGGAGACAGTTTTTGCGAGGCTGAAATGTCTATTAGTCCAATCAGCCAAATGACTCGTAGCAGATGAGGAGAAAGTCAGTTTTTAGAGCAGTAAGGATAGTGAGAAAAAGAAGTACAAACTAGTACTAGCCTGATAAAAGGAGGACGTGAAATGAATGAACAAACATTTTAAACAAATAGATTTTCATCTAAATTATTTTAAAATTCTTTTGTACTACATTGGTTTTATTTTTATCCAACAATGAAGAAAAAACAACTTGTAGGGTGTTAAATTTGGAAATGGTTTCTCCTTTTACATAATTTGCAATACAGTAAAACCTCTACCTTACTCCCTTAGAACACGAAGGACAGTGATATCTGAATTTTTGATAAACTAATTTGTGAAATGTGGAAACAAGTGAAAAAATCTGCTATGACCAGGAATCGAACCTGGGGTCTTCCACTTGCCGGACGAATATTCTACCAATAAACTACCTTAGCAGATTATTTCCATAAGATCCAGATATTTTCTTGAACTCAAAATTTATTTTATACTTTTCACTGCACTTTATACGAAAATTATAAATGAAAAAGTTTTTAAAAGTATTTTTATTACTTATCAAAAAATCACGAAGGGGGTTGCATGGTAGATCTGCCTGAGAACCACTGATATAGAGTATTGTTTTTACTATGAAAATTCATCAATGTTACAGGAATGAAATAATAATATTGTTTTTTAATCATAAAGTGAATTTTTTGGAAACATTCTTTAACTAATATGTTAGTGTTGAAATAAATTATAACCAACAATTATTTGCTAATATGCATATATGATGAATCTGGAAAAACCTCCGTACAAAGAACCTCCTTACAACAAAGTACCAAAAATTGGGTCCCTTCGATTTCATTATAAAGAGGTTTTACTGTACTTGGGGAACCATAGTAAAAATTAATGATAAAGATGAAGGAAATGATTACATTAAAAGAACTAACTCAGATGCATAGAAAGTAATTCCCAGCAAAGGATTGGGTATTTCAAACACGCAACCATATCTATGGTTTTAAGTGTCTTCCAGCTACAATGTGAGCTTATTTATACATTTTGTATATACCAAATACCCTTAATTAACAAAAGATACGTTCATCTACTTATTTACCTGGATTGTTGAGTAATTTTTATTAATTTCATTTCTGATGTTTAAGTAACTAGCATGAAAGCCATGGTTCAATATTGGCTTCATCTTTTATTGACTTCTAAAAATAGCAATTTGTATAGCTTGTAGAATCGCACTGAATATGCTGTTTGCATTACTCTGATGTGCTCATTTATTCTTTCCTGTTCTATCAAGCAGCTATTTGCAAAGGAAAAGAGTTTAAAATCAACTTATGATTATGAGAAGGAACGAAATCCATCTCATTATTTATTATGTATAACTGTTAACCTTACCATTTTGCTTATTACACCTTAGGTAGCATGATTTTGTATGATTTAACAATAAAAATACTGTATGCTGCTTTAAAAGCAGGCATTCCTTGCATGATCACATTTATTGTAGTATATTTGCAGTTTGATTGAAATTTCCTCATTTAACATTCAGAGGGTTAATTTTGTAATGGAAACAAAACAATATTGCTTTGAGTGGAATGTTGTTGATTGAAAAAAGATGACTACATAGTTGTAGCATATCGTTAAATTCATATGTTTTTAAATAAAGGCTTTTACATCACAATTAATTATGCTTTCCCTGCAGTCAGTTTTTATGTAAAAAGCTAATTTAGCAGAAATTTGTGTATTCATAGATACCTCACTGTTTTCCATCCAAAATTTTCCCTTATTAGTTACATTTCCTGTCAACTGTTATTATGTGCATGCAATTCAGATGAATACATGGACAAACTCCAACACACGTTACTTTGAATCAAGTTGTATTTTCCATTAATGCTAAGGTTTGTGCTGGCCGTTGGAGTACTTTTTTGTTTATTTTGTGTCGAGTGCTTTTTTAATTGGCTGCCAATAAACGTGTCTGGGGTCATAACCCATCTGCAGACACAGCCCGTATGAGAACTTCGGACCAAATCCTCCGAGCCCGTGCCTGTACTGCAGCGCCAGCTACCAAGCTGCATCCGCACCCACACCCTCTGTGTCCACAACTGCTGCATCCCTATCCCAGAAGAAGCGTCTGTTGGCTAAGGCACAGTCTGAGTGCGTGCGGGAATCGGACGCACTTCGTGCTCACCATGCCGTGGAGGAGACGGCGCCTGCAGTGATCACCACCAATAGGAGCGACCACTTGCGTCGTGCCCCCCGTCACCACCACCACCACTCCTCAGGACACTGCCAAGCGGGGCATGGCACAGTGCCCGAATCCATGCCTCCCCCTCCCCAATCTGCATCCTCTTCTGCCTCCTCTTCCTCAGCCTCCTCTGTCACATACCATCACCCCCATCACCACCATGTTGCAGTCCACTCCTCTGGCCATCGTGTCAGCAGCCAGGACCATCACGTGATCTACGGGTTTGTCCTTCCTCGTCATCCCTTTAATGCCACTGTGTACCATGGAACACTTTTAGTTAGTGTTTAGCCATAGCTAGTCCTGCAACACCAGTTGTTGTTTGCATGCAAGTATCTCATTAGTAGTTTGTCGTTATGGTTGTTGCCTGTTTTACATGTTTTGTAAGGTTCAGAATTAATGCCAGAATGTAAAGTTGGCTTCTTGTCACTGTTATGTGGTTAGAACCAGAAATGTTTTAATTTTTAAAAATTTTGTTATCCCTTTTGTGCAAAAAAATTGCTTTTTGTATGCTGTATAGTAAGAAGTCCTTTGTAATTTACTAAGTGTGTCATTCCAAGATGTGACATTGCATGTTGTGGCGTACGTTAGGGGGGTATGTTTTAAGGTACTATTTCCTGAATATTAGACTAAGTATGATTGGCCTATTGAAAATTCTCTTGATGAAAACATTCTTTTGAATCTTTGATAATTATATTAGAAGTAGAGGTATATACGCAACCTCTAGGTTTTGAATGTTTTTCCTTAGAAATCTATCAATTACTAGAATCATTTATCTGTCATCTTTATTCGTTAAGACTTTACATATTTCCAATTTGCTTACCTTTCAGCTCCTCATAAATGCTTATTCATAAATTCACATATTTTACCATCTCTATGTTAATTCATTCAGCATTGGTTTCTGGGTACGCCACTTTGTGTAAATTTTCACTTTCTTTTGGTGGTGACTTTTTTTTTAAATGCCCGATGTATTGGCTGACTCCATATTGTCCGTTTGATCCATAGGGATCAGATGGCTCCTCCTCCTGCTGCTCACGCTCGTGACATCACAGCTCCACCTGCTGCCCATCGTGACATAGCTCCTGTTCCTCCTTCCATTGTGGTTGCTGCCCATAAACGTGAGATTACTCAGGACCACTTAGTTCCTGTGGGACACAGGGAATATCATGTCCAGTCATCAGGCATCCTCACAGGTAAGGTAGCAGCAAGTGGCAAGTCGTCAGAGGATACACATAAAGCTGGTATAGTTAAAACGTTATAATTTGGTCACTGCGAATTTAGGTTTGAAAGTTAACAAAAATACGTCGCTGTGGGGAAAATTCCTCCTTAGCTGTAATTCGTAAATATTAAATTGTATACAAATTACAGCTAATGAGAAATCATCCCTTGGCTTAAGATTGTAGGAAATTTAAAATTACTTAACGTACATGTAAGTCTTTTGTCGAGATTACAAACTTGGTTAGCAATTCTGTTTTGCTGAGATGCCTGGTGAGATAGGTATTTTTTTATAATTTTCCTTACAATAAAATATTTGTACAGTGCTGGTCATAAAAACTGCACATCCTTACGAGCGCTCCACCGAAATTTCAGTGAACTACTAGTCTCGAACGAGCTGTCAAGCGATATGGCAACAGTGATAGTAGAGGAGGTCGTGAAGGGTCTTCTTCCTCTCCCTCCCCCCCTTAGAGAAGGGTTTACGGTTCTCTCCTAGCTCTAAAGGATCGGATATTTTCCCTCAAGATAATGGTTTTGAATTCAGTAGTGCTTACTTTCCCCATTGCGGTAACACGTGAATGAGTGTCAGATATAATTCTTTTCATTTCAAAATTAGTTAGAATCGAGACATGAACTCAGGAGTTTAACATACGGACGTCAAAAAGAACGATGTTTATTTTTCCATTCAAGATTAAATTAATTAAATTCCGAGTTAGCATAAATATTTATTAGGAATCGAAAGGAATACACATTTCAACGCCTTAACAATGAAAAATGTTTAGTTGCGACTACTAGCATTCTTAAATAGGAATTACCGTATTTACTCTGTGTACCCCGCACCCATTTTTCCCGAAACGCCGGGGAAAAAAGGGGGTGCGCGTCTTACACGAGGATTTCTGATCAGGTTATATAAATTGTGAGTATCGATAGTAAATTCTCTGCAATATGATTGCATCTACGTTTATTTTCGTAATTCTACGAAGTATACGCGTATTTATGCGACCAAGCAAACGTGTAAGTTACGCCAATGCTGCAGGGTACACGAGTAAATACGGTAATTCCTATTTAAGAATGCTAGTAATTTTATCGTTTAAAAAAATGTTTCGTTTATTAAAGTTATTTACTTAACTTTTGGTTACACATAATTGATAAACTTAAATTTAATAGTTTCTCACTTAATTCCTGAAATGTTACGTTTTTCGTAGTTTTCTATACTTTGTTATTTTTTAAAATTGCTTATCTAAGTGCTAGGCATCCCGTCATATAACTGACCAAAATTCTCCTCCTATGTAAATGAATAAAGATATTGTTCAAATTCAACTTATAGCATTCATAAACAGATATTGGGCGTCGAAGCAATGAAATAATACGTGAAGTAGTCGCAACTAAACATTTTTCATTGTTAAGGCGTTGAAATGTGTATTCCTTTCGATTCCTAATAAATATTTATGCTAACTCGGAATTTAATTAATTTAATCTTGAATGGAAAAATAAACATCGTTCTTTTTGACGTCCGTATGTTAAACTCCTGAGTTCATGTCTCGATTCTAACTAATTTTGAAATGAAAAGAATTATATCTGACACTCATTCACGTGTTACCGCAATGGGGAAAGTAAGCGCTACTGAATTCAAAACCATTATCTTGAGGGAAAATATCCGATCCTTTAGAGCTAGGAGAGAACCGTAAACCCTTCTCTAAGGGAGGGAGGGAGAGGAAGAAGACCCTTCACGACCTCCTCTACTATCACTGTTGCCATATTGCTTGACAGCTCGTTCGAGACTAGTAGTTCACTGAAATTTCGGTGGAGCGCTCGTAAGGGTGTGCAGTTTTTATGACCAGCAGTATACATAAAGCTGTCATAGATCTTTATAATTTACTTTAATTTTTTCAAGATGCCATTGATACAGAAACTTCATAATCTGCTTTCTTTAAAGTTAACAAAATAATTTTCTTTGATGCGTTCAGTTTTTTATGTTATTTTGGTACAATGGCTTTACCCATAAGGTACATACGCCATAACCTGCTATGGTCGTTTTGTAATTCGTTTTTGTGCAGGTCACAAAGATTATGTTCAACCTCCAGCAGCTCACTCAAACCGAGAGATTCCAGTGACGGTGAGGGAGACGCAGCCACAGCAGCACTTGCTTGGTGCTCCGACTGTAACGTCCAAGGCATGGACTACCTCCTCTACCACCCACCCAACTCTTCATCAGGGATATGGGTGAGTGTTCCAGAATCAGAACTCTCTCACACAGTTATCTTTGTTTGTGATATTTTGTTAGAGGTGGGATATATAGTATTTTATTAAAACCATTATCGTATATCTTCGAGTATAAGTCGAGAAATTTCTTCCTTTTTTAGGCCGATCAAACCCTACTTTCGACTTATATTTGAGTCGCAAACTAGCTGGACATTTTTCTGGGTCAATAATTAAACATGACTGTCGAAAAACAACATTTGACTTACTTGAAGCGCATTAGTATGAAAAATTCATGCTAAGTAGCGGAAAATGCGAAGGCTAATGATAAAATTATACAGCATCACCGTACTTACGTAGTTTGAAAGGAAAGCTTAAAATTTACATTTTTCTTTAAAAAATCCTGCCCAAATGAGTGGATTGGAGAGAAGAATCAATTCATTACTCAAGCATTGGTTTTTTTATTGTGATCCTGAATTCAAATTGTTAAACACCCTTCCATTTCTTCAACGACGGCATTTTGTTTTTTACTTATAATCACGGACTGAACAGAGCCTGCATTGCGAATATGATCACCAATTTTTCCTCTATCTTTTAAAATGGTTGCAATTGTTGAACAACTGAGATCATAAACACGACCAATCAAAGCAAGCGGCTTCCCTATTTCTGATCTATGTATTATGTCCATTTTAGTTTTCATCGAAAGCACTCGACGTTTTTTTTACCACTCTTAGCACTTTCACAAACACTACGTTTACAATTATATTCGAGTTTTGGATTTTAGACGCTTTTTTAGGGTAAAAAGTACATTTCGACTTATACTCGAATCGCCTTATACTCGAAGATATACGGTAAGCGTTGTTACAATCACCCCAGTTTGCTTCCTGAGTTGGAATTTTTAACATCTACCAAATTTGCTACAACGTAACATTGTCATATATTATTTTTAACTTTCCTAAATATTGTTGTTTTAAATTTATGATTAGTATAGTCATCTACACTTTGGATATTTTATTACAAATGTGGTACTGGTAACTTATTGGGCCCCATTACGTAGTTCGTTTCCCCACTAGATGGCATTACTTTTGTGTGCCGGTCTGCCTTATAAGAACTTTCTATTTTGGCCATTACATGGAACTGTGTGCATTACTTTATGTGTCTGCGATGTTTATACGTTCTCATTCCCAGCTGATTGGGAGTTCCCCGAGTCCAGGGGTCACCACAACCCAACTATTACTTTGAAACCCTTACATGCGACAATAGCAGTGTCACAATGACACCAGGCATAAAAGTTATTATGGGTGTCTTTAACCAGTCATCTGGGTATGCCGTATATATACGGCATGGGCGGACGCTCCAGTGATGGGTATGCCGTATATACACAGCATGCCAAATTTAAGTCCATTTGCTGTGGGTATGCCGTTATATTCCATCACGCAGCTGTTCTAACTGCTAGCAGCATCCTTTTAGTTTACTGTCTCGCCAGTAGATGGCATTTCCTTCCTTATTTTGAGAAGCTATATGCCTTGTAGCAAAACCCCGCCTTTGTCCTGCGGGTTGCATTTCCAATGCCCCTAATGATCAACAAATGTTCATTTGTTGTTTTTAACATGTTGCCTGATTTTTAGCATTCTGAAATTGTTTATTTCATCAACTATCATTATTTACAGAAGTCAAACATAATTTAATGTCTATAATATTTCATTATGAAAATTTTGTAATTTATAAAAAAAAATATTTTTTCATAAATGTTATGATTTTGACATGCAATTCATAGTTAATTATTATTTATTTCAATTAATTAATAAATATTTATTAAAATCCTTAATAATTGTCATTTTAGAAACCTCATTCGAAGAAAAAGTACCCACCAACTGTGCATCAGGACAAAATTAAATACCCAGACGACGGGTTAATGGAACTTATCCCTCAGACCCGGTTTGCAAGCTAAATTGGCTTGCAAGGTTTTTTAAAGCAATTACGTTTAGCTAAGAAGTTCTAATGGGTGTCTTAAATGGAACCTATCCCTCAGTCCTGGTTTGCAAGCTAAATTGGCTTGCAAGCTTTTTTATAACAATTACATTCTGCAAAAATGTTATAACAATTGCCTAAAATGGAAACTACCCCTCATTCCAGGTTTGCATGATAAATTGGCTCTATTTGCAGCGCAACAGTCAGGGGAGATATTTTGCACCTTAGTAACCAATTCTCCTTTGTAAATAACAAAAGAGTAGCGAAAAACACAGTGTCGCATGCACTCAGGGAACTCCCAATCTGCCGGGAATAAGAACATAGAAACATCACAGGTACATCAAGTAATGCACACAATGGCACAAAATGTGAAGTTCTTAAAAGGCAGACCAGCGTGCATAAGTAGTGTCATCTAGTGGGGAAATGAACTACGTAATGTGGCCCGGATAAGTTACCAGTACCACAAATGTTTTTTCTAATAAAAAGGAAGAACCACCAGTTATGCACAGAAATAATGAGAAAACACGATTTAAAAGTAAAATATAGTGATAGTTAAGTTAACTCAGCATTATAAACATTTTGCTACCCAAGTTAACTCAGAATAATAAAAGGGGTGGCAAGTAACAAACTGTGTTTATCTTTAGGAACTAAGTCCATTATTTTTTACGTTTTAAGACAAATTAAATATTCATTTGTTTAATTGAACTTGTTTTTTTACAACTTCATACTGATATTATAATTTATTAGATTTTATTGACATTGTTTAAAATAATATTATTATAATGGAAACAAGCTTAATTTGTAGCATAAAAATGTAAATAATATAACCAAAACTTTTAGTGCTAAAGTTTCAGCCATGAGTTACATGCCACAAATTAATTGTAAGATTTGGAAACTCCGTACCTCTTCCTAAAGATACCTTCATGTTCTTTCATCTGTCAGTGCCATGGTGAACCAGCACAACTTGAAACTACTATGACAATGATATGTTGTGTTTTATTTCTTAAAGGGGTGAATCAATGTCTGTTACAGTTTGGTGGTGAAAGCTTCATTTTCATTGCTTAGTCTATGTCATTACCAGTAGAAAAACTTTTAAAATACCAAATTTTTTCTTTCTGTGCAGACGGCATGTTGCAACCCATCCATCCCCTCAACCTACTGCTCATGTTCCTGGTACCAGTAGGCTCTCTCCACGTCATCCTCTAGCTGCAGCTGGTCAGCCCCTTTATCACCAGCCAGAGCTTTATCGCCATCCAACGGTTTATGTGACCAACACCCAACAGGCTTACCTTCCTACTGGGCATCAAGTTGCACCCTTCCCACCAACTGGGTAAGCCGTCTCATTCAATCTTTTTTATGTTGATGTGTTTTTTAAAGCCATCTGTTGTATATCGCTGGTATCAATGGTTTGGAATCGCAAGTGGATTAACAAGCATATTATTTTTGCAATGTGAATTCTCTCATAATGCTATAGATTCTCATACATTAAGAGGTTTGGCATTTCTATTACCTTGAGCCCTGTTGAGTGAAGTTTTCCCCGGGGAATATCTTGCATGCCACCTTCAGTTTACTTGGATTCCATTTGATGACAATGGTTTGAGTTATTAAGATACTAATTTTTGTTATGACAATAATTTTCGTACAATTTTGCCTAACAAATCTTCAAGTTGTTTGCCCATTAATTATAGTTCATTGAATTGCATCTTAAAATTGTTACCTTTCAATATTTTTGTGTTAACTGACATGAATACCATATATTAGGTGAATATTGAACATTTTTTTAATGTATAGGGCAGGGCTGACACCAATTTTTTTCTAAATCCTGTTACCGACATCAAAATATCCTGTAAAATCCTGTAATATGTAATATCTTGGTTTTTTATGCAAAATGTACCAATTTATGCTTTCAATATATTCAGCATCTGCATCGCATATTTTAAGTAAAATTATTTACAACTGTTTATGCATGGCCCTGTAACTTAAATTTAATCATGCTTTTTTATGAATTTTAAATTTATGCTGCATTACGGTTCAACTATATTGGCATAGAAAGTTTTAAAAAATGTATTCAAGTTTTAAATTTACAGTGAATAGCACAAATGCATTGAAAATAATAACTAACCATAGGCCTAGTTTACAAGACAGGCCTTAGATTAGGGATTCTGTTAAATAACATAATTTTCACTTTTACTTATATCAATATAAATATATTGGCTCAACAAAAGGAAAAAATTCTACTTTTTTAATTTCCTTGCCTTCTTCCTCATGGCATCTGTTGGCTCAAAAGATATTTTCTAAATGAACACGGCATCAGAGCATTCAGTGCAGACCTGTGTGCACTTTAAGATTCAAGTTGCTAAAAACTCTTGACTTTAGCATTGCTATGAGGAAGTATAAGCATTGCCTTTGCAAGTTTACAAAGTAATGGAAAGTGTGAATTTCACAATCATCAATAATGTTTGGAAATCTTTTAGCCAGCATTTCAACATTTTCCCAATATTCTGATGTTTTTCTTTGATGGGTCAAAAATACCTACATTCTTCAAAACTACGTAATTCAAAGGTAAGAGAGTACAGCTCTTTTGTTGCCATCTCATAAAAATCTCTTACATTGTTTAAAAAAAACCTTTTTTGTCAACTAAGCTGATGTCGATTTCTTCTAAGAGTTTGTGTTGTATGACCTATGAAAAGGGCAGAATCTTGAAGTTAGTTTTCTTTTTTGAAGTCAACTACTGTTATGTCACATTTTTCAGTTATGAGGAAATGAACAAATTTTGAGAAGCAGAAAATATTATTTTTCCAGCACGACTTTCTCCACATAGAGCAAGGAATATGATTGCTCTCGACATTAGCATCCCCAGGAATAATTATCAGCAATTACACTTTTGATTCATTTTAAAAAAATTTAAATTGTCTTTATTAAAAAAACAATAAGCAAAGACAATTGTTAGCTCTTTCTATGGATAACAAAATGTCGATGCACAATTAAAATTACCCTTACCAATGTATGCAACTGAGTAGTTTCAGCCAAATTCTTTTCAGATCTTCATTTGCTAATAAAAATCTTAGGTATAAAGTTATGTGCTGATCTGATTATTAGTTTTTGAGTTAGAGCACCCACAAAATTTTGTCATACACAGACATCATAGCTAAAATAGTGAAAATGCACTCAGGGGACCTAAAAACATGTATTTCCGTTGGAATCTCAAATTCGTTTTTTTCACAGATACAATACTTTCTCCTATAGGTACTGCGTAGGCAGAAAGCAAAAATATAAATATGCCGTAGGTTGCCGATCCAGTTCAACAACTAGTTTTTGCACTCACAAGGAGAGGCTACGGAGTGTAACTCTCAGATTTGATTCATCTTCTGCAAGTGAAAAGTTTAAGTTAAAAAAAATACCATTTCAGAATTAGGGGCCAACGCCTTTTAGTTTACGAGAAATAATTAATTAAAAAGTACAAAAATTGGCCAATCTTAATAAATCATAGTAACTTCGCTCTTACGTTCATTAGCGACCGTAGCCTAGGGGATAACAAGTAGGACTTTCGATGTATGGTCTAGGGGTTCGAGACCAGGGTTGTTCAACTTTTTTCCTCATGTAAAATTTCATTTCGTAAACATTTCCATTCCACTACTAATACAAGCATTTCGTTTTCATTTTCCATTTCGAGGAATGTGCGAGAGCTCCGGAAACACAAGAAATAGGAAATACACCATCATTCCAGAAGAAACGCTATGATTGGCTTGTTGAAAGCTTAATCCTAATTGGTGCACTATATTTTTAATCGTTTTCCGCACGTATATAACAAAAAAAATATTTTGTAAGTGAAATTTCGTTGAAAAGAGGTAAATACGAGTAAAAGTGACAATTTTTCCATTTGTTGCTTGGAAGTTTTCGTAGTACAGGAGTTCGTAGTAGAGAGGTCGTAGCTAGGTATTTTATGTATGAGTTTGGCAGGACCATAGGCAATTGTTCATTATCCAGAAGTCTTTGCCATATAGGGGTTCGTAAGATAGAGGTTTTACTGTAGTTACATATGTCATTTATTCGATGGGTAATATGTTAAATTCCATTTTCACTTTTTCCTTAGGCACAAGATAGTTAGCACCGTAGGAAGTGCTGGCTTGCAGACCTTCTCCACTGGGGCCAAAATTGCTTTGATGAGGCAGTAAGTAATCTTCGTTGTTCATTTACCGTCATGTTATAACCCTTGCTAATGTATCACTGGGAGAAAATTTTTGTATGCAAGACCCAAAAGCTCGTCAATGCAACCTGCGATTCTGTTCATATCTCCCTTTTTTTATGATAACTATCTTATCAAGAAATCCTATTTCTGTCACAGCAATTCTGTGTGAATGCTCATATTCTGTAATTTTTTTCAATGCCAGCTTAACCTGTGACCATAGATGGGGCTTTTGTTTCTGATGCTGCAACTCGTATCAGATTCTTCTCTCATTTCTTTATCGTTTTTAGGGCTCTTCCGCCTCCTGCACACCATGCAAGCGCGCGCCCAGTACTCGCCACTCATCCTTCACATCCCCTTCCTGCGCACATGCAGCCGGCAGCAGTCTTCCCAGCTCATCCTCAGGTGGCAGCTTCGTATGGCTACGGACCACTTAGTCCTGCCAAGTCTCAGTACCAACCTCACTTGTGGTTTGCTGAATAGGCTGTGTGCAGGGACTGAAAGAAAGAGAGAGAGGGAGGGAGTTAGCAAGAGGGAGAAAGTGTGTGGAAAGAAGTGGAATCCCACACCTTGAAACGTCTTCATCATCAATACATTTATACTTTGTCTAATTATTCAAGTTAAATGTCTTTTTAACGAGCACACTGATTGCTGTTGTATGTGTTTAATCAACTTTTAAAAAAAAGTTTTTCGACTTCTCAATCATGTTCCATGCACCTTTTTAAGGGTATGTCATTTGCGACGAATTGCCGAGTATTGGTGAATTTTTTCCCCAGACATTCAGTTTAGGTGTTCGATCGGTCTCTGTTTGTTTACTTTTTTCACTGACTTTGATCATGCTCCAAAAGGACATGGTCACTTTGGAAAAAAATACGATGGTTAGTGTTTTTGTGATGTTGTACTTTGTTTTGTTTGAAGTTCTCCTATCTGACTGTTATAGGTTTCTACATTAATGTATTGAGGTGTACATTGAATACTTTTCCCAAACTATGTGGTCAAAGGTTTTGTTAATCTTATTTTTTTTGGGAATGGTGGATCGATTTATAGGATTTTCACTTTTGCCCAACGATAGCAGTGTTTTGTGGTGTTCATAATTACTGTTAGTTTTTGCCTCAATTTGATATTTTCTGTATATATATACATATATATATATATATATTCAAGGATCCTGATGGAATTTACTGATAAATGATGGGATCTCTCGAGCGAGAATTGTGTACATATAAAAGAGATTTCAGAAAGGTTAACAGCTGGCATTTTATAGCCAACTATGAAATTGTTGCCTTGCTCATATTAATTTGTTTAATTGATGAAGTTTTAGTGTGTTAAATTATTTCCTCAGAATACCTAAATGTAGTACATATGGAATTTTTTAACATCCAAACTACATTCACTAACTTTGTGTAAATATTTTGTGATTGATCACAATTTTCAGGCTGTTTTTCATGTCACAAGATATGTGCCTCTGTTTTATATCTGTGTTTGTATTAATAATGACTGTCATGTCAGGTGATTGTTTGTGCGTGAGCCTTGTGTGGATGTGAGCATTTTATGTGTGCATGTTGCATGCATGTGCGCGTTACTGCCTTACTTTGTGGAGATTTCTGAAGGCGAGCGAGTGTGCGTGTTGCTCAAGCAATTTAAACTGACAAAGAATAGGTTTTTGCATTTGTTTGAGAATATGTACGCCTTCAGCGCTTGCACGCTTTTTCTATTTTAAAAAAAAGCATTTCCAACCTTTTTCACTTGTAAGTGTTATGGAGAAGTTAAATCCATTACTTAACCCTTATACCAACAGTGGCAAATGCTTATATATAAATAATTAAATATATATATATATATATGTGTATATATATATATGTGTGTGTGTGTGTCTATATGTATATGTGTGTATATATATATGTATGTGTATGTGTGTGTATATATATATATATATATATATATATATATATATATATATGTATGTATGTATGTATGTGTATGTATATATATATATATGTATGTATGTGTATATATATATGTATGTGTATGTATATATATATATATATTAGTCAGGGGAGGGGGAGGGTCGATTTGTAAAAAAATATGAAGTCAATAGTTGTGATATTTACATAGCAAATTATTTAGGGCTGAAGAGAATAGGGATGCCAGGTTTTATCTTTACAAATATTAAAAAAGCTGTACTTTTTTCACTTTTGATTATTGTTTGATGTATTTTGTGGGAACTCTGTGGTTCTGATCCCCAATTGCCATGCGCACTCGGTGATAATTGTAGTGATTATATTAATCATGTAAAATAAACCATATTTTTGGAGTTAAATGCTGAAGCATGTGTGTGTGTGCATGTTCGTGTGGAAGGGGGAGCTGTTTCGGTCCTCAGTCGCATAATCATAGATGAGTTATAAAATGGTGTTTGTAGGTGAGTTTCCAGTGATGTTTACTAATTAATTGTACCATTTATACACTAACTGGTTCCTGAATTCAAGAGAGGGAGAGGTGTCCGCTGTGTCGTGGTAGAAAATCAGCTAGCCTTATTAAGTGGCTTTGTTATTATATTGATTAGATTTTTTGATAAACACACTTCAGCGATAAAGTTTTTAAATGTTGTAGAACCATGCACTGATTTTTTGGGTATAGGTTTAATGCTTACCTGTTGTGTATCTCAAAGACAAGTACAATTGTATGCAACATTCAAGACTAAATATGTAGTCATATTTATATTTAGGTCTACAGATGACATTTTCATGTTCAAAAGCCTTATGTAATATATATAATATATATATAAATATATAGGAATATATTATTCTGAACATGATTCTTGTCAATAAGGGTGGTTTTTTGGGCATAGTGCTAGGTAAATTGCCTTTTGCTTTAGTGTGCCTCGTATTCGGCATTATTTTTGGCCGTCATTCGCAGTAGTTTTGTAAAAGTCGGTTTAATACTGGCCAGAATGCAAAGGGGGTCCTTGAAGACTTTTCATTTTCTCTGTCACTTTTAATGATTAAGTCCCTTAAGGAAAGTTTAGCTTGATGACTGCCTTGAATTCCTTGTTGGCTGCCTTCCAATTTGTATATCCATTTTGGCAGTTTTTGAACTTTATCCCATTCTAGTGACAGGGTGCTTTGAATCCCTCCTTTGTAATTTTGAAGCTTGTTTTTTTTGTCAGTAATATACAATTCTCAGTTGATTCTTGTTTCATGGTTTATCTAGCTTGTCTTGTAGGACTAATTGAATTTCTTGAGAACACCAGAGTCATACTCCTCAAAGTCACATTTCAGGGTTATCAAACGATCAGTTTTGTAGATGAAATCATTTTTTCTTGTAAGGTTTTTACCAAAGATGCGCAATGTTCCTCGAATGAAACTATTATGGAAAGGTAGTTCTATGCAACCCCTTGTAGTATTCAAGCTGTAATTGGTAATTTATTCCCATGTCCCCTAGTGCATGTTTAAAAAAAGTATTAATTGTGGTGGTTTGTGTCCGACGTAGCATTTAATATGATGGCCATTTATTTATTTGGTTATACCTCATGGGATTGGTGTGAAATGTCGCTTTTTTAATTATTTAGAGAATGCCATGGTAAATGTATCCATATTTGATGTTTTTTGTTGTCTCGAGATAAGTATTTTTAAACACTAAAAATATTGGATTCGGAAATTATAAAATCTTTACTCCTAGGTAGATGTACCATTACTTCCAGTAGGATTTATTTCTCTAGTTGGTATGAAAATGTTCTAAAGAAATTATGTTATTAGCCACATTTTTCTCATTCGTCTGGGTATGCCTGAAATATTTAGGAGATTGTGTGGCAAATTTAGCCTCTCAGTGTTGCACAAATTAATTTTGCTGTGAATTCAAGCATTATGACGTATTTATAGTGACATAGGAAGGTGGATATGGCTTTTAATCTCATTATATTTACTAAATAATAAAATTGAAGGGTTGCCCCTTATGGGATTTCTGTGGAAGGCCATTGGTAGCCGATAATTTTTACCTTAGATGTGTATTTATTTTAAACTATGATATCTCCTTCCAAAATTGTGTTTTTTTCTATGTTGATGGATAAAATTAATGATACCAATTAAATAATTCTTATTAGCACAGGTTGTGTGGTGTGAGGGTCCATTGCTATGGCTTCATTGTACAGTTAATAATAGTGACGTTTTAATTATTTTTGTGATGTGATTGAGGTATGTGGTGTAGCACAGGACAATTGCATATGTAACATTTGCAATGAGCTGAGAGGTATTTTTTTTAAATATACGTAGTTATGCCAGGATATTTTTCCTTAGTTACCATGTTAGCGCTTGGCATATAATATGTATTCTTTCCATTTAGTAAGCCTATAAAATGCTTATATGACTCTTTCCAAAATAAATAATATACGGTCTGTTGGCATTTTTTTTGAGGGTTTAAAATATGAGTAGTAGCATAGTAGATTAATAACAACGGCCGCTCTTTGAGCTTTTCTTTTTCATTGTCTTCAAGCTGTGAATGTGCCTCTTTAATGTTCATTGTTAGATTAATCGGAAAGGGTCACTTACGTTTAAAATTTGGAACTCTTTGCGGCGAGTGTGTGCTTACTGTTTGGAAAGTTCCCTAATATTTTATAAATACCCAAAGTGTAAATCATTGTAAGGAATGTTCTGTGCCAATCTAGTTTTATACTGGTGTAGCTACCTGCTGTTTGTAATTCTACTGACAATCTTGTCATCACCCTGTATATAAGAATCCTCCAGTTCTTTGGCTAGATTGTGAAATTAATTCCTATTACTGGTGTAAAATATAAAACATATCATTTTAACAAATAACACTACCTTTGTGCTTGTTAATAATCTGGTAAAAATGAATATTATGAAGTATTATGGCTTTCCTCTTTTTCTCATGTTTGGTTTGATTCATTTTTCTGTTTTTTATATTTTTTTGAGCTTGAGAAACTTGAACCAATCTGATTCTTCAAGTGTTTGTTAGTGGTACAAGATGTTTGCATAGCATTCCCCATGCTGTAGTTATTTGTTGTCGTTGTTCATCAGATTTCATGCTTCTCCTGTCCGATATCCATTACCATGAGTGTTAATAAGGCATTTGTTCTGCCAATAATAGAGGCAGGGGAACTGACTATGGCCTTTTTAACTATCCAGAATGCTATAGCATCCTAATCTGATTGTTTCACAACTTTCTTTTGTAAACATTTCAAGTCCTGGTTGCATAATGATACCACTCCCGTTTTTTACCATTGGTGAGAAGGTTACCTGCCAATGCATGTTTTAGACTTGAAAATGAAAATAAAAATGTCAAATTATGTTTTTTTGAAAATAGCTGAATTTCCACAGCTTGGAAGATAATCTCAAGCTCAAAACTGCATAAAGAGTACCTGCCCTACAAATATATAGTGTAATTTAACTGGAACACACTCCACTGGTGAATGTTTTTTGTAAAGTGGCCCACTATATATCTGTGTTTTTATGACGATAGATCTGCTGGTGGTGATGTCCTCAGAACTAATAAAAAGAGTGTGTGCTTGCCTAGAATTTTCAAATACTGAATGGTTCTGAAGCTCTTTTTTTCTTTATAAGCAATGCCTTTTTGTCAGAGATGGCACTTCTGAATGGGAATATAATTAACTTAAAAAAAGAGGCATAAAAAATAATTATCATGACCTGTGTCCGTTAAAAATGTTTGTAATTATCTCCTAGTCAAATGCAGGTGAAAGGATGTACATTTGGCATTAAAATTTAATAGTAGAAAATGTTTTTGTTTATTCCATCCCTTAAATTAAATTATAATATTTAACTATTATTTTAAATAGATTATTTAATGAATATATATATAAGAAATTTAAATTATTATAGTGCATGTGTTTTTGTTAAAGATGAATGTTGTTTCATTAATTTTGACACCAATGATTGGGAAGATTTTATATTTTTCTTGTCTAGTTTTATAGTTTTGTGTCGCATTCAATGTAATGCATCCTGCAGTCATATTTACAATGGATATTGAAGAACGATTGCTTAATTAGTGAAGTAAGCTATTGGCTTTTACAATATTAACTTAAATGACAAAAAAATGAAAGGTAACTTTATTTGTATGTAAAGTGAATTTTTTGCTTTAAATTAAGGTCCATTGATGCCCTTTCCAATAATCATCCATCCTATATCCCTTTCAGTAGGAAATTTTCAACATACACCTGAACTCGTCTTTCTCCTACTTCATCTTAATGTATTCCAACTTATCTGCCACCTCTCCCTCTTCCTACACCATTATTCACTCCCCTTTTTCCAGTGTATCATGTCCCACACTCATTAAATTTCAATTATGCAGTGCCCATTATTTTCTTTGTGTGTTTTCAGCACGTTTCTCTCCTGCCAAAGAAGGAAGTATTCTAAAAGCTTCAAATCATCTTTCCTGCATTTTTTGCCACTGGTCCTGTGGTAGATATCTTACCTCATGCTCTCTCTCTCTCTCTCTCTCTCTCTCTCTATATATATATATATATATATATATATATGGCAACAAGGTGTTGGAAGGAGCCCAGTGGACACTTCCCTAAATTGGAGAACTGCTGGGGGTGCTAAAGACACACGAAAAACAACACAAATTTGAGACACTTTTGGGGAGAGGCCCTTCCTTAGCGACGGAGAGAAACATATGTTACACATGCAAAACAGAAACACAAAAAATAAATTTGAAAGTTTTTCGGGCCGAAGCCCTCCATCAGCAACAGATAGAGAAGTAGAGTACTTCTCTATCTGTTGCTGATGGACTTTGGCCTGAAAAGCTTTCAAGTTTGTTGTTTTTCGTGTCTTCAGCACCCTCAGCGTCTCTCCAGTTTTGGTAAGTGTCCACTGGGCTTCCTCCAACATCTTGTTGCCACCTTTATAAATACCTTTCCTTTTACTTAATCTCATACATATATATATCATCATCATCATCAGCCTTTTTCAATCCACTGACAGATGAAGGCTTTTTCCTGTCAACTGCTTCCCTCCAAGTTTGCCCCAAGAATTTAACAAGCTCTCTGTTTTCTTTCGGTTTTCTTTTTGGTCTCTTGATGTTTCTTAGGATCCATTCAATGACACTGGACATCCAACGCTGGTCATTTCTTTTAGCAATATGGCCCGCACACTGCCATTTTAGCGCCTTCACTCTTCTATTCACATCACAGACTCCGTCTTCTTTCTTACCCAGTCATTCATCTTGCGCTCTCTTCAGGTGATCCCTAACATGCACCTCTCCATGCTCCTCTGAGTTGTTTGCAGGCGCTGTATCATTGTGGCATTCATAGTCCATGTTTCACATCCATATGTCAGAACAGGCTGAACACAGTCTCCTTTTTAGGAAGACAGAGAAGGATTTCCAGGGCAGTTTTAACATTGACAAATTGTCTCCTTCCTTATTCCCTTCTTTGTGCAAAAAATGCACTTCCTTTTTCCGAGTCTTCTCTTACCTGAAGAGGGATCCTCTTCTGTGAAGTAACGCACAGTTAGCAGTGTTGCTGCTCTCCTTTCTTTAGTTTTGCAAGAATCCCTTTCCGGTTCAACTTTCTGTGCCAACAACAACTAAAATTTGGGTTAACTATGGATTAAATCTTTTCATTATTATCCACAAAATTCAGAAATTATGATAGAAGAGAAATTCTTTCCTCAAACATAATATCCAGTAAAAATGGAGTTGCATTGCTTACACTGGTAGGACATCTCTTTTCCTATTCCCCTCATGCAAACAACACCCTTCCTCGTCCTAGCTTTCCTCTTTCCTGAAGGGGGATTTTCTTCTAAGAAATGACGCCTTGTTAGCCTCGTTGCATCGACCTGTATTGGCCTTCCCTTTTACTTCTCAATTCCACACTCCAAATATTTCGTGAATATCTCAACAATGAGTCTTATCGAAATGATAGATGGTCTTTCTTATTGCCATTTTTGTAGAATAGATGTACTGTAACAAAAATCGAGTAAGAAGAGAAAATCTTGCTTCGGTCATTACATTTGGTATATATGGACTTTCCGAGATGTTTCCGAGTGAAGTACATCTTTATATTCGGCTTAGTAATAATTCCCATAAGGAGAAACATTCCTAAAAGAACTGTAATATCATTAGGAGAAGTAGGTACCACTTCGAAAACTGAGACTTTCGAAACAAATTTATTTTGGTTTTCTCTTTCTTTAAAAAAGTCTGCATACCGATTGGTCTTGTCGACAATAAGTTTTATTAGACCATCATCAAACAAAATTTCAAAATGCTCTAGCGGACTGTCACTTGAAATATTAATATTCACCATGCTTTCACAGTCAAAAGAAGAAACTATATTTGCACTGTCGATATCATTCCACTTAAAAACACAGGGAATCTGCTGCTCTCGTTCTTCAAATTTGACACCAACACCTTCGTCATCTTCAAATTCGCTTTCAGAAGTTAACAAATACCCTTTTGTCGACATTTTCTTCTTATTCTATGATATTTAGCACATCTACTTCAGAATACGTCTTACTCGTGGATGCCCTGTTACTCAACTGTTACGGGGGAAAACCCAGGTAAAAAAAAATCTTTGCGTAAGGGGAAGTGCAAAATATTTGTATAGGAAGGTTCAGTCATCCAAGGGGATTAAAGTCATGTTTACTTTATGTCTAAAACTTGAAAAGCAATGGGTATAGGGGCTCTTAAAGTTGACCCTGCACAGGACGACACATGTCGTCGTGAATGCTTGAGGGGTTAAAGGCACTCATTTCTTCATGCAGCTGGACAGATGTCTCATTTTCATAGATATTCTTGATAAAGGTTATGTACATTTCTTCTACTCCTTGTTTCTTTAATGCACATCACACCGACGAAGTTCAGACAGAGTCGAATGCTTCTCGTAGTCGATGAAGCACATACATAGAGGTAATTCGTACTCGTTAGTCCAACTGATTACCTCTCTCACGACTTGGATGTGGTTCATCGTGTTATACCCACTGCAAAATCCAGCTTGCTCTCTGGGTTGGGCAGAATCAAGATGGTTTTGAAGGTGCATAGTGAGTATTTTGTAGACTGTTGAGAGTAGACTGATCGGTCTGTAGTTATTCAAGTCTTCTTTGAAACCTTTCTTGTGCAGAAGGATAATACATGTGGTTCCATGTTTCTGGTATCTTTTTCTTCCTCAAACACGAAGTAAAAATCTTAGCAATAATCATTTCCATATGGTTACCTGTTGCTTTGAATACTTATGCTGTGATACCATCCACTCCAGATGCTTTTCCATTCTTCATACTTCTGATTGCATCTCACCTCTTCCAGAAGGATATCTGGAACCTCTTTGGTGGGCACATTTCCTTCACTGTTGACTTCATCATTTGGTAGAGGGTCCTCATACAACTTGGTGTAAAATTCTTGTACCCGTTTTAGGATTAATTTCATACTATGGGTTATGGAGCCATCTTCTATCATCAAGACCACCAGCTGTCTCTTTCCGATCGAGTGATGTTGCTTCATTTTCTTGTAGCTTTATTGTTTTCTATCGTTTTCTCGATTAGCTCATAGTTATATTTCTTCACATCTTCCTTGATGCACTTCCTTATAGTTTTGTTTAGTTCTGCACAATGGATCATTTCTTTAGGATCATTAGCAATTTTCATTTTCCTTCTTTTTTCCATCAGCAATTTTATTTTTTCGGTAAACTTTTTCTCTGGCTTTCTTTTAACTGTTCGGCCTATTTATTGAGTGGTTTCCTTGAGCATCTCTATTAATTGTGATTCAACTTCTTGGTCTTCTAGCACACTGAATCGATTTTTCAGTTGGAGCTGAAATTCTTTTTGTTCTTTTGGCACTTGCGTGTTGATAATAGACTTAGGCTTCTTCTTTATAAGCTTCTGTCTTTCCAACTTTGAGTTGAACTTTATTCTTTATCTTACCAAGCGATGGTCGCTTCCAATTTTAAACTGGGGATGCGCATTATACTTCATTACGCAGTTGTCTGCCGAGTAACAGTGCGATAGCACATGGCGTATTGTTTTGGCAGCTCTTTGTTTCATGTTGTGTCAGTGTGTGTCTGCGGTCCTTTTTAAATAAAAAATGACATCTTTGAAAGAACAACGAGTGTGCATGAAATTTTGTTTTAAGCTCACTAAAACGGCTTCAGAGACCCACAAGATGCTTCAGCAAGCTTTTGGTGAGGAAGGCATGGGTAGGACCCAATGTTTCGAGTGGTTTTCCCGGTTTAAGGAAGGACAAACGTTGGTTAAGGACAATAAACGTTCTGGCCATCCATCAACCAGCAAAACTGATGAGAACATCGAAAAAGTGAGGGAGGCCATTCATGAAGACCGTCGTCAGAGTATCCAGGATGTTGCAAACGTTGGGATATCGTATGGGTCATGTCAAAGCATTCTGACAGAAAACTTGAACATGAGGCGAGTTGCTGCAAATTTTGTGCCTCGCCTGCTGACGCCAGACCAGAAGAAGAACGTTTGCCAGGACCTCAAACAACAGCTCGGAAAAGATCCAGACTTTCTTTCTAAGGTCATCACTGGCGATGAAAGTTGGGTTTATGGATACGACCCAGAAACAAAACAACAATCGTCCCAGTGGAAAAGTCCGAGATCACCAATACCGAAGAAAGCCAGGCAAGTCAAGAGCAATGTGAAGAGCATGCTGATTGTTTTTTTTGACAAGGAGGGAATTGTGCATAAAGAATTTGTTCCTCAAGGGCAGACAGTCTATCAAAATTTTTACGTTGAAGTCTTGAGACGTTTGAGAGAGGATGTGAAGAGGAAACATGCGGCCCTGTGGGTGGCCAAAGACTGGTTGCTCCACCACGACAACGTACCTGCTGTCTGTTCAACGGTTTTTGGCCGACAACAACATGGCGGTGGTCCCTCATCCTCCCTAATCCCCCGACATCGCCCCGTGACTTTTTCCTCTTCCCGAAGATGAAAATGGTAATCAAGGGGCGGCGTTTTAACACCGTGGACGTGATTCAAGCCGAATCGCAGGAGGTACTTAACAACATCCCTAAAAAGGAGTTCCAGAAGTGGGAACGTCGCTGGAGTCGCTGTATTGTTGCCCAAGTAGGGTACTTCGAAGGAGATAACACCGACTAGACAATTGGATAAGCCTAAACTTTTTTTTGAGTTCAATCCGGGAACTTTTTGACAGCACCTCGTATGTTTTCGAAAATGATATCACATTACCATTTAGTTTTATTATCCGATGTAAAATACTCAGGTTTTTGTTAATGAGTTGAGTGATTTCTTCCGTGACTTATTTGGAAAATATCTGACAGCTATCTTAAATTTCCTTCTCCCTTTAGTAGGATAATGCAGTTTATGCCACTTATTTCTTCAAACAACATCCTGAAAAATTCAATAGTTACTTTTAGAATCTCTTTGATCTAGAAATCTCTGTTCATTACAGCAACGGCTTCAATTTATCCCCATGGCAATTTCATTGATTTGATCCCTTTTAAGTTTGAGCTCTTCAGTTAAATATTCACTTGTTGCTGTTCCTCTGAAAACACGTCTCACATTTGGATTTTAGTTAACAGGTCTGTTACACATTATTGATCCCTCAAAAAGTCATTTTTCCCCTCTGTATTACAAAATATTGAGGAAATAATTTCTTTTGTCTTTTGAAAATTGTTTTTAATGGCTTCCTTACTAATAATTTAGAATTCATCAAAAATGAATAATTTTTTGCACATTACAAAATGTACAAAGTGGTCCATTGGTTAAGCAAAAATGAACAAACAGTAAAATTTTAAAAATAAGTTTAGAAATATTTGAGGTGGTTGTAATTTATACTTGAAACATTTTTATAATTTACTCTGTTTTTTTTCATTTTTACTTCATTTAACCAATTGTGACACTGTAGATTCGATAGATTAATGGATAGAAAACTATTGCATAACAAGATTTTTGATGATTAAATGAATTAATAGATAGAGGAAAAAGCCAAGTTGGAATTGTCAAATCATGATAAAATTTGCTGACCATCATCATTTAATGTAAAATACTCCTAGGTGATTTTTAGAACCATTGCCTACTAATAAAAAATGTTATTTCACTTTTTAAAAAATTCTGAGTATAAATTAATTTTAAATGTATTTTTCCTATAAAGTTGTTTAATTTAGGAGCATAACTTAGAAAATAAAATAGTATTTTCTTCAAACGCATCAAAATTCTTTATAATACCATGTTCTATTTAGAAATATAGGTGTTTGCATCAACTGTTAACAAGATGCAGGGAAACGAACATAATGATACTGTGAATGCAACACAGTCAACTTATGCCACCCAGTTTTATTGCCCTCCTATAGGACAAGGAGGAAAGCATAGAAATGAAGAACGAGGAATGTTTGACCTAACTATGGAAGACACTAATTGGGTTTTAACTTCATCATTTATGATTTTCACTATGCAAACAGGTTAGTTCTGTATACCGGCATTAGAGACAAAATAATGTGAAATAAAAATTACCAATTTTGTCAAGGCATGAACAGTATTCTAAATTAAGCAGCTCTGTAGTAGTACTGTTATCTTTGTATAGTAAATTTCAATTTATCTGCACTTTAAAATTCTATAAATTTATTAGTATGCATATTTAATTTATAGATACAACCAGCTGATTATCTGGAAGGATCAGTTTATGTATTTTAGTTTTTAATATTTATATGCAGTGATTACATTTGTTTTATCTAGTATGCTCATAAGTACAGGATGAAATTCAATTTCATAGCAAAGGTTGTTAACTTCTTATACCAACAGTTGCTGATGCTATGCCTTTAGAAAAGGTAAATTTAGGTACATATGGTGAAACTCAGTGTATTCATAAAATCATTTAGTAGAAATTTAAGCTTTATGTTGGGAAGCATAAAGATAAGAACCATTCTTCTTCAAAATTAGTTTTCTTCCAATCTTTGCTGATTCACTTATAGCACAAATATGTGAGAACCTAAGAGTTGATTTTATTTTTTATCAAAAACCTAAATCTGAGATATTTTCAGCATTTTTTATTAAAAAAATTGCTTATGTAGGTATTTGGTTTGTATGACTGTTTGCTCAGAAAATATCTTTGGAGTCCTGCTACATGGAGTAGCTAAATTTTCAGGAAAAGGCAGTATAAATTAGGGCTGGAGGTGATCAAAATTTAATGGGTTCTGGCACTTTCATTTCATTTCTAAGAAAAGCATGATATTGGCGCAAAGCATTAGTTAAAATTAGTTAAAAATTAATATATGACCTTAAAACATGAGCAGTTCTATAGTTGAAAGACCGAAGTTTATATTTTTTTAAAAAACAAAACATTTTGAATAAGAGCATACAATTACTTTCAGTCATAGAGGGAAATATTTTGTTTATTATGGGAAATATCAACTGTCATGGCTACAATCCTACTGCTTTTAAGTGGGAAACACATCATTACATAGATAGCATTGATATAATGCTTTTAACCATTATCTGCCGAACGGGCCAGATGTGTGACATAATATGTTTTCTCTCACTGCCAAATTAACATGTCTGGGGTCCTTTAGTTCTGAGAGTGCTTAGAGAGGTCACATTTGATGGATTTGTGGGGCTTGGGAAGAGATTCTGGAAGAATATCACGGCAGGCCAAGACAATAATGCAGGAGGTCAAGGAGACTTCAAACAGATGCTTTCTAGACCTCGTAGCCACTTGCATGCTTGAGAAGCCGTAAACATATCCCCATGAGGGAGCTCCAAGCATGTAATACTTTCCTCTTCAATTTAGCCATCTATGTTCTGTGAGTAATTTTATTCAGTCATTCAAGTAAAGAGGTAGTAGTTAAGAAGACATGGAAAATGTTATGATTACAATCTGCCCAAGAGTGTTGTAAATAATAAAGCTGGTTCCACTGGTGCATATAGGTATTCAGCTGAAGAGAAAGCAAAAAGATGGTAATTTAATTGGAAAAGAATTACCCCAATGTGATTTGTTTGTATTTGAAGAATTACTTTAGTATTTTTATTTTACATTTTTTAAATCTTTCACTTTTCTACTTATTTTAAAAGCTTGGACTATAAATGCTTTTATCCTTTCGATTTTGTAAAACTTCTGCATTATTTTGTTCTAATTATTCAAATATTAATTTAATTGTGATTTATCTTCAAGAAGATTATAATATTACTAATTAGATGTAATAAGAAATATTTTAAAGTATATCTGCACTTATTTAATTTTAGCAACTTTTGATGGTGGATTTAGTGACAATTTCAAATTTCTTTTGGCAGCACTGGTCAGTAACTGCTGTAACAATAAAATCATTACCTTTTGAATGATCAGCAGTGGAATATCGGAATCGTTCAAGGCCTCCCCACCAAATAAAAAAAATGCCCCCCTAAGTAAAACAATGGGCCCTTATTCCTCGATATTGGGCCTTATTTGGGCCTGGGCCTCCCGCCATGGGAGGAGGGGGTTGTGGGGTTGTCCGCTGATGATCAGACATACAAGTATTTACATACACTTGTATTTTTATGAAGCTTTGTTGTGCTGAGATTGCAATAGTTCAGCATAAAAGTATCCTATATACATCGGGGGATTGTTTGTGTGTGCATGTGTTACCACTTATCCCTGAACCATTTTTCAATTACCTAAGTATTACTTAATGGTTTTTATGCAGACAGAGCAATGTTTTTATATCTAACCAGAAAATATCCCAAGTCCATAGTGTGTGTAATATCCACCAAATTTGTTAGTGCTACTTCAAGTTTTGCATTAACAGGTCCAGAATGGCAACAAGAAACCTGCATGTATTTTTGACCCAATCAAAAAAGCACTCAAAAATTCGGTCAATTGACCAACTTTTGACCGGTCAGTTGACTGATTGGCCAACCCTACTTTTATCACCATTAAGTGAAGATAATGTTTGTAAGACTCACCTCCATGCAGTCTTTGATGAAAGTAAATCAATGAATAATGTACCAGGGGGAGTTGACAATGTCTGGCAGAAATTTAATTTATATAAAATTCATGACATTATAAAATAAGGATAAAAAGAACAAGTATTAATAAACATAATTGAAGTTGAATAGTTTATTTTGGGGTTATGGGGATAGGTGCAGTTGCACTGCTATGCAACCTCTGGAAAGGTTCTGTACATCCTTGTTCAATTGTATCATTTTTAACTTAAAGTTATTATAGAGAATAATATGGTTGTTTTATGGGATGGACTCAGTAATGAATTCACAAAAATAAGTTAGCAATAAGTGTAGGTGTATTCATGGTAATTTGCTATCCAAATTTATAATATGTAATTGGTTGAATAGATTTTGCTTTTGAATCTTTGTAAGAATTATTCATGAATTTTTTCTGCCAAAGGTTTCGGACTTCTCGAGTCTGGTTGCGTTTCCATGAAGAATGAAGTAAACATAATGATGAAGAATGTTGTAGATGTAGTCCTTGGTGGCCTAACATATTGGATCTTCGGATTTGGACTTAGTTTTGGTAATAGCCCCCTTACAAACCCATACATGGCAATGGGCGACTTCATGTTAGATGCTCTTCCAAAAATTTCTACAACCTCAAATCCAGAGGTTTTAGTCCATCCCACAGTAAAAAATATGACCGTCCTTCATGAGGAATTAGACATGGGACCTGTGTTTGCTACCTTTCTCTTCCAGTTATCATTTGCTACCACAGCCACTACAATTGTTTCAGGAGCCATGGCAGAAAGGTAAGGACATAATTGAATAATTTTCATCGCAATCATTGCCAAACTGACTGTATATTATTATCAAAACTGTATATGACTAATACATATGTCACCAACAATATGGGAGCGAGGGACATTATCTGGCCTAAAATAAAATACTTTTACCTGAAAAACATTATTTCAGCACAAGCTGTTATGAAAAATTGAAAATATGTAAACAAAGTGTCTTTAGCACAATTAAGCCTAAAAGGACCCCATTGCAGGTGCATCTGCAAGTTTTAAAGTCTACGTTTAAAAGGGTTGAACTTTGTTTCTGCATCGTCTTCTGACACCTTAATCATTTCTTCCCTTTTCTGATTCTCCTTCAGCTTAAGCATTTTCCTCCTTTTGCCTTCAAATTTTTCTTCAGTCTCATGTTGGATCATACAGTATCTTGTCGATAAATGCTTCATCCGCTTATAGTTTCCTTTTTACATCAGTTACATTATCATTCTCCTCCCTCTTAACTTTTCTTAATTTTTAAATTTATCTGTCCATTTTCACTTTTAAAGTTGGGCAATATTTACTGCCAGCTAACCTTTTTTGTATATTAAATTCAGGTTAATCAGACAATTTTATCATGAAGTGGTTCATTTGAAATTAACTTTTGAATAGTTCCACATAAAGCATCATTGAATTATTTAAAAGATCGGTGATCTAAAAACCCAAGGGAAACTTGTTCAAATTTCAGTGAATTTCTACTTTTCTCCCTCCTCTTCAGCATTTCTTTTAACATAAAAAACTCCTTCATGAAAATGCACCATGAAGGCTCTACACATACCTTTTGAACACTTATTGCTGTGTAAGAATCAATAAAATTTTAATCAATTACATCTTGGTTTTTGCTGGAGCTGAGACTATTAAGTGGTGATTTGTCAACCCCAGAGTTGCAAATATCAGTGTGAGCCCCACAATATTAATATTCATAGTAATAACGAACGATATATGGAGCCACAGTTTCATATTGTAACTTTTACAGAGTGTTTCTTTATTGAAAGTCTGTTTGCAAGTGATTTTTAATACAAGCTTTTACAAAATTTACACTCCATACTTGAATAATTGAGAACTTCTAGGGGCCTACATTATTTGGGGGCTCGGATGCCTCGCGTCTGCTGCATCCCCCCTTCGGTCAACTCTAATTGGGCTATTGATTTCTTGACTCCTAAAAATTTGATAGTATCAATCTATGACAGGGGTGGTCGGTGACCCACTGAATAAGGCAAGCAGTGGCACAGCTTTATTTTAAGCTAAGAGTCATGAATTGGTCACTTTCCAAGGCTCACCTTGTCATTCATGTATCTCATTTGGAAATATGCTACACGTATAACAAATAATGATACACCTCGTTTGAAACAAATTTATTTCTCACTTTCTGTTTCCAATAATTTTAATTAACAGAAATATATTAAACTATGCTTCAGAAATATTGTAGCCATGCAGTTACTTCTATAGCGTCAGCTTATTGTAAACTTTCTGCTAGACAATCTGTTTTTTAGTTGAAAAATCTTGAATACTTGGAAATGATTTCACTAATAATTTTTTTATTACACAAAGTTCATTATCCCCACACATTTTTAGGATAAAAAATAAACATGTAATGACTCGGATCCTCAGGGATATGGGTCCTTAGGGATACGTAGAGGGAATGCGAAAGGAAAATGCTGGCATAATAATTTCACATAGACCTTTATTTGTTAACACCCTCCATGAGTTCGTTAGATCCACTCGAACCCAGAACTCCCGCTTATTCTACTTCGCGAGTCCATCATCGACTTTATTTCACCCTCTCGCTTCCATGTACCCTACCCGACTCTCTGTCCTCTCTCTCGGCGTCCCTCCGAACTCTTGCATCTCCACGTGACCCAACCCTCGGCCCTCATTGGTTGCGCCAACTCAGACCATCCTTTCTGCAAGAACTCAGGGAGCACATTCCTCGCCCTCAACATCCGGTGGTAACTTTCCCAGCAGCATCAGCGGAAAGAAGTGGGAAGAAGGGAGGCGGTGAAGTGGGAGTAAGAAGGGGGGAAAACTGCAAGCAAGGGTAATGGGAACCTGGGAGTCGCTGCTTACTTACACATATTATAAATCATGTGGAGGCCACAAAACATCTAAACAAATATATTGCATGCCGGCGACAACACTGGCACAACTCAATTCTTCCTCAATTCTTGGAATGAATTGAGTAAGGTTAATGATTATTCAGAAGTAGAGATGTTCAATAACCCTAGGGTAAGTTACTTTATGAGAAAGTTCTCATTCAATGGACTTTTTTTTGCAGTTTGTAGGTACACATTTCAAAGAAGTTGCCATATACAGAAAATTTTGTACCTATGGAATATGGATTTGCCTATTCAATATAGAAATGTAGCTTAATGTAGCAATATTTCCTGCAACTCTGATGTTTTTTAAGTGTTTTTAGTATTGACCAGCCTAAGTCATGCCAGCCTGTAAGGGAAACCAAGATTTTAAAACAAATTAATTCCATTTCAAATATATCTCAATGGATGTATTTACACTTTCTTCAATTGTGAGAGCAAAAGCGGCAACGCATCATACTAAAATAGCCAAATAAAATTAAGTTTGTTTATCCTGGAATCCCATTTAGGGCATAGGATACCTGAGTATCTTTGGTCAATAAGAGACAGGACAATTGTTGTTTCTTTTGGAAAAAAGTACATCTTAGGGATCACCTGCACCGGAGTAGCTGGAAAAAACAAAAAATTTAACAAAAGTAATTTTTTTACGAAGGAAAGTCAGAAAGTAAGGTTCCCTATTTTTTTATTTTGAATGTAAACAAGTTACAATGCGGAACACATGGAGCAGATATAGGCAAATATTCAGTCTATTTTTTGACATAGTTGCCTTTCTGTTGAGGCACTTATCATAGCAGTAGATCAAGGTGGTAGAAATGTGCAGATGTAGCCAACGTTTGACGTCTTCTTGGACGTCTTCATCAGATTGGACGAACAGTCTCCTAAAGTTTCGTGAGGGTGGCCTGATAACCAGTTGCATTGATTGTCATCCCGCGAGGAGTGAAATTCACCAAAAGCACTCTATGCATGTCCCAAAATTCACTTGCCATCACTTTTCCTGGGCCTGTCATTGTCTTGAATTTTTTTGCAACAAGAGAACGAGGATGCTTCCATGTCATTGATTCAGCTCTACTCTCAGGACTCTAATGGAACACCCAAGTCTCATCTCCAGTAATGATTCTGTCCAAGGACAGGTCAAACGTTGGCTACGTCTGAAGGACGCATCTTTCTACCACCATGGCTTCGATTCCTTGATCTACCGCTATGATAAGTGCCTCAACAGACAAGGCGACTATGTCGGAAAATAGACTGAATATGTGCCTATATATTCCATGTGTTTCGCATTGTAACTTGTTTACATTCAAAATAAAAAAAAGGGAACCTTACTTTCTGACTTTCCCTCGTAGTTTAATAAAATGTAATAGATTTTTCCTTTCATCACGTTTGTACAAGCTTAACATAAGGCTTGCAGTAGTCTTTAATGACAGAAAAAAATATTAGTTCAACTGCACAGTAAAGCAAGACCGCTGAATAACTAGCACTGTCAGTTGCTGTCAACCCAAGTTGCAAGTATGATAGACAAGTTGCATTGAAGTCGAGTTCCACTTGAAAAATGCAGTTCTATTCCATTTGTTGTTTTCAGTTGCTCCAGTACAGGTCACACCTTATCATGCAGAATTTACCTTAGGTACGTCATTTACTTCATTGTGAGAATGTTTGAGATTTTTGCCAGACAGTATTAAATTAAAAGATGAACATGTCAAATTAGTCGAAAAGCAAATGGAATTTTAGAAATAAAAACGTGGAAATGATATGATGATTTCCCTTAATGCATTAGGTGCAACTTCAAGGCTTACTGCTTGTTCTCCTTGCTGAATACTGTCGTGTATTGTATTCCTGCTGGATGGGTCTGGGGTGACCATGGATTCCTCCGTCTCCTGGGGGTTGTGGATATCGCTGGTTCAGGTCCAGTGCATCTAATTGGTGGAACATCAGGTCTGTTTAGAATTGTTCTAGCTCTTAAAATGTTTTTTGAAAAATATTGACTTTTTCCTCTTGTTGAAGCATTTGCCGCTGCTCTCATGTTGGGACCAAGACTCGGTCGCTACGAAGAGGGATTGGAAGCCTTACCTCTTGGAAGCCCTGTAAATGCTGTTATGGGCCTCTTCGTCTTATGGTGGGGGTGGTTGGCATTCAACTCTGGCAGGTATATAGACATCTGTGAATTCATCTGTAGTTGGATCACTGTGAATTTTCTGTTAAAATTGGAGCCTAGTGATCTTGTGTATGGAATAATTTTAGGAAAGCATTCAGACTTTCCTGTGGGAAAAATGGTTATAATTAAGGAATATTAGCCTCAATATTGATCTTCATTATAAATTTTAACTCAAAGCATTAACTGTTATGAATAATTTTTGCCTTAATTTCTTCATGTCGCGCTTTTTTCTCATAGCACATTTGGAGTCAGTGGTGCAAAATGGGAGTATGCAGCACGTGCAGCAGTCATGACGGTGCTCGCGTCATTTGGTGGAGGCATGGTTGGCCTCTTCCTTCCTTTCATTGTTTCACAAAAGCCGACAAGTGTGCAGTCTTACAACATCATGAACTTCATCAATGGCATTTTAGGATCCCTTGTTGCCGTCACTGGTGAGTATTAAAACCATATCGGATAAAACACCAATAGATACCACTTCCCAGAGATGGCTAAGGACTGAAGGATGCGAATATCAATGGGGGCACTCACAATTAAAGAATTAATATTGATGGTAATAATGAACGATTTTTGGGCCACGGATTAATATTATATCTTTTAAGGAGTGTTTCTTTATTGGAAATCGGTTTGCAAGTGATTTTTAGTAAAAGATTTTGCTAAATTAACACTCAATACTTGAATAATTGAGAACTTCTGGGACCTCCATTATTCGGTGGCCTGGATGCCTCGCATCCCCCCTTTGGTCGGCCCTTCCACTTCCTGTATCATTAGGTGGACTGTATGTTTCTGTTCACATATCCTCACTATAAAAAACCCTAAAGTGGAATTTATACAATGAAAATGAAATATTATATAAAATAATTAATCAATCTTGATCATTATCTGTTTCTCATTGAGTAGACCTTACTTGGCAGAATTCCATTAAAAAGAAGTAAGACAGTTACTTTCTTGAGTATCTTGGTTTAATTCCACACTAAAGAAAAATTTCATAACACCGTCATTCTGATGATGGTACAATGCACTGAAACTATCATCGCTGTTTTTTTTCAGGAAAATTTCTTTCTTTCTCCTGTATTATCTGTTTCTGTACATTTTCTGCATGATGCTCTTATGACTGATTCTAGAGTATTTCAATTCCGATCTTCATTGCAGCTGGATGCTTCCTCTATCGAGCTTGGGAAGCCATACTTGTTGGGCTGATTGGTGGCATAATAGCTTGCTTCAGTATGCCCTTCTTTGATCACATTGGTGTAGATGATCCTGTTGGAGCCTCTGCTGTACACGGTAAGTCGGCACTTATTTAAATAAATATGGACGATGTATTTTTGTATGGGTGCAAATTGTTACATACATATTAATGGAATCTTTGATATTTGATTTTCTGATGAAATTGAAAAATATATATAATTCTCTCATTTAAATGGCTGTCAAGTAATTGAATAGAGAAAATATAATTAAGATTTATTTACAATCACTGAAGTTCTGAAGAATACTAGTTCTTTAAAATCCAGAAAGTATTGTAGGATTTTTTTATTAAAAAATGCATTTCATAATGATTCAAAACTCAATCAAAATTAAATAATCAAAATTCATTGTTCCATATTAATCAATTCAATTCTTAATAGGAATCTCTGATTATCTTGGAAATTTTTAACATCCTAATAACTAACTATTTAAGGTTTAATAACATGATGCTCTCTTCTCATGTTATTTTCTGTACAGGCCTTGCTTCTATTTGGGGAGTGTTGGCAGTGGGTATATTTGCTGAGAATCCTTTTCCTCTATCAACAACATCTGGTCGCTCTGGGCTCTTAAGAGGTTAAAATTTTGTGTACATTTTATAACAATTGGTGTTACTACAATGTATAAATGATTTATAAGTCACTTAATTTTGTTATTCAGGGTGTCCCAGAAATATCCGGCAGACATTGATCAGGAATAACAGTGGATACTATTGCTCGCAAAGAAAAAAATGATGCAGGTTTTTAAAGTAGGTTTGATGACTCTTAATTTCATTTTTCAAAATGATTGCCAGTAGCATTTCACACAACGCTGAATAACCAAGTCACACAGTCTTCAGCATTTCAACCGGGATAGAACCACATACGTTTTCAATTTCCAGTCTCAGCTGGCAAATTGTGTTAGGCTTTCCCACGTAAACCTTGTCTTATACATAGCACCACGAAAAAAGTTTAAAGGAGTCAAGTCGGGGGAGCGAGGGGGAAATTCAACTGGACCTGTACGGCCAATCCAGTGACCTTGAAACTGGGCATTACATTAAGCAAAGCTAGCACTGCAGAGGCATAATGTGGCAGGGTACCGTCTTGCTGAAAGAAAACCTCTTCGTTTCCGTACTTCTCATGAATAGCTGGAACAATTGAATTTTCCAACAGATCCAGATAATTTTCTCTATTGATTGTTCCATCAAAAAAACTGGTCACAGAATTCCTCGGGAGGAAAGGCCACACCACGCGGTCAGACCAGGCAAATTGACAGCCTTTTCCACATGAAAGCCTGGATTCTCCTTAGACTAGTACACGCAGTTTTGACGATTCACTGTTCCATTCAGTTTGAAGGTTGCATCATCGGGCCACACAAATTTCTGCGGGAACTCCTCATCTTCCTCCACTTGACTTGTGACCCACTCACAAAACTGTATGCAGCGATCTGGATCATCGTACGACATTGAATGCAAAAGAGTGAGTATGTAGGACTTGAATTTTGCTTTTTTGAGGATGCGGTGCACTGACGACTTGCTAATGTTACCCACTTCATCTGCACAACAACATAAGGATTTCCTTGGTGAAGACTGAACTTGTAGTAAGATATCTGCTGAATTTTCATTTGAAGTGGCACTGCGAGGTCTGCCAGGAGGCTTTTGCAGCATCACAGTTCTGTGAGTCTCGAAAGTTTTGATGATTTGCTGAACAGTTGATTTCGCAGGTGGTTGCATGTTTAAAATCTTTTTAAAATTTCACCAGGCTTGGTTCACGTTGCCACATTTCCAGTACTCTTTCAAGATCGTTTTTCTTTCTTCAAATCTTAAATGGTTACACATTTTTCACAGGGTTTCTTTCTGAAAAAAGATATTAAAACAGATTCACATTCAAAGTTTACAATTAAAACTTGAAAAAGCCGCACATTAAAATTAAAAATGCTTTAAATAATCTACATACTGGAGCTGGACACATCAAATTTTTTTATCTGGGAGCTGAGACATATGCGATTAAAGTCGGCTGGATATTTCTGGGACCCCCTGTATTTGTTTTTTTGTTATTTTCATTAGTATTGAGATGGAACTTCTGAATAAATTAATGAATATTTCATATTTTTATTTTCATATCATTTTGTGTTAGACCACGCCTGAGCAACCCAAATCACTCAGTGGGCCAAGTTTCAGAATAAATATTTTTTCAAGAGAAAAATTTTAAAAAACTTCATTTTTCTTAACAACAAAATTTCTTCAATGTGAAACTTGTTTTTCTTTGCACTGACTTAATTTATCAAAGTTTACTACAATTTTTGTGGTAGAAATTCTCAACTGATTTTCTAACTTAATATCTTCCAAGGAGCCACGAGATTTATTCTATGCAAACCTCATTTTAGAAAAAAGGGATTAACAAAGCAAAGTAATCCCAAAAGCACTAACTATTTTTGCAGCATGATTTCTCAAGTTTGGAAATTTTGATTCTTCAACGTATTTGTTGTAAAATTGAACTATATTATTCTTCTTTTCAAAAATGAATTTTAATTCATCACAAATCAACTATCTCCAGCTGCAGTCGTGCTGGTACTCATCACCTCTTTTGTGTGGAAAACCATAAGAAGTTTGTGGGCCACAAAAAAACTCGGAATGGGCCGCATGTGGGCCGCGGGTTGCATGATAACTGCATCTCTGTAATTCATAAAGTTAAATTGAGAGCTTATGTGGTATGGAAATAGGAAGAGAACCTATTGGGTGAATGGTGAATTGTGATTTGTATTTATATTCAAGATTGCACCATCTGTAACAAAATTATTTAAATTTACGTAAAGCAAAATTGAAAGAACTTTTATTTTCTAACAAAATTGTCATCCCTCTAAATACTTTATAATCAATGAATGGATAGGAAGTTGTCCATACTACCATGTACAAGTTATTATCATGGTATGCAACAACAAATAGGAAAAATTTCAAATAAAATCATACATAATTCGTGGCTTCAAAACACTCAAATTTCAAAATTTAAATTTTGAATGAAAGAAAATTTATTGATTCATTTCAGGAGGAGGTTGGTATTTGTTGGGAGTCCAAGCTCTTTCCTGCATTTGCCTGGCAACTTGGGCATTCGTCACCACTGTACTCATTCTTTGGGTAAGTTTTCAATTTCCTGCAAATTTTGCATCACATTCGGATATGATTATCATGTTTTGAGATGCAAAATTTTATTAGTTATGCTAATATCCAAATGAATGTTTTGTAAAGTAAAACTAAAATCAGAATTTATCGATTTCGCAAATGTTCATAGATGGTAAATAAGATAGTTCCAATCCGAATGGAGGAACATGAAGAGCTGTTGGGTGCAGATTTGATGGAACACATGATACAACACAATGGATCAGGAGTTGCCAGAGCACTGGCCATACTCCAGCCTCAATTTCCTTATCTAAGTGATTACAATGTCACACCAAGTGGTTTGAATACTGGTGGGTGAGCTTAGCTACATTTATTAGAAATAGTCATAATTTAAGTCACATATAATAGTATAGGATAACAAGTATGGTGGATAGTTGCTTTATTTCTTAAACACTTTTTAAAGTTTGGAGGTCAATATGATAAATACAGTCTACATATAATTTGCAATAGTGCATGAAGTTGTTCATTTCAGTTGCAAATTTAAAGAAGCTGCTTTCCTTTTATTTTAACACAGGGCATGAGCTCTATCTCGACAATTATATAGCCAAGAAAAATAAAAAACAAGACTTAAAGGCAAAGATGCCAAGGAGTGGGAAGATCCTGCATCTTGGTAGCCCTACCAGGGTGTACCCAGCATCAAAACTACCTCTGGGAAAAGCAGGGAGATTGATATTTGAGGATCAGCTGCAGGAAAATCCAATGTTCTCAAGTGGAGATCTCGAAAACAGAAGGAATGAAGATAGACTGATTGAAACATTCTCAAAAACTGAATATGACAATCAGCCAAAATTTGCCTGGGTAGATTGAAAAAAACACCTTCAATTGAAACAAAACATTGCTCTTTGTAAGGAAAGTGTAGAAATGTAATCCATTCAGTGTTGAAATTAAACCATCTGAGATTATCTTTAGGGTAAATAGAAAGTGTAAGGTTAAATAACTGCTTCTTGCTTAGGGTGGTTGAAGATGCTCATACTGCAATTAGGCTATGCTTCTTTAATATGAAATTTTAAAATGATGTGGCGTCAAATTAGAAGAAGGTAGTACGCTGAGGGATTTTTTCTTACATTCCATCTTGGGCACAAATGTTATAGGTTCATCATCAGTGAGCCCTAGCCTCTCTACTTCAAAATTATAGCAAAGAAAGTTTTTATTTAAATTTGTGGTTTTAGTAAGGTTTAAAAACTAGATGAAAATATTACACAATAAAATCAACTAATCACATAAAATAATGAGATTCATCGTACTTAATATTTTTTCTGATTTTTCAAGAGCATCAACTATATACCTGGTCATTGTGAAATTGAATTGTTTCAGTGGCACACCTCTCTAGAATTTCTTGTGATTTATTTTTATGTTACTGCATTTCTTAAGTAGTGAGATGCATAAATTTTGTACTCTTGTCATGATAAGTTTATGCCCATGACCCTGGAGATAATTTATTGTCTTCTCAAGAAGTTGGTATCTTGAATTAGCTTTTGAACTCTGTCAAAATGAGTCAAGAGTCAAAGATAATATATAGGACAGGAGCTGTTGAAAGTGACTTAGCACCACCCCAGGAGGTGGGATTGGTTGAATAAACAAGTCAAAGGTGAACTGGTTTGATGAATATAAAAGGTTGAGAGTTGTATTTTTTTTATAACCACAAAAGATTTCATGGTAGAAGTGTGCGTTAAACTGACTTCAAAATGATCAAATATACAGCTCTCATTCTTGTTCTGCCAGCATTTTTCTTCTTAGTGAAAGATGTTAACTCAAGCTCAGACAAAACACTTGAGTTTTCACTGAGATGTCAACAGAATCAAACAGGACACTGGAACACTCATCTACTACTGAATAAGGTATCTCCGAAATGGCCTAAAGATTGGAAAGTCGATGTAAAAGTTAGCTCCTCTGAAATTAATGGAATGCAAGCCTTCAATCTTAAGGGACTCTTAAGCGGTAAGTGAAACATCCATCTCAACTTTAACTCTTTTGTTGAAAATGATAATTTTTATCATTGCAATATTTCAGTTTAAATTGTAGTTGGAGGTTGTGAAGAAATAATGCGTGTTCTTCATACAAAGAGAGTTGTGAATTTCATTAACCTCTGGATATGTAGTACACATCCATAATAGCATCAGATTAATGATATTCATAAAATTATTATGAAATCAATTGATATTGGGTGATTTTTGATTTATTTTGTCAATGCGGAGAGAGTTTTCATTTTTATGAGATTAATATGATTAATATTTACAACGTAGTTCCACCTACGAGGCCTGCAGATTATGAACTGTTTCCTGGTATAGGTTACTACAAATTTTATCCACAAGGAATTGCTGGATTCAGTGCCGCTTCATCAGTATGTTCAAAAGATGGTGGCCACCTTTTGATTTTGAATTCGGAGGAAGAGTCTAAAGTCATACAAACGATATATGCTCGGCACTCAGGTGTAAAAGATTATGCCTTTATCGGCTTCCATGATATGATCGAAGAAGGGAAATTTTTCACTATATTTGGTATGTTCTGTTTGAAAAATTAACTAACTGACTTAAAAAATATTTTTTCATGTGCTCCTGAGAATTTTAGAAAAATTTTCATTTTTACATATTATAGTGAGATTCTTTTAGCTCTTTAAAACTAATAGCATATTTTTTGGGGGAGCCCTAATGAAATTATGATTTACAACAAAATAACATAGAAGTTACATTATACTTAAATATATTTCTGATTCATAGGTGAGCCATTAAGTTCTACTGGCTTCACACGGTGGGCTGGCTCAGTACAACCTGATAATGCTGGAGGTAATGAAAATTGTGGGTCAGTTCATCGCAATGGTGGTCTGAATGACATTGGCTGTAATGACTATTGGCCTTTCTTTTGTGAATATGATCTATCTTGGAGCGGTTTATAATGTGGACACACTTGAAATAAAAAACTAATGTAATAATGTGACAATAAATTGGAATGAAACCTTGAAACTTATTTTTGTTAATGAGCAGAAAGTATAATGATTTCATGCATATAAAATGCTTAATATAGTGATTGATAATACATATGAACAAATTATGAATAAATGTCAAACAAATGACCTGTTCATAAATCATCTGCTATAGCAACTTGTGAAAATTTGTGGGACACAAGCATAAAAATGTGTTTTATCGAGTTTTGTTTATTTAATCTTATAACTGAAATGCTTGATGTTTAAGTTATAAGTTCATTACAAGATGTTATTAGTTGAAATAGTAAAGTGGGAAAACTATGTCACATGTTTACTCAGCAATGACAGTTAATAAAAAATTAGATAACTTCCAATTCTTTAAAGAAACTACTACAACAGATTTTTCATTCCAAACTTTTTAAAAAGTGAGTAAATGAATTGAAGACTACTTATATATGGTACATTTGATGATGAAAAATATCATTCATTGTACAAAATTGAGATTATATAGTCCCTTTTCACATTTAACTGTAGTTATGAGTAGGAATCAAGCAAGGCAACAAAGTCCAGGATCAAGATGAATGTTGTTTTCAGTTCCATTGGTCAAATCCTTTGTACCACAGCTTATCTCTCCTTAGCAGTAGAGGGAGAGGGCAGAGAATGATAAGAAGGACGATTCTTGCCAGCATGAGATAATTGCCTATTGAGAGGAATGGTAAGAGAGGGAGAAGAATTGGAGAGGAACATCTGGAGAAAGGTGGAAAGCAAATTAATGGAACTCAAATTCACAAATAAACTGAAGGAGAAAATGGTAAGGAACAGGAGCAGATAGATTAAGCAAGTGGGGAGACAAAGTTCAAGATAGGAAAAGTGTTGAATGGTTTGGTCCATTGGTGACCTCATTTGTGCAGCAGATTATTACAACGTATTCTAGAGTGTCAGATTTTTGTGAATTTGCTCGAGTAGTGGAGAGCATAGAATAAAATCTGCCATTTAAGAATCCATGCCAAAAATAGATCGAAATATCTTTTATTGTTCACTTTTAAATGTTCCAAATTAGCCAACAACAAGTTATCAATATAAGTGCTGTGTCCTAAGATAGATCCGTTAATGTGTGTTAAGCTGAGTTGTTCTCCTTTGCGCTGCATTCTTCCATTACTCTCTTACCTCTTCAAGGCATCTATTAGTTGAACTCTTTTTGTTTCTCTTTTATCTTCATGTTTTCCTTCATTCAAGTCTTTAATTATGAGGTCTCTCCCCCAAGAAATGCCTGTACTAGTTTCCCTTCTACTAATCCAAAGGTCTCAAACTCAAATCATGGGTGGACTGCAGGATGACACTGCACTAAACCTGCAGGCCACATTAATCTATTGTACCAAATCTGCAGGCCTCATTCCATGTTAAGAACATTCTTCTGCACCCTAACTACCTTTTGTTTAAATAGGAACACAAAAAAAACTGCAGATACTTTCTTTGGAAATGTTAATTTAACACATTTCTTAAATTACTTAGAATATTGAAAAATAATTTATAAGAAATACATTTGAGTTTGGACTGCATCATTTTACAATATTTCTTACTTTGCTGGTTGCATAAATGCTTTTTGTGGGCTACATGAGGATCATGAGCCATGCGTTTGAGACCCCTGTTCTAGTCATTTGCATTTTTGAAAGTACCGTATATCTTCGAGTATAAGGCGATTTGAGTATAAGTTGAAATGTACTTTTTAGCCTAAAAAAGCTTCTAAAATCCAAGACTCGAATATAAGTCGAAGCAAAGAAAACAAAAATAAGATTATTTTGTAATTTACAAAAAAATTAATATATATACAGGTGAACCTCTACTTACGAACATGCAAGAAACAAACAATTCGTATTTATGAACAATCCACATACCAATGAATTGCGCCTCGCACTCTAATGGGGCTATTGATTTCTTGACTCCTAAAAATTTGATAGTATCAATCTATGCCAGGGGTGGTCGGTGACCCATTGAGTAAGGCAAGCAGTGGCACAGCTTTATTTTAAGAAGCTAAGCGTCATGTATTGGTCACTTTTCGAGGCTCACGTTGTCATTCATGTATCTCATTTGGAAATATGCTACAGGTATAACAAATAATGATACACCTCGTTTGAAACAAATTTGTATCTCACTTTCTGTTTCCAATAATTTTAATCAACAGAAATATATAAAATTATGCTTCAGAAATGTTGTAACCATGCAATTACTTCTATAGAGTCAACTTATTGTAAACTTTCTGGTTGGCAATCTCTTTTTCAGTTGCAAAATGTTGAATACTTGGAAACAATTTCACTAATAATTTTTTTATTACACAAAGTTCATTCATTATTCCCACACATTTTCGGATAAAAAATAAACATATTATAAATCTTGTGGAGGCCACAAAACATCTAAAAAATATATTGCATGCCGGCAACAACACTAGCACAACTCAATTCTTGGAATGAATTGAGTAAGGTTAATGATTATTCAGAAGTAGAGATATTCAATAACCAAAAGTTAAGTTACTTTATGAGAAAGTTCACATTCAATGGACTTTTTTTGCAATTTGTAGATACACATTTCAAAGAAGTTGCCATATACAGAAAATTTTATGTACCTATTGCATATGGATTTGCCCCTTAAATATAGAAATGTAGCTTAATGTAACATCATTTCCTGCAACTCTGATGTTTTTAATGTGTGTTTTTAGAATTGACCAATCTAAGTCAGAGATTGATAATTACTTTTCATGCCAGACTGTAAGGGAAACCAAGATTAAAACAAATTAATTCCATTTCAAATATATCTCAATGGATGTATTTACACTTTCTTCAATTGTGAGAGCAAAAGCAGCAATGCATCATACTAAAATAGCCAAATAAAATTAAGTTTGTTTATCCTGGAATCACATTTAGGGCATAGGATACCTTAGTATCTTTGGTCAATAAGAGAGAGGACAATTGTTGTTTCTTTTGGAAAAAGTACATCTTAGGGACCATCTACACCAGAGTAGCTGGAAAAAACAATAAAAAATTTAACAAAACTAATATTTAAGTTTAATAAAATGTAATAGATTATTCCTTTCATCATGTTTGTACAAAGTTAACATAAGCCTTGGAATAGTCTTTAATGACACAAAAAAATATTAGTTCAACTGCCCAGAAAAGCAAGACCACTGAGTGTCTAGCACTGTCAGTTGCTGTCAACCAAAGTTGCAAGTATGATAGACAAGTTGCAGTTCTATTCCATTTGATGTTTCCAGTTGCTCCAGTACAGGTCACACCTTATCATCTAGAATTTACTATTGGTACTAAATTTATTCATTGTGAGATTTTTGCCAGACAGTATTAAATTAAAAGATGAACATATCAGATTAATCTAAAACCAAACGGAATTTTAGAAATAAAAATGTGGAAATGATATGATGATTTCCCTTAATGCATTAGGTGCAACTTCAAGGCTTACTGCTTGTTCTCCTTGCTGAATACTGTCGTGTATTGTATTCCTGCTGGATGGGTCTGGGGTGACCATGGATTCCTTCGTCTCCTGGGGGTTGTGGATATCGCTGGTTCAGGTCCAGTGCATCTAATTGGTGGAACATCAGGTCTGTTTAGAATTGTTCTAGCTCTTAAAATGTTTTTTGAAAAATATTGACATTTTCCTCTTGTTGAAGCATTTGCCGCTGCTCTCATGTTGGGACCAAGACTCGGTCGCTACGAAGAGGGATTGGAAGCCTTACCTCTTGGAAGCCCTGTAAATGCTGTTATGGGCCTCTTCGTCCTATGGTGGGGGTGGTTGGCATTCAACTCTGGCAGGTAAATCGACATCTGTGAATTCATCTGTAGCTGGATCACTGAATTTTCTGTTAAAATTGTAGCCTAGTGATCTTGTGTATGGCAAGCATTCAGACTTTCCTGTTGGAAAAATGGTTATAATTAAGGAATATTATCCTCAATATTGATCTTCATTATAAATTTTAACTCAAAGCATTAACTGTTATGAATAATTTTTGCCTTAATTTCTTCATGTCGCGCTTTTTTCTCATAGCACATTTGGAGTCAGTGGTGCAAAATGGGAGTATGCAGCACGTGCAGCAGTCATGACGGTGCTCGCGTCATTTGGTGGAGGCATGGTTGGCCTCTTCCTTCCTTTCATTGTTTCACAAAAGCCGACAAGTGTGCAGTCTTACAACATCATGAACTTCATCAATGGCATTTTAGGATCCCTTGTTGCTGTCACTGGTGAGTATTAAAACCATATCAGATAAAACACCAATAGATACCACTTCCCAGAGATGGCTAAGGACTGAAGGATGCGAATATCAATGGGGGCACTCACAATTAAAGAATTAATATTGATGGTAATAATGAACGATTTTTGGGCCACGGATTAATATTATATCTTTTAAGGAGTGTTTCTTTATTGGAAATCGGTTTGCAAGTGATTTTTAGTAAAAGATTTTGCTAAATTAACACTCAATACTTGAATAATTGAGAACTTCTGGGACCTCCATTATTCGGTGGCCTGGATGCCTCGCATCCCCCCTTTGGTCGGCCCTTCCACTTCCTGTATCATTAGGTGGACCATATGTTTCTGTTCACATATCCTCACTATAAAAAGCCCTAAACTGCAATTTATACAATAAAAATGAATAATTATATTTAATAATTAATTACTTAACTTACTTGGCAGAATTCCATTAAAAAGAAGAAAGACAGTTACTTTCTTGAGTATCTTGGTTTAATTCCACACTAAAGAAAAATTTCATAACACCGTCATTCTGATGATGTACAATGCACTGAAACTATCATGTCTATGTAATTTCTCAGGAAAATTTCTTTCTTTCTCCTCCATTATCTGTTCTGTAAATTTTCTGCATTTTGCTCTTATGACCGATTCTTGAGTGTTTCAATTCCGATCTTCATTGCAGCTGGATGCTTCCTCTATCGAGCTTGGGAAGCCATACTTGTTGGGATAATTGGTGGCATAATAGCTTGCTTCAGTATGCCTTTCTTTGATCGCATTGGTGTAGATGATCCTGTTGGAGCCTCTGCTGTACACTGTAAGTCGGCACTTATTTAAATAAACATGGACGATGTATTTTTTGTATAGGTGCAAATTGTTACACACATATCACTAGAATCTTCGATATTTGATTTTGTGATGAATTTGAAAAATATATATATAATGCTCTCATTTAAGTGGCTTAAATGAAAGCTGTCAATAATTGAATAGAGAAGATATTATTAAGATTTATTTACAATAACTGAAGTTCAGAAAAATACTACTTATTTAAAATCCATAAAGTATTGTAGGATTTCTTATTGAAAAATCCATTTCATAATGATTCAAAACTCAATCAAAATTAAATAATCAAAATTCATTGTCCCATATTAATCAATTAAATTTTTAATAGGATCTATGATTATCTTGGGAATTTTTAAGATCCCAATAACTAACTATTTAAGGTTTAATAACATAATGCATTCTTCTCATACTATTTTCTGGGCAGGCCTTGCGTCTATCTGGGGAGTCTTGGCAGTGGGCATATTTGCTGAGAGCCTTGTTCCTCTATCAACAACATCTGGTCGCTCCTGGCTCATAAGAGGTTAAAATTTTGTGTACATTTAATAACAACTGGTGTTACTACAATGTATAAATGATTTAGAAGTCACTTAATTTTATTATACAGGGTGTCACAGAAATATACAGGCGACTTTGATCGGGAATAACTTGGGTACTTTTACTCGCGAAGAAAAAAACTGATGTGGCCAATACACGACTTTCTCCATATTTGGGCTATAGATATTTAAATTATTATGAATAGCATTATAAGGCAAAATTATTATTTCATATCATAAAAGAATACAGTCGTTCTTATTGTCGTAAATGAGGTATATTTTGAATATGTTTACAGAATTCACCACTACATGGTGGTGGCGCTGTATATTGCAAATTACAAAAAAGTTGAATATCTCCGAAATGGTTGGTTCTACGAAAGTTTGTTTCAAACAAAACCTGGAAGAAATATTATTCTCTACAACTTTCATCCTCACGAAGATTACCAATAACGATGTTTTTAAGGTGATATTTGACGGAAACCAAAAAAACCGATTATTTATAAATAATCCTAAACAATAACTGCTACGGAAAATTATTTGAAATAAAAGATGTAGGAAATTATATTTTCTACATTTTTTGTAATGGTCAATGTATACAATAATGACGTATTGTCGGAGAAATATCGTAAAAACAGAAATACACGTTTTGAGGTCCCTAGAACGCGTTTAGGCTATTTTCGGAATGATGTCTGTGTGTATGTGCATGTGTGTGTGCATGTGTATGTGTATGTGATTGTGGGTGGTCTAACTGAAAAAGTACTTGCCATATCATTACCAAATTTCATATATAACACTTTACCATGAGCACAAAGAACTGATTAGTTTTTAGACAATACCCGTTAACCGGAAGTCGAGGTTTATTTGAAACCCTATTCAGTTTTTGTGATATTTCTCCGATAATACATCATTATTGTATACACTGACCATTACAAAAAATGTAGGAAATATAATTTCCTACATGTTTTATTTCAAACAATTTTCCATAGCAGTTCTTGTTTAGGAATTATTTATAAATAATCGGTTTTTTTGGTTTCCATCAAATATCTCCTTAAAAACATCGTTATTGGTAATCTTCATGAGGATGAAAGTTGTAGAGAATAATATTTCTTCCAGGTTTTGTTTGAAACAAACTTTCATAGAACCATTCATTTCGGAAATATTCAACTCTTTTTATAATTTTCAGTATACAGCGCCGCCACCATGTAGTGGTGAATTCTGTAAACATATTCAATATATACGTAAGTTAAAGCAATAAGGATGACTGTATTCTTTTACGATACGAAATAATAATTTTGCCTTATAATGCTATTCATAATAATTTAAATATCTATACCCAAATATGGAGAAAGTCATGTGTTGACCACATCAGATTTTTCTAAAATGAAGTTTGCAAAGAATAAATCTCGTGGCTCCTTGGAAGATATTAAGTTAGAAAATCAGTTGAGAATTTCTATCACAAAAATCGTAGTAAACTTTGATAAATTAAGTCAGTGCAAAGAAAAACAAGTTTCCCATTGAAGAAATTTTGTTGTTATGAAAAATGAAGTTTTTTAAAATTTTTCTCTTGAAAAAATATTTATTCTGAAACTTGGCCCACTGAGTGATTTGGGTTGCTCAGGCTTGGTCTAACACAAAATTATATGAAAATAAAAATATGAAATATTCATTAATTTATTCAGAAGTTCCATCTCAATACTAATGAAAATAACAAAAAAACAAATACAGGGGGTCCCAGAAATATCCAGCCGACTTTAATCACATGTGTCTCAGCTCCCAGATAAAAAAATTTGATGTGTCCAGCTCCAGTATGTAGATTATTTAAAGCATTTTTAATTTTAATGTGCGGCTTTTTCAAGTTTTAATTGTAAACTTTGAATGTGAATCTGTTTTAATATCTTTTTTTCAGAAAGAAACCCTGTGAAAAATGTGTAACCATTTAAGATTTGAAGAAAGAAAAACGATCTTGAAAGAGTACTGGAAATGTGGCAATGTGAACCAAGCCTGGTGAAATTTTAAAAAGATTTTAAACATGCAACCACCTGCGAAATCAACTGTTCAGCAAATCATCAAAACTTTCGAGACTCATAGAACTGTGATGCTGCAAAAGTCTCCTGGCAGACCTCGCAGTGCCACTTCAAATGAAAATTCAGCAGACATCTTACTACAAGTTCAGTCTTCACCAAGGAAATCCTTATGTTGTTGTGCAGATGAAGTGGGTAACATTAGCAAGTCGTCAGTGCACTGCATCCTCAAAAAAGCAAAATTCAAGTCCTACATACTCACTCTTTTGCATTCAATGTCGTACGATGATCCAGATCGCCGCATGCAGTTTTGTGAGTGGGTCACAAGTCAAGTGGAGGAAGATGAGGAGTTCTTGCAGAAGATTGTGTGGCCCGATGATGCAACCTTCAAACTGAATGGAACAGTGAATCGTCAAAACTGCGTGTACTAGTGTAAGGAGAATCCAGGCTTTCATGTGGAAAAGGCTGTCAATTTGCCTGGTATCAATGCGTGGTGCAGCCTTTCCTCCCGAGGATTCTGGGACATTTTTTTTTGATGGAACAGTCAATGGAGAAAATTATCTGGAACTGTTGGAAAATTCAATTGTTCCAGCAATTCAAGAGAAGTATGGAAACAAAGAGGTTTTCTTTCAGCAAGACGGCACCGCAGCTCATTATGTCACTGCAGTGCAAGCTTAGCTTAACCTTCCGACCGTACCCATATGGGTACACTTTGTTTGGTAATCGCTACAGACTATCAGTTACGCAAGCCATTTTGTATCAAGTAGATCGGATGTTTCGTTTAGTTTTTACAGCCAGTTTTGTGATCGAGTGTGTTCTTGTCTTGTCGCATTTAGTATGGAGTCCATAAAGGAGCAGAGAATTTGTGTTAAATTCTGTTTCAAACTGGGAAAAACAGCAGCAGAAACCCACAACATGTTGCATCAAGCCTATGGCGATGATGCGTTGAGTCAAACGACAACCTACGAATGGTTCAAACGTTTTAAAAATGGAAGAACTGCAATGGATTACGATGAGTGGTCTGGCCGACCTTCGACTTCACGATCTGAACTTCTGATTGCCCAGGTGAGAAACATTATCCATGGAAATTTTAACGGAAGATTTAGGAATGCATCGGGTCTCAGCAAAATTTGTGCCAAGACTCCTGACTGATGACCAGAAACTGCAACGACTTTCCATTTGTGAAAATCTCCTCCAAAGAGTGAATGACGACGAAAATCTTTTGAAAAATGTCATCACTGATGATGAGACTTGAGTTTATGGTTATGACGTCGAGACCAAACAACAATTCTCACAGTGGAAGAGTCCTGTGTCGCCTCGCCCCAAGAAAGCACGACAAGTGCGCTCGAATGTGAAAGCAATGCTGATTGTTTCTTTCGAACATAAAGGCATTGTGCATTATGAATTCATTCCTCGAGGTCAGACTGTTAATCACGTTTATTGTCTGGAGGTTCTGAGACGTCTGCGGGATGCGGTACGAAGAAAGCGAGGTGAAATGTGGACTGAGGGAAACTGGCTCCTCCATCACGATAATGTACCTGCTCACACAGCGTTGTCAATTACAGAATTCTTGGCAAAACATTCAATTCCTACTGTTCCACATCCTCCCTATTCACCTGACCTCTCCCCTCCTGACTTTTTTCTATTCCCAAAACTAAAAACTACCCTTAAAGGAAGAAGATTTCAGTCAGTGGAAGAAATCATCACTAATGCAACGAATGACTTGAAGGTGATACCACAAATAGCCTTTGAACAGTGCTTCCAAAAGTGGAAAAGGTGGTAGGAGAGGTACATTGCTGTGCAAGGGAACTATTTTGAAGGGGATCATTTTCAATAAGCTGTATTTACAGAAATAAATTATTTCTGTACATTCTGTATACCTGGTCATTGCGAAATAGAATTGTTTCAGTGGCACGCCTCTCTAGAATTTCTTGTGATTTATTTTTATGTTACTGCATTTCTTAAATAGTGAGATGCATAAATTTTGTACTCTTGTCATGATAAGTTTATGTCCATGACCCTGGAGATAATTTATTGTCTTCTCAAGAAGCTGGTATCTTGAATTAGCTTTTGAACTCTGTCAAAATGAGTCAAGAGTCAAAGATAATATATAGGATAGGAGCTGTTGAAAGTGACTTAGCACCACTCCAGGAGGTGGGATTGGTTGAATAAACAAGTCAAAGGTGAACTGGTTTGATGAATATAAAAGGTTGAGAGTTGTATTTTTTTTTATAACCACAAAAGATTTTATGGTAGAAGTGTGCATTAAACTGGCTTCAAAATGATCAAATATACAGCTCTCGTTCTTGTTCTGCCAGCATTTTTCTTCTTAGTGAAAGATGTTAACTCAAGCTCAGACAAAACACTCGAGTTTTCACTGAGATGTCAACAGAATCAAACAGGACACTGGAACACTCATCTACTACTGAATAAGGTATCTCCGAAATGGCCTAAAGATTGGAAAGTCGATGTAAAAGTTAGCTCCTCTGAAATTAATGGAATGCAAGCTTTCAATCTTAAGGGACTCTTAAGCGGTAAGTGAAACATCCATCTCAACTTTAACTCTTTTGTTGAAAATGATAATTTTTATCATTGCAATATTTCAGTTTAAATTGTAGTTGGAGGTTGTGAAGAAATAATGCGTGTTCATCATACAAAAAGAGTTGTGGATTTCATTAACCTCTGGATATGTAGTACACATCCATAATAGCATCAGATTAATGATATTTACAAAATTTTTATGAAATCAATTGATATTGGGTGATTTTTGATTTATTTTGTCAATGCAGAGAGAGTTTTCATTTTTATGAGATTAATATGATTGCCTTTACAACGTAGTTCCACCTACGAGGCCTGCAGATTATGAACTGTTTCCTGGTATAGGTTACTACAAATTTTATCCACAAGGAATTGCTGGATTCAGTGCCGCTTCATCAGTATGTTCAAAAGATGGTGGCCACCTTTTGATTTTGAATTCGGAGGAAGAGTCTAAAGTCATACAAACGATATATGCTCGGCACTCAGGTGTAAAAGATTTTGCATTTATCGGCTTCCATGATATGATCGAAGAAGGGAAATTTTTCACTATATTTGGTATGTTATGTTTGAAAAATTAACTAGCTGACTTAAAAAAATATTTTTTCAGGTGCTTCTGGGAATTTTATATTAGAAGAATTTTCATTTTTACATATTATAGTGAGATTCTTTTAGCTCTTTAAAGCTAATAGCATGTTTTTTGGGGGAGCCATAATGAAATTATGATTTACAACAAAATGTCATAGAAGTTACATTATACTTAAATATATTTCTGATTCTTAGGTGAGCCATTAAGTTCTACTGGCTTCACACGGTGGGCTGGCTCAGGACAACCTGATAATGCTGGAGGTAATGAAAATTGTGGGTCAGTTCATCGCAATGGTGGTCTGAATGACATTGGCTGTAATGACTATTGGCCTTTCTTTTGTGAATATGATCTATCTTGGAGCGGTTTATAATGTGGACACACTTGAAATAAAAAACTAATGTAATAATGTGACAATAAATTCAAATGAAACCTTGAAGCTTATTTTTGTTAATGAGCAGAAAGTATAATGATTTCATGCATATAAAATGCTTAATATCGTGATTGATAATACAGTAATCCCCGAATTTACACGAGGGATGCGTTCTCTGAGAACCTCACGTAAACAGAGATCACGTAAATAGATACTAATAATGTATTGTTTAGAGGGGGTTAAGTTCCAATACCCCGAGTCCTGTTCATAACAAATTACAGCAAGTTAGGAAAGTGTACAACGTATCACAAATGGGCGTGTTTCGTGCAATGGAGTATTAGAAAGCAATTATGTACCTGTACGTAAGGGAAATAGCGTTTTAAAGTTCTTTTCTTCATCATAAATAATCCATTTTCTTCCTATTTAATAATATTACATGCACACCTAAGGAAATTAAACGTTTGTTTGGGAGATTGTTTATGTTTGCAACAATGAAGTAACCATGCAAGAAATTTTCTGTTTAACTTGATATAAGACATTCTTGTTTGATTTTCTCGATAACGGCTTCTCCTACTATAAAAATGTATAGGAAAGAAAATACTCTACTAGTTCTACAACTTTTATTTGAAAAGTATTTTGATATGAGAAATATTTTACGAGATATGACGAAAATTTAATTTTCTGTCCCCAGTAAAGTGGTACCCCTGATTGGCGTACGTGATTAATTTTTGTGATTTTCTTATTATATTTGATTGAAAGTCCTTAGTATCAAATTTCATGAAAATCCGTTTGGTAGAAGCCGAGAACGAACATGCGGACGGACAGACGGAGAGACGGACTGACCGACGATAATAGGCGCTCACGCTGTAAGCGAAACGCGCCTAAAAACATGCAAAAAATATTAAACAAATCATTAAGTACTTGCCTGAATAATAGTTGGAAAAATAAATACTGCTGGTCGGTTACGTAAATACATATATTTAAAAGAACAACTTTTTTATTAATGTTTTGATTGAACACAAAAAATATATTTAAAGAAAAAACGTAAAGCACTTAGAGTCCGACAAGTTTTCACTAGAACCACTCTAAAAGAACAACTTTTTTATTGTTGATTAAACACAAAAAATTCATTTCAAGAAAAAACGTAAAGCACTTAGTCCGACAAGTTTTCACTAGAAACACTCGTGGTAGCAATACCAGATGGTCCAGGCTTCCCATCATCAACATGCACTGAGCTGGTGGTTGGGTTGGCGGGTGGTTGATTGTCAACTGCTTTGCCAGTCTTTTTCTTTCTTCTAATAACAATTTGTAGGGTGCGATTTGAGCTAACAAACCTCTTTTAATTGCTGCACTTCTCTTAAATTTGGATCTATGGATTGAAAGAAATTGATAGCATCATGAATCATCATAACACCTTTTTCTAGGTTCTTAGCTGTAAGCAATGAGGGGGGTGCTTCTTCTTCTTCCTAATCCTCTTCTTGAACATTTTGCAGATCCATCTCAACCACTGTGAGCTCGGAATACAGTATGTAATACACTCGCGTATATTTGAAATTGCAAAAAATGTGTAAAAATTTGAACTTGCATATATTCGAATTCGCATAAAAATGTGTCATGTAAATTCGGGGATTACTGTACATATGAACAAATTATGAATAAATGTCAAACAAATTACTGTATATTCCAGAATATAAGTTGACCCCTGCTTTTTTGGATGAAAATATATGATTTGGCATTTGTTCGCTGTATAAGTCGACCCCCACTTTTTCACTTAAAAATACTTCTTATGAAATCGTTTTCAGACAAAATCAAAGTCATGTACAATCCAAGTTTTAACAAGTCAGAAATAAACAATAATAAAAATATATATGAATATTGTTTAGAGTCAGTGCTATTCTTCTTGAGCATTCCATGTGATAGATGTTTTAATTTCAACCACTAAGAAACTTATTTTTGGAGAGCTTGACCCACTAAATAAGGTTTCCTATAATTCGATTGATTTCAGCTGTTAATGATACTATCAAAATGAACTATACCTAGTGATCGCGATCGATCTCTACGGTGGCGAAATTCAATAAAATATCGCAAATGTGTACCCCACGCACCTTTTCTTCCAAAATGTTGGTCATACATGAAGATTTCTGACCAAGTTTTAAAAATTACGAGTTTCGATAGTAAATTTACTGCAACACGCTTGCGTCTACATTTATACTAGCAAAACACGAAGAATTCTACGAAGTTTATGCATATCTACATGACCAAGAAACGTTTCAGGTTTAAATGCGCTGTTTATACTACCGTTGGTGCATCTTCAACATTGAGATGAAGTAATATTTTTATAATATTAAAGCCGTACCTTTTAATTGAGTTTTAAGTTTATTATTGTTAGTCAAGAAAAGCAGTTCTGTCATTAAAAATTTACTATCAGTTTCTACCTACACTTTTTGCCGGAATAAGTTGGCATCTGGTATCTGTATTCACCGAATTCATCGTGAGCCACTGACGCTCCTTTAACCTGGGAGAGAACCGTAGTTCCTTCTAATTTTTTTCATCCATGGGCAGTATCGACTTATTACAGCACGAATTTATTTTTTCTCCTTGAACTGGTCCAAAAATAGTGGCGCACGTGGTACACGAGTATCCGGATTACGTGAGTAGATACAGTATTAAAATTAATTATTATAAATCTTCTAAAATACCATATTTACTCATATAACCCACACACTCGTGTACCCTGTGCATTCCTATTTTTGGGCCGGTTCAGAGGGAAAAAATTAATGTGAGCCTGAATGTTTTTTTTTAAGTCACCGATTCCCACTTCCTGAAACAAGTTCCGCTCAAGTTAAGCATTTTCTCCCTTCTACGTGACACAATTTATTGGACGATCTCTTTATGACGATACTAGCAGAAATCTCCTCACCGATAGTCCTCTTTTGTTAACCCCTTAACTGTTTTTGTTGTAATATTACACAACTTCGTCCCCACATCACTGTTTTTGACATAATATTATGCACCAATGCGGAACTACAAAAATATTTGTTCATCTATGAGCGGGATCTTCCCTACGCAGATGTGGAGTTTTTTCGCTTATCATCTTGTGAGTAAATATTGGAAGGCTAGGAACAAACGAGTCCAAACACTTGAGATGTGGATTTCTGTCTTCCTTTCGAACGATGAAATCTTTCATTCGCAACAAAATTTCACCACTCCGAATTCCTTGAAGCAGATGAGGGAAATGGACCAAACTTGAACCTACCTATTCTCAAGCCGGCAAACCCTCAGTAATCATTGAAGTATAGTTATCAGTTAGTCGGTGTATTATTTCTGCCTACTTTTACAAGTTTTTGCCTGCAGCGCGGGCGTAACTTACACGTTTGCTTGGTCGCATAAATATGCATATACTTCGTAGAATTCAACATCTTTTACGAATATAAACGTAGACGCAAGTATATTGCAGAGAATTTACTATCGATACAATTTATATGACCTTTTCAGAAATCCTCATACAAGACATGCACCCCATTTTTTCTCCGTTTTGGGAAAAAATGCGCACAGTACACGAGTAAATACGGTTAACACTGTAATCCATTTATGTATCGGTCATTTTAGTAGGAAGTCACAAACATCTACATGACCCTTGGCATTGTTTATAAACTTGGCAATCCATTAATTAATTTTTGGCCTGAAATATGGATAATAAAGCAAAATGGAAAGTATTTACGATAAGTGATAAAATTACTATCTTAGCTCAATTTGATGCACATGTGGGAACACGTATCAAACTTTTTGACTGGTCAAAGAAATAAAATGTTATGTAAGTTAGTTTATTTGCAATTTCATTGTTATTGTGTTCAAACGTATATTTTACCAAAGTTATGATATAAAGCAACCCACATTTTACTTTATGTTACATAATCTTCATTTCCCCGATTTTACACTTTCCTCGATTTTACGTTTATTTTAGGCAGTCCCTTCAATGGTTTAAAATCGAGGTTTCACTGTAATGTTAATTTGTACCTTTAAAATAACAGTTAAGGAAGGATACTCATTTTTTAGGACAAATAAAATTCAGTTTACTTCATAGTTGGATATTCTGTCATAGTTTATTCATTCATGAATAATACAAGGTAGTAAGATATCTTATTGACAGTGCTTTGTAAAATCGAAAAGTTTATAGTAAATTCTTTCATGGATAATACAAGAATGTACACAGTCACATATTATTGACAGTGATTTGTAAACTTGAAAATATTTGTAGTAGTTTACTTTTTTATGAATAATACAAGACAGTTCAAATTACAAAAATTCTTTAACACTTCTAAAATTTCGACAATAGGAGAAACTTATATTTTTAATTGCCATCTGGAATGTGTTACTATTTAAAATTCAATTGGTGAATTTGTACAATAAACAGAAATTGAATATATTGCAAAAGATGCAAAATCAAGTTTGATCCCAGATTTTCCAGAGAATATGCTAGAAATAGTCATCATATTTCTCAAGATTCACCCCAAAAAAGATCAAATTCACAGAAGAATGGCCATGGTCCATTTTTATCACACCATAAGTCATTAAGACGTCCAGTTCGGTGGATTGATCCACAATCTTCATTACCTTGAGAATTATCCGGCATGCCTGGATGCCATGTTGTGAAACCAGTTGTGCTTAATGGCTCACCTGTAATTTTAATTATAAAGAGACACTCAAAATAAAATCAGCATTTCTTCCAGGATAGTCACCATTAACAAAATTCATCTGTTTTCAACACATGATGACACGTGATGGAACATTTATTTTTGTGGCATGTTATTTGAATTGAATTTAAATACATTCATCTTTACTTCATGACTGTATTGAAGTAATATTTATTCAATGCTTAAAATTTTTTCATTAGATCATGAAAACTTACCAAATATTGTGAAAAAATTTCCTTCTTCCTGCATATCATGAAACCCAATATATGCCCATTCCTTTGCCTTTGGATGCCTGGCATATATCATCTTCAGGACTTCATCCTCTGCCACTGAATTCAAAATAGCAAGATGAGCTCCATCATTTGCACATATTTCCATTGCTTGGAGAAAAGTTGCAACACCATCTGGGTAGAACTTGTAATAGCCAATTCCAGGAAAAAATTCATAGCCTGCTGGCTTTGGTGGAGGAACTGGAAAGAATAATATCATAATTCCATATGCAGCATATGATATGCACATAAATTTAATATTTTGTGTGATGCATCCTAATATGTAACTACCTATATTTAGATTTAGTTAGCAGAGGAGGAGGGATGAAAGAATTATATTTATATACTTACCAACCATCACTCCTTGCAAATGGAATGTTTGTAGTCCTCCAAATTCCAACATGCTGATTTTCATGTCAATCTTCATATTGTCTGGTAATTCAGGTGACTGTTTTTTCACAGACCAATGAGTGATGTAGTGACATGATTCATTGCTTCGAGCAGTGAATGATAAATCGAACGTTTTGTTAAAATGTGAAGAAGGGCATCTTCCCTGTATTGTGGGTTGAGCAGCCAAGATGCATATCAATAATGCCAGGAATGGAGAACAGAGTATTTTGACCATTTTTGTGAGAAGTGAAGAGCTACACTGACATCACAAAATTATGATTGAGCTTATTTTCCATCCTTATATATTTCTTCTCAAGCCAAATATCTTATCAGTACTATGTGAGTATAATTGCTTTGTTCATAAGATATCTCCTATGACGTATGTACCCCTTCTGAAAGATTATTTCAGTTTATTTTCAATTCTCAAGGTCCTGTCCTCCGACCTTTTAATGTGTTTATGTGAACTGAACCTATGAGTTTAAGAGTATCAGTTTTTTTTTCATTTCAAAGCAGGAAAATATTTCACACAAGATGCGATATTTTGTAATCCTTAAGTTTAATTCCAACTTTTATGGATATTGTGATAGAAATTATTATTGCTGTATCAAGATGCACCCCAAAAAACATCAAATTCACAGAAGAATGGTCATGATACATGTTTGTTTCTGCTTAAGTCAATGTTGAGTGTTTTATTTTATAAAGCTGATTTTTGTAGCAATGATAAAATTAATTACACAAAGATTTAGGTTAAATTGGACCTGATAATAATTTACCGTGGATGCTTTACTATATTTTTAACAAGATGCTATCTCAAAGTGCATTTCTCTCTCTGAAAATAGGCCAAAAATCGAAATAAAGAGAATGATTATAGGAATGTCTTCATTAAGTAACAATCTCATATGTGTACTGGTTTGAAGTATTGAAAAGCATTCAAACTTGATGCACTGTTGTTTACCCAGAATGTTAAGAAAGAGAATCGATGTTAAACTTTTAGGAGTGAATAGACATAATAATAAAGGGCCAAATGGGAATGCAAGAGAGCACAGGCATTCATCAAGAGAGTGCCCTTAGCCTCTACATCCCAACTCCCAGATCACCTTCCAGGGGTGGCCCTGTTAAGCCAAGCAACCTAGTGACAGGTTGGGTTTTAACCCCAGCAGGAAATTGGGCCAGCCAACTGACGATCGAGGGGGTGCTGAGAGAGGGCTATGCCCTTGAGCCACTTAGGCAGGCTTCCTCAGCTGGGAAGGATAACATTCTTACTATCAAAAATAATAATACAGATATCCCTCGCTGTAGTGCTCTCTTTACCTGTTATTCAATTGCCACATTCTTTTGGTTATACAAAAGAAGTGCAAAACTTCTTCTACATTTCGTATGTCTAATTAGCATTCATATGTAAATTACAAATAAATAAAATATCGTTAAACAATCTAATTTGCAAAAAAATGTCTCCTATAGTTTTTTGGATGTTATTTTGATTACAGCTTATCTGAAAAAATGAGATGTTGATGATATTAGGTCTTACTTATCAGGTGTCGCTGCGGCATGTACCCTTCGTTTGTTTTCTTTCTTATATACACTACTTGTAGTGCTTTAACTATTTTAGTTAGTTACGACTTCTCTGACAGAGATTTTAGCATTTTAGCCTGCAAATGGCATGAAAGTGATTTTTGTTTAGGGTCATTCTAAGGCGAGTTGACTTTGAAAAATGTATTACATAGACGCAAACATAAGCATGTTGGGTGGAAATGCTGAATGTGCAGCTTTTTCAGTAGGGAGGCATCAACCACACCAAAATCAAGCATGAACTATCGAAAGAATTTAAAATCAGAATAGATTTAATACTCAAAACATACCTACATGAACCCAACAAAATCAAAGTCAACACATATGCAATTCCAACTTTGACATATTCTATTGGCATTATTAAATGGTCAAATACTGACCTCGAAAATATGAGAAGAATCCATGTCAGCTTAAGTGATCATCACATGCACCATACAAAATCAGCTATTGAAGGCGTTAATTTATCTACAGAAAATGGAGGAATGGTATTACTGTCACTATCTATGTGTTGCACAAATAAACGACTTAAGGAAATACTTCCTTTCTAAAAGCAAAAAAAGAAAAATGTAAGATATCATATGCAAAGCAGATGAAGACATAACATCCCAAATAGCGACACAAGTGATCAAATCCTCTCAGAAAAATGGAAACAAAAAACAAGGCATGGGGTACACCCACAACAATTGGACCAAAGCCACATAGACAGAAAAGCATCCAACCAGTGGCTAAAAAAAGATCGCTCTATGGTAAGACAATAAAAAGGCATATCATATATAAATATAAAGTATTATGTGGATTAGGGAAGCCACATAGCCACAAAAGCATTGCCAGACAAAGATTGTTGAGAGAACTGAGAAGAGCTGTGTGGTAATCTAAGTATAAAACTTGACATACTATAATGTCACTGGATGCTATGTAGTTCTATAACTGAGTGAACTTTAATCAAAATTGTTAGAGCCATTTTGAATAGATCAACATTCTATTAGAATCAACAAAAATAAACTACCCATCATTGTTGTGCTTTTATTGTTCATCTCTTTATAGTTTCTATTTTAGATAATATTATACATAAATAGGAAATATCATTTGATTTTGTTTGACAATTTAGGCTCTCAGATCAACTTTAAAATTTTAATTATTTAAATTCAAAGAAGACAGAGGCTGAATGCTAACCAACTACTATATTTCAATTATTTAATGGAAGAATAATGTAGAACTGGTGGAATATAAATCAAGTTTAGAGTTTTCTTCTATATTCTATAATACATTAGTGGCTTCACAAACAGAAGCAGAAGTCATTAACATATTAAGCAGTCGTTTCAATTTGCAAATAGCTTTTGTCTTAGGTTATAATTATAGTAATTTTATTATTGTAAACCTTGAAACAAATTCTTGTCATTGCTATTTAAGGTCAATTGTTTAAAAATGTTAACGTGGCCCACTGTTTATCATTTTAATTATATGGGACCATGCAAACATTACTGTGAGATTTGTTTATTTTGCACTGGGTTCTTTGCACCCTTCGCACCTGCCTTGTATCAGCCCTGAGTATTTATTTACTCAGATTATGGTACACCAGGTTCTGCTTATTAGAATCAAGCTGAGAAACCATTATTTTATTCAATTAACCGGCTGATTCAATCATGCGGATGTTGAGTATTTTAGGTATGTTAAATAAGAAAATGTGAAAATACAATTCATGCAAATTTTAATTGCTTAAAAACAATTACTTTACCCAGTCCCACTCCTTATCGAGCCTCAACCCTCTCCCTGGATGTTCTACCTTTGTTCTTATTAAGCTACGGAAGTGACCATCATGCGTGCTCACAGCTAACTCTCATGAAATGTAAGCTTTGGAGTCTTGTTTTGATTCAATAAACCAAAATAAGTGATTCCAACAAGAGGAGAATTTTGTAAGCATTTGATACAATATGGTTTTGGTTTTCCTGTTTTGATTCAATGAAGCGGCTGATTCAATAAACCAGTGATTCTGTTAAGTGGAACTCACTGTAAACATTGAGGCAGTGGCAGATTTGGAAATTTGCTACCCCAAAGCCAGTTGGTTTTGTTGTCCACCCATTTGCGTTAAAAACTCTTGAAAATTTTGTTTACAAAGAAATTTTCATTTACATTAAATTTATATTTAAAACAAGATATTTAATTTTTTACAAAGAGTAAAAATTACAATATTTTCCATAACAAAAAATCAGACTGCCCCAAGCCTTATTTAGGTTATTGCAGCACTGCTACAGCATTAAGTTATGGATTCAGATATCTTCCCATGAAAGATCGTATTCACAGAAAAAAGGCCATGGCCCATTCTTGTCACATAATAAATCAAACAGCTTTCCCTCTCGATGAATAGATCCACAGTCTTCATTACCATGCGCTTGATCTGGCTGTCCTGGGTGCCATTGCATAAAACCAGTTGTTTCAAGTGGTTCACCTAGGATTCAATATATTATGATTTATACGAGAAGTTGCAAAAGTAATACATACAACTGTGTCAACTTCAATCTAAATACAGTTTGGTGGCACATTATGTATTAAAGTTGATCACCATAAGCTAATTGATTTGAAATTCTGTGATTGGACATGCCAACACTTAATTTTAATGAATGAAGTCTGCTCTGATGATGTTTCATCATTAATTGACCCAACTTTTAAAAATTTGTGTTACTCTTATAATTCTAGAGACTGTGCCAACTTGCTTTTGAAGAACATAGCCAAATTTTCCATTTGATTTATTATTGCTTTCTGCCTTAAAATTAAGTTTTATATTCAGTATACTTTTTCAAATATTTTTAGCCAATGATGCAATCATTTTATGTTTTTTATTTATTTTTCACTAGCTCATAATAGCACTTTAGGCCTTTACAATGAGCATAACAACAATAACAAGGACGAGCACATATGACCATCCCCTTGGCAGGAATCAAACCTGCAACCCTAGCATTGGGAGCTAGACACACTAACCACCCCTCTACCAAGGCCGGGTTGTGACGAACTGAACTGATCATATCTCATGTAAGATTGAAAGATGAACTAGCAATTTCATTACAAAATGCAATTTTTATTGAAAGCAATGAGTTTAAGAGTTGTTTTTACATATCTATATATCTATGGAATTCAAATCCCTGCAGATTTAGCGTAAACTTTTAGTTTTTATCGGAAAAAAGTAGGAATTTTTCTGGGCCCCAACAAACAACCACCATTTCAAGCTTAGTGGTTTTATAAGGATAAAATTTTAATGGGAATCAGAGGCCTATATTATAATGCCATAATATTAAACTACGGCCAATGGTGGAAATTTGATATTGTAAAAATTCCAATTTTTTAGGGCTGTTTTACCCCATACGTGGATAAAAATTATAAAGAACTTCTAGATGAGCTAGAAACTTGAAATTTGGCAAGACTATAGATTTTTGGGCACAACTGATGGAAAAAATCCGATATTATGAGAACTCCAATTTTTATGATCCGTTTTGCCCTATTATTGCCCCATACGAAGATGACAATTACAAGGCACGTCCAAATGAGGTAAAGACGTGAAATTTGGCACGATTATAGGATTTCAGTCATAACAATCGGAAAAAATCCAATATCGTTAAAATTCTAATTCTTATGTGTTTTTAGGCGCGTTTTGCTACCAACATGAGCGCCTATTGTCGTCTGTCCGATCGGCTGTCCACATGTCCGTTTTGGCTTCTACCAAACGGATCTTCATGAAATTTTATATTAAGGACTTACAATCAAATACAATAAGAAAATCTAAAAATGAATCACGTATGCCAATCAGGGGTACCACTTTACTGGTGACAAAAAATTAAATTTTCGTCATATCTCGTGAAGTATTGCTCATATCAAAATATTTTTCAAATAAAAGTTGTAGAGTACAGGCGACTCCCAAGATTCGGCAGTTCGAGATTCGACCAAATCGAGAATTCGACAGGTCGAATCGACCCAGTCGATCGATCGGTCGAATTAGAAACTAGTTTACGCGAAGTAATTTTCGGCTGGCCCGAACACGAGAGGTTTAGTTTCAGTCTAGACATCGTTATTTCTGCTCTAATTGTTTGAATTTGTGCTGATTTGACATCTGACTGTTCGAGATTCGACCACGTTTTCAGGAACGAATCCCCGTTGAATTTCGGGAGTCACCTGTATTTCCTTTCCTATACATTTTTATCGTAGAAATAGCTGTTATCGAGAAAATCAAACAAAAATGTCTTAATTCGAGTTGAACTTAGAAAATTTCTTGCATGGTTACTTCTTCATTGTTGTTAACATAAACAATCTCACAAACAAACGTTTAATTTCCTTACGTGTGCATGCAATATTATTAAATAGGAAGAAAATCGATTATTTATGATGAAGAAAAGAACTTTAAAATGCAATTTCCCTTACATACAGGTATGTAATTTCTTTCTAATACTCCATTTCATGAAACATGCCCATTTGTGATATGTTGTACACTTTCCTAACTTGTTCATTATAATTGAAAGTAGGCTGAAATGCTTGCAGAATGCAAGCACCATCTACTTGTATGAAAAACTTTGGTTTGTAGAAATAGATTAGCTGGTAAAGTAAATTAACATAATTAGATAAATTAGCTCTGCAGAATATATGCTTTACTTGTAACGGAATATTAATAAATGCTTACCAAATATTGTGACATATTTGCCCTCTACTTCCATGTCATGAAACCCAACATATGCCAAATCTCTGGACTTTGGGTATCTCGCGTACAACATTTTCAATACCCTACTTTCTGCCTCAGAATTTATGATTGCAAGATGACCACCATCACTGGTGCACTTTGCTGATGCCTGATAAAAATTTTGAGCACCGTCTGGATAAAATTTATAGTATCCAACTCCAGGAAACAATTCATAACTGGCTGGTCTGGGAGGTGGAACTAAATCAAACATCATTATGGCAATTTCAAATTAAAAAATTACAGGACAATTTCAGAGCTGTTCATAGATAAGCTTAATATGTAATCATTCCTTTTTAGATCATTTCACTGCATACAGGCAATTCTGCAATATCTTTAACATTACAATAAAAACTACCTGTTACAGCTCCGTGAAGATGGAATGATTGAATTCCTCCATATTCGCTCATGCTGCTTTTCACATCAATCTTCATGTTGTCAGATATTTTAACAGATTTATTCTTCACCAACCAGTGGGTGATATAATGGCCTGTTTGATTTTTTCGAACAATGAAAGAGAGATCCATAGTTCTGTTCAAAAATGTACTAGTCAGGCTGTTTTGGGTTGTTAATTTTGGTTGATTGGTTATAATGTAGAGCAATGCTAACAGGAAGTAGATAATTGGGCATCTAGCCATTATAATGAGACACTCTGCTACACTCAAGTTGTAATCTGAATACTGGACAGAGATTATCACCATATATATATATATATATATATATATATATATTATAATGGCTAGATGTATATGTATATATATATATGTATATATATATATATATATATATATATATATATATATATATATATATATATATATATATATATTCTACCTTATAACTTTTATCTGCACATTCAACAAAGTTCAGTATAGATTACCCATTCTAGAGTCCAGTTTGCTTGACTCTCAACTTTGACATATCAACCTCTTCTGATAGCAGAGGAATAATTAATTTTGTGTTTGACAGAATCAAGGAATCATCCAGCATGACCTTCATATGAGTCTTAGTTTTAAAAGTATAAGTTTGCAAAATTGATAGATATTTTTCTTCGTGAAATCTCTTTAAGCCTTTATCAATCAAAAGAGCCTTATAGATAATTGATGATGTGATTCATATACTTCAGAAGATACGAGGGTGAATCAAAAAGTTCCAGGAATGATGTCAATAGCATCGTACCTGAGTTCAAACAATAAGATACCATAGTTGTCTGAAATTAGCATGATCTTAGCTATAAACATACAATATTTGGCAAGAATTCATTCATTTGGTATAAAATAACCTCAGTTTTTTTAACCCACTGATTTGTGAGCATGGACAATTTGAAATTTGAGCGAACATTAAGTTTTTGACAAAACTTGTTTGAGAACCGGCTGCCATCATTCGGGATTTGCAGAAAGTTTGTTGGAATGATGCACCAAAGGAAAAAACATTTTATGAATGGGTGAAACGGTTTAAGGATGGACAAGAAAACATTGAAGATGACCAGCGAAGTGGGAGACCATCAATGTCAATGAACGGGAAAACTGTGACTGCCAACCAATCGATTGTGGAAGAAGATTAGCTTAGCTTAATCAATTCTAACAGATTGTTTAGGATTAAGCAAGCTTTCTGCTTGATGGATGCCAAAAGCGTTGCATGCTGAACACAAGACACTAAGGTCTTATCGTGCAGTTGAGTTTCTCAACCAAATTAATGCCGATCCTGAAGATTCCTTCTATAAATTAGTAAATGGTGATGACACCTGGATTTATCAGTGCAATCCAGAAAGCAAGATTCAGTCCAAACAATGGTTACCAAGGAAGTCAAGTGGACCAATCAAGTTCAAGACTGAACGGTCAGTCAAGAAGGTTATGGCAACAATTATTTGGGATTATGAAGGTGTGATCTTATTGTTAGTCAATTTTCTCAAAGGGCAATGGCCAGTCACAGGAAGTTATTATGAACATTTCTTATAGAAATTGAACATTACTCTTGTTACAAAATGGCCTGAAAAACTGCATTGTCAAATTTTATTTCACCACGACAATGTTCCACACTTTCGTCCATGGTTTCAACAGCTGTACTTTGAGAATTGCATTAGGAACTGCTTTCTCATCCAACCTATAGTCTGACTTGGCTCCTTCAGAATTTTTCCTGTTACCAAAATTAAAAGATCACATCAAAGGAGTTTGCTGGAAATTGATATCCGAGGTTAAACAAGTAGTTTTGAACTCGCTTCTATCAAACAATCCAAATTTCTACAGAAACAATATATGGAGAAGTGTTTCAAGTCAGATGGTGGATATAATGAAAAATAAATGCGTTTTGGATTTATTCTATTTTTATGAGATCATTCCAGGAACTTTTTGATTCACCCTCGTACGTGTTCAATAATTTCTAAAATTGTTCATTTTCCATATATTATCTCTAAATGAATGGAGAAGCCTCAAACATTTGCTGCTTCTCACGTAGCTGAAAACTTAATTTAAAGTGTTTAACGAGATATAAGATTTTCTTGAGTGAATAGGGTTGGTACAAAATGTGATGCTAATTACTTCAATGCATCGGAAAAGGATATTTATTTACATATTGAGGCAGTAATGGCATCCTCTACTCTTTTAAGCAGGAAGCAATTATTTCCATATTGTGAAGAATGCAAATAACCCAGTGGAAAATTTTAGAAGCACAAAATCTTAGTATAGCAAAATGCAAAAATTAGAAATTATATGTATAAAAATAAAATGACTGGAGAAATTAATATGAAAAAAATAATCGAGAATTTTGCTATGTTAAAAGATCGAAACTTCCATTTCCTGAATACCTTAGTTTTGTTAAATGAAGTTAGCTTTTTAATTTATCATATAATGTACCATCATGATTATCTGTAATTTGAATATACCAAAAGTATTTTAAATTTAGCAATGAAAAATAAAAACTATAGAATTTGGAAAAACAGCACAATTTTTAATTTTCGCACTCTCCAACTTTTGAGATTATGCTGGCACTATTCACCAGTGTAGGTGTGGATGGAACATTGTTCAAGACAAATATGATTTTATAAATGATCGACAAGCAGAATTTTAGGAATATTTTTTATGCTAGGTTTGGCAACAATAAATGAATCGTGAAAATGGTAAGGGTTTACCTGCTACCAGTGGTTAAACTGAGTGGTACTGCTCCCACAACGAGCGTTAAGGACTTTGGTCAAGGCATTGGACATTATGGCGGTTGCAGATGGAAATTTAAGAAACTAGCATTATGTATCATTATAGTAGGGTATTGATAGACTACGAAAGCTCAAAACTGTTAATTAGAGACTATAACACAGTACATCCTCTTTAATCTGGTAACTCCCGTGGTTTAGAAAAAATCATGGCATTTTTTCGGCTTAGGTTTACAATCGTACTCCCCACATGTGGTGCTGACCTATCGGTCAGAACGAGAACTACTGCCCGTGGCGACATTTACCCACCAGATCACCGGCCAATGATGAGGGATAGCTTCGTTCCAGAGAGACAAAGGGCGTGATATATCAGATTAATTATTCACTGCCATATAAATAGACTGCAAATTCTTGTTCAGTCAACATATGCCATACCTCTTTTTAAAAGAGATTCATGATCATATACAATGAAAATTTTCCTTATGATCCAGATATTTTCTTGAACCCAAAAATTTATTTTATATTTTTCAGGTTTTTAAGGTTTTGCATATATTCTTTGGAAAATTACTAATAGATTTAAAAATTGTAGAAGGTAATTCATAAATAGATCTATGTGGAATACGGTTTGATAAAAGTTATAGAAATCAAAGTTTTCGCAATTGTTGCTCTAAATTTACAATAAAATTTAGGTAAACTGAGATATTAAATGAACTACCTACTTTTTCAAATTTGTGTATAAAAGTATTTTGAGACCTTTTTATTTTATTTCTTAACCTAAAACTGTTTGAAAATGGTGAAAGTAGAAGAAAAGTAGGTACAATGAAATTTGTTGTCCATTTATGGATACCATATACTTTGGTTGAACTTTAGATCAGGATAAAAAATACAATTCATAAAATCACTAAACAATTTTTACAAGTTGGGAACTAGTTTGAGCAGTATGTCATAAAATATGTCAGTTATGCTGAATCCAACATATTTGGAATTACATTGGCAAAAATTCAACGAATTATGCTTTTATTTGCCATTTTCAGTTTCCGTAATCAGGTTTTCATCCAAACTTTTTAGTTTTAAATTTATACAAGCAATTTATAAACATTATATATTGTAATATAAATAATTTATAATCCAGATTTTTCCCTTCATTAAAAACTAAAATGTAAAAATATAGATAAAATTTGAATTTAGAAAATATTCAGCTATTCGGCCTTTCTAAAGGCAGAGTCCGAAGCCAAATAGCAGATTTTGGCCGAATACCGAGACCCAACTTCAGTGCATCTCTAATATATACATATATATATATATACATATATATATTATATATACACACACACACACATACATATATATACATATACAAAGATACACATACAAACACACAGCAGAACCTTGATAACCATCATTAATTGGTTCCTGGAATCCTCCACGATTAGTGAAACGACAATAGTCGAAACCGATTTTCCCATAGGACCAATGTCATAGGTCAACAATTTGTTCAAAAAGACTGAATTTCTAGGCAGCAGTTAGCTTGAAATTTCAGGCTCAGTGTCATTTTCATTCATTCACTTCTAGTTTTATTTGAAGGGATGTCACATTCCTGGTCCTTTTAGCAGCATTGTCTCTAACACTGCGTTTTGGGACCATTATTATAACTTGAGGTTTAATAAGCTATAAAATATATAAGAAATATGTTAACTGTTGACAAATGAGTTTACAGTTGTACTGCAGTAATCCACGGAGGAATGTTTTGCTGTTTGATTCTTATATTTGAAGGCATCATTCTAAATACTATTAGTCTTTGTTTAACCCTGTTTCAATAACAGAAAGCAGTTTGATTATTTTGGATGAATTTTACTTGATAATGATAATTTGCTTACAATGTTTCTAAATATTATTGACTTTTTTATTTATATAGTTTTTTGTTTATTTTAAATAGCTTATAAAGAGCCATTACCAAGCTTTTTTAATGATCTTATGAACCATTACCCCAGCAGGAGTTGAACCTGTGACCCTAGCACTGGGAGTCAGTAACACGAACCCCCCTTCTAACAAGAAAGGCAAATAATTAACAGGTTTGAAGAATAAAATGGGAAAAATAAATTTTTTTAACCTTTTCTAAGCTTATATTTTTCACTGGTAGTAAGAAAATAATATTTTCAATTCTAGATTTTATTGATTTTTTCCAAAAGTTTGATTTGGTGTATGCAAGTCATTATTCTAAGAAAATACATATTTTATATGTTCTTTAGCCAAAATTAAGATAGATTATAAAATAATGATATTGAGGAGCTCCTTCAGTCCCAGGTCGAGGAGTTAATACAAGGTGACCTTGAAAAACTTATTCAATCTTCCAGTAGCGACGAGGAGGACGATGTTATCATAGAAAAACCAGCTCTGACTCTCAATAACCTTAGCAAGGGAATGCTGATGGCATTTAACCTTGCTGACCATTTTATGGAAATTGATCCAGTTACAGATAGCTTAAACTTTAAGTGAGGGTCGGAAGAATTGTTGGGGCCCTATAAGGAGGAGCAGCGGGATTTGAGAAGTAAAATGAGCCAACCCTCCATTCTCAGTTTTTTTAAGAAAAACTTTTCAGGAACGTAACCCCCACGGTTGGCGAGGGATTACGGTACGTGAAATTCCATTTAAAATATTCACATTATTATGATCTCAATTGCATTTTTCATTTCTTTCAATTTGAAAGATATCTTTTAAGCTGAATAAATGGTTGTCTGCAAAGTTTAATGGCTTTAAGGAAGAAGGGATGAAGAGGTAGTATATATGCCGTAGTATCTGAGAGTTTTCAATGAGGAGCAACATAATGAGCTTTTGATAATTTGCATTTCTTTAGACTAATTGATGGGAAGTGAATCCAATCCATCACACACGTAACCTTTAAAATTTAAAAATCTTTTTTAAAAATTAGGATTGATCCTTAAGCCAAGTGTAAAAATATGAACCTTAAATTCCAGGAGTATGATGCCAATTTCACTGATTAACTTGAAATTAGCCTAAAATTATATTCTTATGATCTGAGGGACCATGATGTTTGTCATTTTCAAGAGATATTGTAAATTGCAATAGATACCATGTGAGTCATACAGAGATGGTTGCAATGCAAGAGTTCAAACATATTTTACATAGAGGTAACCAGTAAAATTAGAGTATCCTTTCAAGCTGGCAGTAGAAAAAGTTTTCCCCAAACAATATCCAGTATTTCTTCTCTTTTTGCTTTCATGATAATTTGTTTTGGCATTCTCATCCTTGCCAAATGTACAGTAATTGTCCCTTTGGTTATTTTATCAAACGTTATAACTCTTTCATTGACTAATATATTAAATATATCGATAAGCATTAAATTCATGTAAGAAACAAATCAAATGAATATCATGCCTATTATTTTGTCTGAGAATCTTCTTGAAAGCATTTAATTGCAAAAATGTCTACACTAATTACTCTCAGTGGTTAGTCACTTCATATTCAAATAATTAAGATGATACATCTTAAGAAATCCAACTTTTGTTTTTATTAATTGTTATAGGAAAAGGTTTACTTATCACTTTTCATATTAAGATAATATTTCGATTTAAATCATCAAATTTCACTGTTGGAAAAGAAATTAGGAAGCTATAAGTTACCACTACTCGAACTAATATTGTTATATATACATACGTGTATTTTATATTCAGGATGTAATATGTGAAACTCATTTTATACACTAAATATTTAACTATACGTGGATGAGGTCACTTATAGGTTATAGCAATGTATTATATTTTTCATGGGCGAAGTGATATATTCCAAACCCGTCAATAAAGATTATTATTATTAAACAGCACTGTTTGAAATTATTACATGGAATCATGTTAACATTAAGTTATTCCAAAACTCCTAAGACTAAAACATCTTATGGTAAACTATTTCCTTAAGGTTTAGATGGAATACATGTACTCTACGCATATAAATGCTAGTATTACATGTGAATTACCTTGGTTGAGATTCACTTTATACCGAGAGATACAAGACACTTATTCAGCTAGGCCATAAAAAAAACGATTTCAAATCATTTCAATGTAGGAAAAGTTCGATATTTCAAATTCGCTGCGATAATGCGCATCTTTTCTCGGTCTAATGTAATTCCTTTTGGTGAGTTTGTAAGTTACACTATTTATCATATATATTTATCATACTTATTGTCAACATAAAAATACCTTTTCCGCTGGTCTCAATCTTGCAATTAAATACTTGCAAATTAAATGTATCGTACAAAAAGCACGTTTGAAAAAATAGAATATCTTTAATTCAATATTCCGAGAAACTGCATTAAAAGCAATGTACCTTAATTATCGAATATTTTATTATAAGAAAATTACGACAATCTCACATTAAACTTGAAAATATCTTAATTCATTTTGTTTGTTTCCGCGACTGGCCGATAGTGTCGCCACTGTCGCAATTTCCGGATTTCGGCGCGGTTACATTGCTGGGTTAACTTGGACGGGGTTGGATCGTTGAGGAATTGGTTTCCGTAGTTTGATTATTCCGCGACTTTTGGAAATTTCTTCGATAGGTCTTAATGGTAAGTCCCCCTGTTTCGCTTTTATTCCTATAAACTTAGTTTAAAGTAGCACGTAAGATATTTGATTACATTTTGTGAAATGCATCGCATGATAGTGCATTCAAGCTTGTGAGAAATTTAGTTTAACTTTATATTTCAAGTGAGTGAATTGTTTCTTTTGTCAAAGGAGATTATAAATAGAGATATCGAAAAGTTGTTTCATACTGAAAGGTGTGGTTTAAGAGTGGTCTGTTTTGTCAAACTAGTGTTAACTGAGAGAATAAGTGTGGTTAAATAGGAATAGTAATTGGAAGTGACAAGTTTTAAAAGGAAATTACTAACAGTATATTATAATAATGCATACATTTCATATATATATTGCATGTTAGCTATATTGTTAAGATATTAATTTTAATTACGTTATAACTCGCGAAACGCGATTTTACATTGTGTCATATTGGGAGTCAACTAATAAGAAAATGCTGCAGTCTGTAACCTCGGATGTATATTTTCCTGAAATTGCCTCGGGACGGATGAAGTCGACTGATTCCTATGCGATAAAATTTATTTATCAAGGATTCTCAATATACTTCGCGGACTGTAGGTTGCCTGCCTATTAAGGCATTGCCTTGGGTCCTGAGGCTCTCCAGGGCCTCAAGAAGGCAAAAAGTTATTGTAATATGAAATCGAAAATGTCTTAATTTCTAAAATGTAAAATAAAAATTTAAACTATTTATAAATATTTAATTATGTTATGGGGGCCTCATTTTAATTATTTGCTTTTGGGCCCCAAAACTGAAGTTGCGCCTTTCCTGCCTATGCTATTTAAATAACGAATTTAGAAACATTCTATGACGCCGAGACCTCACCCTCGGCCCCACTAACAGTTGGAAACCGACGACACATCATCTATGGAAATACGAATGGTGGTTTCCATGGTAATATTTTGTTCTGATGGGTGACCTTCAGGCAGGGCCACTGCCCGGGGCACCATAGTCTTGGGGGTGCTATACAGACCATATGTCTAAGCATTACTTACAAGTGAATGAATATTGGATACCAATTTATATCGCGGAACAGGCTATAATCTTTAAGTTATCCTTTTATTTTTCATTATCATTAATTTCTACATAGCTATGAATAAATTACCATTTACTTCTAAAATATCTCAAGCATTTACCGAGTGGGTGCTGGAGTGCTATTTCACCCGGGGTGCTGAAATTCATCGGACCACCCCTTCCTTCAGGCCTACCCAGAGATTCAGAGAAGCTCTGGCAACTTCCAGATTTTGAGGCACAATAAAAATTTTTAATGAGCCCCATTTAAATATTTATTTTTATCATGAAATGAAAATTAATTCTGGTTCCATTTAGTGATGTCATACCTGCCAAAAAAATGTCTGAATTTGGCCACCCTTGAGCTTGAGGCCTGGGTCAAATGGCCCTCCTGCCCCCTCTGATTGGCCCTGGTGAATTTTGACTACCTGTTTTATGTATTTTGTACATTAAATGTGTTGAAATTTTATTTTTTAACAAAAGATACTCAAACTAGAAATCTTTGGTTTTAAATATGAACATTTAACATAACTTTGGATGTAATCTTTTGCATTTTCAAGTTAAAATCTTATAACTTAAAAAATGTTCTTTTGTTTCAGTATAACATTCACTATATGCAAAGCAATGAATTCAGGTGAGAGTGGTTCTTTTTTGCTGGAAGAAGAAATTGAAAAACTACTTGAAGACAAAGAAGACAGTCAATTAAATCCAGGAAGTGACTGCACAAGTGAAGATGAAGTCGATTTTGCTGCCCTTCCTCAAATTCCCAAGAGCGAAGACGAAAACGACAGTGGTTCATCAGGTAGGACTGAAACTTTTCATTCATCGTGGAATTGGACAGAAATTGATGAAAGTAATATTCCAAAAAAATTCCTTTCACTGATGAATATGGTCCAACTATCTCTATTACTAATGTTCTTGAGTCTTTCACAAACCGATCTGTATTTATTAAAGTAATAAAATTTTCTGCAAAATTGCGCCATCAAAGATTTTCACAAAATTTTCTACCGTGAATAGGGCTTACCAGCATTTAAATTTTGACCGGCCAGAAGGGTTAAAAGCTTAATCTTTTCAATTTCAATAAATTATTGTAATTTAAATTTCATTGGTAACTATTAAAACAGTCCTGACTCACGGGTAGTTTGAAAGAACAAAAGCCTGAACTTCAAAAACATTATTCCTTCATGTTATCATGGAAGAAGTCATACCATGGAGTTGAACTTGAAACTTAATTTGGATTATTTTCCATGACCATATTTTAATATTTGAATCAAGAATGTCTGCCAAATTTCAGTTTTCTGCCTTTTGTATAAGTTTGTTTAATTTAATTAAAAATTTATTTATTTATTTCTGTCAATTAATAGTCAACTGAAAATTTATTCTATTTCTGAAATTGATTTTGTCAGTTAAATGTTGATCTATTTCTGTAAATTTATGTTATCGGTTAACAATCTATTTCCGTAAAGTGATATTGTCGGCCCTTTGGCTATCAGCCCATTATTGGCTGTCGTCCCTTTGACTGGGTTCCTTCTACTACTTGATAAAATTTTTATTTAGATTATCAGTAGTACAGTCAGCAATATAGCACTTTACATTTTGCGGCAGCTTCATTTCTCTAGTCTGTTACATAACCTACTCATTAACGCATGGTACAGTTTGTTTTGAGGAATTTAGCCGTGATGAACTTTTCACTAAATGTTCAGCACGTGCTGCAGTTGGGAGTCACAAGGGGAAGGAAGGGATGGCTGTATCAGTGCGTCATCTTTTGGATAGGCTATATGTCATGCATGGAGTGAGGTATGTTTTGCTGCGAATCACAGATTTGTACTGAACCCTTGTGCATCTAATGCCATTTAACCCTTAGATTATGGAAAATCAAAAGTAACTTTGCACTTGAGCGGAAGTGGTCCTACTAAGAGAACTGACGAGGATAAAATAAAATGTCCTTATTCGCTTGCTAATTGCTGGAATGTTATACTGAAGTAAGCTAATGTTGGTGTTGTGTTACTTACTCTTTGGAAAACAATTTTTGTATGTTTTGTTAAAATTTAATTTTCTGAATCAATATCTGAAATGTGATGCACTCAAATGTTTCCACTATCCTTAAATCGTGCTTCATTATAAGAATAATGACTATGATAAACTTGAGTTAACATAATTAATTACAGCCCATATCTAGCTAAGGTGCTTATTATATCTTATTGGGAAAAAAACAAAGATATTTCCTGGGTTTCCTCAACAAAAAAATCATTTTTGCATAATCTTTTTTTAACTTTTATATTACCTTATCAGCTGTGGTGAAAGTGTTTTAATTAAAATGGTTGCCATGAAGCTTTTACTGGTAAAGTTTAATGCTAAAAATATTTTAGACTTGATTTCCATTTTTTAAATCCCATAATATCTCTTGAGAAAGTTTGGATGTTAACTTGTCAGCCCTATTGGGTCACTTGCCAAAGCACTCAAATCTATGAATGCAGCCTACCATGTGAAAAAGCACATTCCTGTGTGTCATATTGTCTTCATGCCAATGAGTGAGTTTGAAATGGAGCGAGCACCTTTTGAATGCACAAAAAATCATTTTACTTGATATATCCAGCCAACCACCCTCAAAAACAAATAAAGTTATGGTTGCCACCTTTTGTTAACAAGATTACCAATCATTTCATTAAAGCTACTGCATGTTTAACGAACAAAGTCAATCCCTTTGAAAAAACTATAATGAATATTATACAAAAATAGCATTAGAGTAGGATTGTAATTACTATCAATCTATGGCAACACACTTAACTTTTTAGTTAGTTACCTTGAAATTAAAGTTTCACTTAGGCACTATAAGGTATTTATGATTGTCCCCAATATTGTTATATATGACGATTATAAGTAAGTTTTAAATGCAAATTAAAAATGTGAAACTCATTCCTGTGTTCATAAAATGGAGAAATGAAAGTCTTGAAATTGAAACTGTTTTTGCTGTAGATTTGAACAGTCTAATATTTAAAATAAGTAAGGCCAAGTAAATTCTGAAAGTTCGATTCAAATTAGAATCACCATTATCAACCTTAAAGCATTTATATGTAGCACCATTTAATGCCATACAACATCCCCAACAAATGAACAAACCAACAGAAAGACTTGGGCTTTTATCATAAAGATTATTTGTGAAACATCTTGAAAACCTGATAGACACTACCCCAAAAAGAGTTTATTGAACACATTCTATTTCGGGAATCCAACTCATCATGGAGAAAATTCTGATGGTTTTTAAACAGTTGGAATAACCAGGTTCACATTTATGTATCAAATTAGCCATCTTCACTGGCAATCCACTGATCATTGATTATAGAAAGAACCAGAATCAATGATCATTGGAATGCCACCAACAGTTGCCTTTGTTGATGCATGGATTACATTAATTTAAATTCCTTGGTGATACAGGTGACCTATTTTTCAAATATAAATTTGATATTTTACATTTTGATTTTTGAAGATTTTGACTACATAGGTAAATTTTGTCACATTGTGTATTGTTTGCTCTGTAAATGCCAGATCTCCAGGTTTTGAATTTTCTATTTACGTAGATATTTTCAGTTATGTTGCAGACTTGGGTTACTTAAAGGTTGTTGATTTGATATCTTAACCAATCGTTTTGTAGTCAGAGTGTGTGAAAGTACCTACTTGTAGTAATGTTCTGTGGTATTTTGTATGTTCAAATGTTTGTGGTGTGATTGAATGGTGTGGAAGTTTTTTGCAGTATAGTTTTTGAAGTAGTATATGCTTTGTTGTGTATAGATTTCTGTAGATGTTTTTTGTGACTGTTTGTAAATTGTACTTGTATGAATGGCAAATGATAGTTTATTTTTGACTAATGCGTTATCTTTTCAAAATGGTAAATATAAAATTCAAAACCTGGAGTAATATAGCGTAAAAAAATTTAATTTCTCATAATTTGACTGATACACTGTTACCAACTCCTAGCCACATAGTCCCACTGAATCTATTTGAAAAAGCCAGAGCCCACTAAATCAGTTTAAAAAAAAACTAAATACTCCTTAAAAATAGAATTGAAACTTTGAATAAAAACCGATTACAACATTTTTAATGATTTATTTCAACATGGCAGAAATATACTATTTTTTATGAAAAGATAATATTATAATCATGACAGGTTTTGCTACAATTGTAGTGTTGCTATGGTTGTAGTGAAGCCAGTTGCGATTTTAATACTCTTTTTGTGGAAGATACATGGTATATAGTTTCTCTGTCATCTAATATATTATTTCCTTAATACAATATGTGTCATTAACATTTAAAATGCTTTTGAGTCAAGAAGAGTATTTCCAGTTTAAACACTTCAGAATTTATTAGCCTTATACATTTTAAATTTTACTGTTCAAAGTTTACAGTAACATGATGGGTTTGAGTCCAGGACTGTTTCATTTCTCCATTCCACATTTTATATTGCAACACCAATAGATGAATGAGTACTCCAAAGTGTTTGATTTTTTGAAATGAAGGAGCTTCATAGTATTTTTTAATCCCTATCCTCAACAAGTCCCTTTCAACCATTCTGTGATGAAAAGTATTTAAAAATATAGTAGCTTCATTTGCTGATGCATTATGAAAAGGGACGTTTTATTTATATTTAGAATAATAAACAAAATTATTTATAAATTTAGTAATATAATTAGAACAAATAATTTATTCAGTAATTAACCTTTATTGTACTAAAGGGAACTTAAGTTCCCACTAAAATGTAGATCCAATGGGACGAAGGTGAACTTAAGAGATCAGGTTTTTTCTTTTCTAATACTCTTGCGTTCTAAAGTGGAGGGAGTGAGGGATAAGGTAGGGGTGGCTGATGCATTGCCTAATTCTGTGGCATTGCTTTTTGGTACATATTAAAAAAAGAAATATTAGAAATGTTAAGCTAAATCAAGCAAAGTAAATTTACTTCAAGTAGGTATTTCACTTAGTTTATTAGTGATATTCAGAAAACCATTTGATGACATTAAATCATAAAGTAAGGGGCATAAACATATATGAGTATCCTAGGAACATGTAATGAATGTAAGTTATAAGGCTTTGAGCAAAATTTAACATTTGGATGTAATTTTTAGTATTGAATGAGGAGGATGACAAAAATGTCATATGCGCAAATTGCAATGGTGCTCTGAAAGAATCAGTAAAGAAAAGTGCATGGTGCATCATGCCTGTTCATTGAGAGGCAATTTGATTTTGAGGCTTTGAACTACATATTAATTGAACTACACATTAATTGATAAATCTATGGTCCTTTTCAAATGAGTTAGTGAGTGAGATTTTGGCCGTACTCGGGACCACTCATATGTCTCCGCTGCTAAGAGGTGGGGTAGTGCCTCCTAGCAGAAAGCTCAAGGTAGACGTTGCCAACTCTACACCGGAACAGACGTAATGTTTGGCGGGAATTTAAAGGGAATTCACTAATGGAAATATTTTTTATCGTATGACACAATTTTCAATTTTGCCATTATATCCTTGATAAAGCATTTTATTATTTACAGTATTGTTACATAGTCATTTATAATAATGGGCATGCCAAGGGTTGCACATCGTCAGCGGCGTAAGCACGTGGCAACACAGCACACTCAGACATGTTGTTACCACTAAGGAGTCCCAATAAAGAGTGAGCTCTCGAATGCTTAGGCTCCCCCCTTCTTTCCTATTGGTTCGCTCAGTGCCTCGCCCTCGTCCAATTTCTCGTCTACCTCCCCCTCATCCACCAAGTCATTTGAAAAGGACCATAGTCAATACAGTGTGGGATAATATGTACTGTGATTAGAATCCTGCTGATACGGATAATTTTATTCGAAAAAAGGATTTATTAGCCAGCTTAGAGGTATTTTTGACATTGTCAGGTGTTAACCTGCATCAGGGACCCTTACACCGTTGCTGGTAAGTTTGTGAATTTGTATGATCACAACAGGAATCTACTCAACAACCACACATGTTCGCACAAATAGCAAAAAAGAAAAAAAGGAAAAGGAGTAAGAAAGGAAATAATACCAGGTTTACGGGAAGTTACTCTGCAGCAGGGACCTTATATCACACACGATGTCTGCAGGTTTATGTGTCTTTCAACAGGGACCTGTCAGACAACACTCACTCACACACACACTCAAGCAACAATCGCAACTCACTAAATATTCAGTGGAACACTAAATATGTATTTCGAGAGCAATGCTTCATCAGTAGTGGCATGTGGTTTGAGGTATTTAAATGGTGGCGTGTTTGTGTGGAGATAAAAGGAGGGGGAGGGTTGACCATTAAACTGTTGAGGGGAATGGGGGAGAAAAAATTATATAAAAACATATTACAGTTTCTATACAGTATACCTACAAATTAAATTAGAATTATGTAAAACATTTCTCAAAGTATTTTATGGATTCTAAGCAGGAAGCTTACCCCCTGAGAATAGCTTACCCCCTGGGTGCACCTAGGGTTGCCACCTTTTCAGAACAGAAAATCCTGACATTTTTCACTTTTCGTTACAGAAAATTTGGAGATTTTCCAAACACATTAAATCTAAAATATTTTAATATTAAAAAAAATACTTATAAAAATATACATTTCCATTAAATATGCACCTTTATAATCTCCAGGCACAATAAATATGAAACACTTTTCTTAAAGATGATATACAGAAATTGGTGTATACATGCTTGTTATACAATAGTATTAGTCTTGAATTTGTACTTTTTGTTACTCTTAGCAGATATTAATAAATGTCTGCATGTACTAGAATTAATCATTTTAGAAATTCCGAGAGAGGCATTGAATAGTTCATAAGCATCCTTGAGCAATTATCATTCCACAGGGTCTTCATTACACTGAAAACCCTTACTAAATATGCATTACTTGGTGGCACCACAAATCCATGCTGAAATATTGACAATAAATGTGGACTTACACGATTTTCAAAGACTTAATCCATTTATCAATCACATGATTAGTCTGAAATTCCAATGATATATTTTCTGATGGCATTGGTTCAGATGGTAGGAGTTTTGAAATTACAGAATTTAATAGAAAACGGTTCATTCACATTGAACTTTACTCCTATTTTTTCAGCAAGTTGAATAACATCATCAAAATCTAATTATTTGTCTGAATTCAAAGGTATGCAAAGATAATAGTGGGAATCCGTTGAGTAATCAAACCATTTTTCCAGATACTGCAGGATTCTTCTGTACTTAGTGTCACCTTCTTTAACCCTTTAATGCCTAGCGTGATCATACAATCACAGCGGACATTGTGACCTTTAATTCGTGTTATTTTATTTAGTTTTGATACATTGTAGTTGTTTTTCAGGATAAGCCATATAGTGGTATTGGATATACTGCAGCTATATTTTTTCTGCAATTGAAACCATGTTTTTTAATGTATTATAATTTAAATTCACTGCATAAAATTAAATGGTCTCAAACCAAAATTAGGCTAGTTTTTATTTTATCGTAAATACTTATATTGTTCTTTTGTTTAGTCTATATGTCACATATGCTTATTATATCATGTGCCATCTGTCATAATAATTGTTTTGCACAATATTAATAATTGTTGTTGTAGCATTGTGTGTGTGTGGTCATATGATCACGCTAGGCAGATCCCTTAGCAATGGGGTGCGTCAGTGTGTTGTTATATGAGCCGAAGTAAAATGCCGACCAAAGCTCATAATGAAGGTAATGAAATGAATACTCTGTAAAAATGTTGAAAATAAGCTGGGTGAAACTCAGTTTAGAATGGCAGATGTCAGGCCCCAGTCTTAGATATACAAAGTGGCAGATAATGGTAGTGAATATATTTATATTTTTCGGGGAGCGTCTAGCATCTTCTTTGAAAGCCTCAGTGTGAAGCAAAATCCCTTTTAGAAGATTGACGTTTTCCACTGAGTGTTGTACAAATCTGCTTGTGAAAATTAATTTTCTAATTGTTAGTTAATCGGATATGAAACGTTACTAACTCTGTATATTTATTCGGTTAGCCAACGTATACGTTTACAATGCGTGGATACTCACTAAAAAGTCAGGGATTGAAATCTCTGTTGGAATTTCATCGCAGTATAGTTCAAACTTATCTGACTCGATATAGAAATCCTCCTCTTGCCACAGGGCGAACATCAATGTCAAAAGCTAGCTCATTGCAGATTCAGGTCAGTGATGAAATTGGCCTTGATGGCATTGGACACTTGATAATAGGGTTGGATTTTTGACCAGTCAAAAACTTTTCGGTCAATTGACCTGTCAAATTTTGTCAAAAATTGTCAAAAAATAGTATTTGTATAGATTTTTAAGTAAACACTCAATACTTTTGTATAACTTATAAGTATTTAACATGAACATTCAAAAACAGAACCTGGAATTTAAGCAAAAATAAAAATAATGATTAAAAACAATAAAGAAGTTGAAATACTACTCATTGTACAATAATAAACTTGAATAAACCGTTCTGGTTCATGTAAAATATAAAAAAAAAGCAGGTGTTTGTAGTGTCCAACAGTCAGTTTCACTTTATTTTTCATTCATTGTTCTCACTATGGTTATTTTTTAAAAAGCAATTCATCTTCCATGTCCTCACTCTGTTTCCCCTGAATCTGATTCCTTCTCCGAATATGTTAACAAATCTTCATCCTTTTCAGAAATATTTTTCATGAGTCTGAGATTATGATAAACTTTTGCCAACTTCCCGTCTGTTTCTGTTTTTGGTGTGGATGTTCTCCCAAACAGAAGTTTCATTCAGCACAAGCAGTATAACTGGGAGGTGTAAGCAGAATGTCAGCAATTTCCGCTAGTAAACTGGAAGGGCAGAGACCCTTCCACCAGTTTGATAGTGTAATTTGACCTGCATTAATAGATTCAACTTCATTCCATAACATTTTTCTGTTGAAAGTCACTTCTTGCTTTGAAATTAACTATTACAGCCAAAATAGAATTGCTGTCAGGAAAATTTCTAAATTTGGCCACATTTAGTATTAATTTGCATGCACCATCAAACTTCATTTTTCAGCAATCACCTTGATATCGGAGATCTAAAAGATATGCTGCATTGTGCACATCAGTGATTACTTGGCACTTGCGTTTTTCTAATATTTCTTTTACCAGTTTTTCCTTAGATGCTTAGAGTGGTAATTATTTGCATTTGTTATTTACGTGGTCCTGAATTTTCATGAATTCAGACTTCACATCTGCCAGTGTACATTTGTCCCCTTCAACTTTATGTATTGCTTCAGAAATGGGTAGCAACATATCTAAAAATTTCATAACCAAAAGACATCATCATCTAATATGTCACTTCTAATGTCTCGTGAACAGATGCTAGAAATACTATCCTCGACTATAGCTGCCTGCAAAGCTTTCTTACATAGTTGAAGTTTCTGCAAATACAGTACCACTGATGCCCAACGTGTAAGACAAGGCTAGGTCAATGTTGAATTTATATTGTGCTGTTTATGGCATCGAAGAAGTACAGCAGCTAGAACATGTTTGTTTTCGAAGAATTTGACAGTCTTCTTAACTTTTGAATTGTGGGATTGAATTGACTGAATACTTTCTAGATCGTGAATAAAGAGCTGCAATGTGTGAGCAGAGCAACTGTACAGCTGTATATGTGAATATTTTTCTTCACAATATTCCATGCACATCTCATGTTTGCTGCAATATCAGTCACAACAGAAAATACTTTTTTCGAGCCTAGTTCTTCAATAACAATTTCAAACTGTGATGCTACATACTCTGCTATGTGGTGGTGTTCTGTTGTGTTTAAGAATTTGTAGAATAATGGTTGAGGAGCATGAAATTAATGATACCTTCATTTCGAACATTGCTTCAACCATCTGAGACAATAGATAGGATGCCTCTTCAGTAATACTACCAATTTTTTGTTGTATTTCGTCATAAGCCTCATCAAGAAGAAGTCCAGCCAAGCGTTTTCTTCCTGGTAGAGTATAAATTGGGTGCAATTTACCAAAAAATCTACAATATAGGGGTTTTATATAATGTGAAATGGCAAATTACTTGCATACATAGCTTTAACAAACACCCTGTCAAGTTGTCTTCTCTTGTGGACTCATTCTGTCCAAAAATCCTAATAATCCTGGTTTCTTTTTTGAAGTATAACTCAATAAAGAAGAAAGGCTGGAAACTGTTTCATTTAAGACAAATAATATTACGCGCTTCCACGAAGTTACGCCTGAATCCAGTGGTGAGCTGCCAAAATTTTAACAATCGGTGGTTCTCTCACAGTATGAGAGCTATAAAAAATTTTAACAACAGGTTCCTTCATGTGTAAACTTCTTTTTTTTTTAAGACAACAAGAAGTCTATGCAAGGACTAATGAAGGCTGGTTTACATTATAAAGTACAGGCAGACCTCGTCTTTTGTGGCTTTATCTTTTGTGTGTTTCGATCTTTTGCGGTTCTTCATTTGCAACCAGTTTTGTCTTTCAAGGTCTTAAGTTTCTCTCTTTCGTGGAAAAAAATCACAGAAAAGGCTACGTGAAATTTTCTATATATGGAATGAATCGTGCTTTCCTCAAATTTTCTGTCATAGGCCTGCAAAATATTGTTGCATTTTTTAATATGTAAAAATATTTACATCAGTGCATTAATGTAGTATATATGCGTAATTAAAAAAATTACATTGGGGGTAGGGGCTGACTGAGTGGTAAAGCTAAATTTCAATATTCTTGATAGACAGGAATATGCAGTAACGGTTTTATGAAGGTCTGTGGAGGGTGATAATGAAGATAATGAAGAAGCTAATAAACATGCAAAGACTACCAAGAGCGATGTTTTGGAATGTGGCCCGTGACTTCGTGAATGTCGTTATGCGGCCTGCGCAACGCTGGGAGTTTGAGCCCCATACTCTATACATAAATTTATTATTTATTCAAGTGATGTTATCACCTTTTTTTTCGCATTACGCTCTTCTTTTGGTGATCCATTTCATTCAATTACATTAGCCCTCTCTGAACCAATAAAATCTTCATCTGACTCGGAAGGCTCTCTTTATTATAAAGTCCAATATTTATTTATTTATATATTTTGAGGTAGACCATTTTTTGTTCCTTCATATCTCTTGAACGAATGATCGGATCATAAAGAGTGTTACATTGTTTGAAATCTTTTGGCTTGCAGATGGTTTTTAGCCCAACGCTTCATCCTTCGGAAAGGACTTAAAGCCGTTGGTCCTCCTTGGGGCTTTTTGAAAAGAGTAGGCTAATTCCGGCACTGGGTTTCTTATCTTATTTGCTTTGTGATTTAGACAGCATAGAAGCACTAGTGGTGTATTAAGTCACAAAGTTCCACAAATCACAATCATTGAATTTCAATCATTGTAAGAAAGTGATTGAGGTAAATTATTTACGTTCATTATTTTTCATTGAATGTTACTCATTTTTGCTCTTAAAAGATGAAAACGAGTAAGAATTTTTAAAAAATTCAAAAATAAAATATTTCTGCTTTATAAAATAGGTGGCCTTAAAAGAATAAAATGAGAAAAATTTGATATTGGTCATTATAAAAGATTTTGGTGTTATATTCTTTTCATTACTGTTGCTTTACATATCATTTAAGTAATAATTTCGCTTTGATCGGAGGTTTTCAAGGTTGAGCTTCATTAAAAAAATGTTTTGCTATTAACTTGATATTCAAAATCCATTTACTCCAGCTTATGGAATGAGATTATTACATAAATGATATGTAAAGTTATAATAATGACAAGAACATGACAGCAAAATCTTTTATAATGATCATATAATCTGAAAATTTTCTTATTTTGTTCTTTTAAGGCCACCTATTTTATAAAGCAAAATGATTTTATTTTGAATTTTTTGAAAATACTTGTTTTTAAAAGTGGTCCCAAAGCTTTTCCAATTGAGTTAACAAATGCTTCTTGGGAACCAGTGTGAACCGGCCCCAGCTCAGCACTACCTGAATCTATCTACTATAAATTATAAATGGAAACTACATATAATATTATTTTACAGAACATATTGCGTAAGCTCGTGTAGAAGTTCAAGTAATTTTTTTAAATCACACAAAATTGAGACTCAATCCTATTTCAGTGACGTCTTGAAATTTTCTTTTGTATGAAAACGTAAGAACAAATATTTTGCTTCTTATACCTTTTTATACATTTGACTAAATCAAATACCAATATGAAACAAGTTTGGTATTTCCAACTTGCAATCGATAAATAATAGTAGAAAGTTGAAACTCGATAATATTGCTGATCGAGCACATAAAAAACAGACAAATCAGTAGCAGTGTTGCCAATTTAGCAACTTTGTCACTAGATTTAGCAAGTTTTTACGTAAGGCTTTTTTATGGTTAAGTGACATGTCGCTAATTTAGTGATTTTCTCCTAATCTGATGACAAATTTAGCATCTTCTGTATTTGGAAAGAACAAATCTAATTACTTTTATATAGCTTCATTAAAATCAATATAAGTATTTGGTAAATCTTAAAATACTTTTTACTGTAATTTCCCCAATACTACAGGAATACTTAATATAGCTAAAATGTTAGTTGAAGATTCTGCATTGCTGACTTGTATTGATTTTCTTTGTAAAAAAACTACATACAGTTATGTGGACAGGAAACTCAGAATCATTAAAACTTTGGCTGGAAATCCATTTGAGGTTATTTGAAATCTGGCATTAATTGTACTCACATTACCCCACTCAAATAATGTTACATTGAACGTCAATTTAGTAACATGAACATTATAAAGTCGAAATTATGGAAAAGAATGAGTGTCAAGACTTCAAAGGCAGTTTTGGCTATTAAATATGATTTAAGAAAATACATGGAAAATGTTGTTACGATTACGTTCTGCCCAAGTGTGTTTTAAAAAATATAACTGGTTTTACTGGTGCATATAGGTATTCAGCTGAAGAGAAAGCAAAAAGATGGTAATTTAATTGGAAAAGAATTACCCCAATGTGATTTGTTTGTATTTGAAGAATTACTTTAGTATTTTTATTGAACGTTTTCTAAAATCTTCCACTTTTCTACTTATTTCATAAGCTTGGACTATAAATGCTTTTATCCTTTCCATTTTGTAAAAATTCTGCAGTATTTTATTCTAATTATTCAAATATTAATTTGTGATTTCTTTTGAAGAAGATTATAATATTACTAGTTAGATGTAATAAGAAATATTTTAAAGTATTTCTGCACTTACTTATTTTTAGCTATTTTTGGTGTTGGATTTAGTGATATTTTCAAATTTGTTTTGGCAGCACTGGTCAGTACCTGCTGTAACAGTAAAATCTTTATCTTTTGAATGATCAGCAGTGGCAGAGCAGAATCGTTCAAGTAAAACAATGGGTCTTCGATATTGGACTGTATTTGGGCCTGGGCCATGGGGAGGAGGGGTGTCCGCTGATGATCAGACATACAAGTATTTACATAAACTTGTATTTTTATGAAGCTTTGTTGTACTGAGATTGCAGTAGTTCAGCGTAAAATTATCCTATATACATATTAATCGGGGATTGTTTGTATACGCATGTGTTATCCACTTATCCCTAAACCATTATTCAATAAGTATTACTTAATGGTTTTTATGCAGACAGAGCAATGTTTTGATACCTAACCAGAAATATCCTAAGTCCATAGTATGTGTTTAATATCCACCAAATTTGTTTTGCCTTAACAGGTCCAGAATAAATAAAGGAAGAACTCTAAACACGGTGAAGGCAATGAACAGAATAGGAAAATTAAAAACTCCAATTCACCGTAAAGGCGGTACTTACGTGTCAAGGCACAGAAGACTCGCAGGACCACTTAGAGGACGTGCGTTTCGACAGCTACGCTGGTAATGTCAGGTAATAGGTGCCACTGTGCTGGTGAAATGTGTTCAAAAACTGTTCCTACACAATGCAATTTCATACACAGTGAATTAGTAATTTTACGATGGTGAATCAAAAAGTTCCCGGAATTATGTCAATAGCAATGTGCTTGAGTTCAAACATAAACAACCCTTTGTTGTCTGAAATTGACATGATCTTAGCTATAAACTTAAAATATTTGGTAAGAAGTCAGTCATTTGGTATAAAATAACCTTAATTTTTTTAACCCACTGATTTGTGAGCATGACGATTTTATTGAAGGACATTGGACAGTCACAGGAAGTTATTAAGAGCAGATCTTGTGGAAATTGAACACTGCTCCTGTGTCAAAATGGCCTGGAAAACTACATTGTCGAATTTTGTTTCACCACGACAATGTGCCAGCACATACGTCCAAGGTTTCAAGAGCTGTGCTTCGAGAATTGCATTGGGAACTGTTCTCTCATCCACCCTACAGTCCTGGCTTTCCCCCTTCGGACTTTTTCCTGTTACCAAAATTAAAAGATCACAGCAAGTGAGTTCACTGGTAATTGATATCTGAGGAGCTGGTACTGATAGTTGGAATTCAACTTCAAAATGATAATGATCATTCTTCTGAGGGGTAAACTAGTAGTGGCAAACTGGGATTTTATTAATTTTGAGGTATGCCTTCATTTCATTGCATAATATGTTTAAGATTTTCCACATAAAAATCTTTCAATTATTGTCTTTCAGAGAAAATTCCAGAGCAAATATACCTGTAATTTATGCCTCATTAACTTAGAATGTTGGACGAATGGTTATGTATTCAGGAGTAATATAACATCCATGGCAATTTCAGATGCCTGAATGTTAAGGTGACATTTAAAAATGTAATTTTCAAAAATTAAAATGTTAATCTCTGCCAAAATCTCCTATGGTGGTAGTTAGAATTTTTTATAGATTATATTTAGTATTTTGAATTTAACATAAAGATTTTGTGTTTTCTAATTTTTCTTTTTTAATTTCATTGTATCCATCAGAGCTTGGAATTCTACTCCATGTGGTGTGGAATTGTAAGAAAAATGAAGCTACATTATGAGAGATCTTGCATCAGTTGCATAAATTAAAATAATGGGAAATGTTTTATTATTTCAAGAAATCCTGTATCCCAAAAGCTGGCTGTTTCATAATACAGACTAAAATCATGTCTTCTGGTTATAGCCACCTTCTACTCCATGAAAAAATCAACCTTCCATCTTTGCCACTTCTGTCATAACTTTTTGTTAATGACCTTTTTCTTTTTCAGCTCATCATTTGCTTTGGTATTTGTTATTGTATGCAACAAAATTTCTTTAAATAGTTGAAGTTCTTACTGAAAAATGGTTATATACTATTATAGTGTGAAATTTCAATGGAAAATCACAGCTAATATTTATGTACATTTAATGAATCATATATGTGTTTCTATACATAAGTTGTGATGCTATAATGACCAAATAGGGACATGCATGCAAAGGCATATAAAACCTGTGCATAACTGTCTCTTTGGTATACTGGTTTTAAATATATTTGACTGTATAAAACATGCATACAAAGTATCACTCTTAAATAACAAATGAAATGTCTTCATCTGTAGCATATTATCTAGGCTTAATGTGAATATAAGTGATTAAAAATTAGGTTTATTGCTTAGGAAAAGGGAATTATAGATAGAAGTCATACGTCAGAGCATAAGTTTCAGAATGGTGAGAGTGAGTTTAGCTTTGAGATATATAGGGAAGGGAATAGGTAACAACCAAGGTCCATAAATATGATAGTTTAGTGATAATATTAGGTTAATGATAGAAAAATTTTAATTTTTTGTGCATATTGCATATGCTACTATACCCAAACTGTCAACTCTAGGTCTACATCAACAAGGAATCACTGGCACTGGAAGGATGGCATCCTAGGACCTGAAGAAGTGGCCACAGCTGCGATGAAGAAAAAACTGCACATTGGCATCATTAAATATCTCTTACAGGTAATGTATGAAATTTTAATTTCCTTGGAAATAATTATGAACGCAGAGATGTAGCTTTTTACATTGGAAAATTTATTTTTAAGGCTTCAAGATGATGTCCGACCTGTGCCAGCCACCACCAGGGAGGAGAGGACCATCTCATGAAGAAATGCATTCCGGACAGAGTCACCAGACATTTATTTACAGGTAAGAGTTAAGATTTTAAACCTATGAGATGGTGGAAATTTTAATCTCCTTGGAAATAATTTTGAATGCAGGGATGTAACTTTTTATTACATTGGAAAATTCATTTTTAAGGCTTCAAGATGATGTCTGACCTGTAGCAGCCACCACCAGGGAGGAGAGGACCATCCCATGAAGAAATGCATTCCGGACAGAGTCGCCAGACATTTATTTACAGGTAAGAGTTAAGATTTTAAACATGTCAGGTATTTGAAATTTTAATTTCCTTGGAAATAATTTTGAATGCAGAGATGTAGCTTTTTATTACATTGGAAAATTCATTTTTAAGGCTTCAAGATGATGTCCGACCTGTAGCAGCCACCACCAGGGAGGAGAGGACCATCCCATGAAGGAATGCATTCCGGACAGAGTCGCGAGACATTTATTTACAGGTAAGAGTTAAGATTTTAAACATGTCAGGTATTTGAAATTTTAATCTCCTTGGAAATAATTTTGAATGCAGAGATGTAGCTTTTTATTACATTTGAAAATTCATTTTTAAGGCTTCAAGATGATGTCCGACCTGTAGCAGCCACCACCAGGGAGGAGAGGACCATCCCATGAAGAAATGCATTCCGGACAGAGTCGCCAGACATTTATTTACAGGTAAGAGTTAAGATTTTAAACATGTCAGGTATTTGAAATTTTAATCTCCTTGGAAATAATTTTGAATGCAGAGATGTAGCTTTTTATTACATTCGAAAATTCATTTTTAAGGCTTCAAGATGATGTCCGACCTGTACCAGCCACCACCAGGGAGGAGAGGACCATCCCATGAAGAAATGCATTCCGGACAGAGTCGCCAGACATTTATTTACAGGTAAGAGTTAAGATTTTAAACATGTCAGGTATTTGAAATTTTAATTTCCTTGGAAATAATTTTGAATGCAGAGATGTAGCTTTTTATTACATTGGAAAATTCATTTTTAAGGCTTCAAGATGATGTCCGACCTGTAGCAGCCACCACCAGGGAGGAGAGGACCATCCCATGAAGGAATGCATTCCGGACAGAGTCGCGAGACATTTATTTACAGGTAAGAGTTAAGATTTTAAACATGTCAGGTATTTGAAATTTTAATCTCCTTGGAAATAATTTTGAATGCAGAGATGTAGCTTTTTATTACATTCAAAAATTCATTTTTAAGGCTTCAAGATGATGTCGACCTGTAGCAGCCACCACCAGGGAGGAGAGGACCATCCCATGAAGAAATGCATTCCGGACAGAATCGCCAGACATTTATTTACAGGTAAGAGTTAAGATTTTAAACCTTTGTAATGTTTTGCACAGGATAACTATGATTTCAGAAGATAGTCTTCAAAATATGAAGTGTTACATAAGATCAAAAGGAAGCTTGAAACCCTGAAACAAGAAATAAGATGAAACATGATCGAAGTCGTAAGGTGAGAAATAAGATGAGATGGATGTTCTGTTCAGATGTACTTAAAATAAAGTAATAGAGAAAATGGTGGAATGAGAGAGAGAGCACCATTATGCTAAAGAAATAAATGGGGTGGGCAAAGTACCAACTGTGCATGATAAGTTAATAGCATTAAAGCAGAAACTGGGTTAAATGGTCATGGAAAAGTTAATAATAATTTAACTGGCAGATTTTATTAACACAGTCCAGAATAAGTTGTTGGTGAATGTAGGGTACAAAAAAAGGAACTGGAAGAGAGATACTGGTAGTTTTAAAGACAAATTATAACACCTTGCTAAATAATCACAAAGCCTGCATACTTTGAGGATTCCAGGAGTGAGTTTGCAAACAGTTGAACCTTAACATTCAATGGGGGTTAGGTTCTTGAAAATCATCATGAATGTTAATCTAGAGGCACCGTATCACTTTACGAAGAGGGAGGAACAAAATCGAGAAGTGTTCTAATGATCTGGGCCTCCTCTTAGTTACTTTTTCAAGTGGTAAACAAACTATTTAGGTAATTTGATCCTTACAGTGTTCAGTCTTTATGCAGAAAGTGATGTTTTACATTCGTGAAGACCGTCTGACTCCCCGACTGGCATTCAAGTGTACACAGGGCCAACAGTCCCTACATTTTGTGTACATCAAACCATATGCACATACGAATAAGGTTCAAGACAGACTCATACACAGTGATATACAGTGCAGAGTTTTAGTATATTGTTAACCATTCTCATAATGTATGATATCTGTAATGTTCTCATCAGTTGTTACGCTATAACTTGTTGATTTCATTGTCTGGAATCAGTGAAAAAGATTAGTATTAATTTAGGGACTTGGTGCTCAAAATATACTTTTTGATAAAGTAAAAATTTTTGGGATGGCTATGAATTGTATTATCATCCAAAAGAATGTGTCTATCATAACCTTCAAGTAATGAGACCTTAAATCACCACAATCCATGTGTTTGTGCCAAAATGAAGGGCAATAGATGAAAATAATATTACGCAAGCAATGTTATAAATTAAAAATGGGAGCTTCACCTGCTGTTGCAATATGAAAAAGCCTACTGTGTATAAGTCGACCTTTGAAGCTTCAAAAAAATTCCTAAAAATTAAACTCAAGTTATAAGACAAATATAAAAGGTGAACCTTAAGTTACAGATGAATAACATGGATATTTATAAAGACAGTTGATCTTTCGGTGCAGGTGATGGTCATTTGGAATCTGTTATTCCAGTGTTGACATTTTATTACATTTATTTTTAGAAGATTTAAAGTAGTTAATTTTAATACTGTATTTACTTGCGTAATCCACATCCTCGTACCAGATGCCAACTTATTTCAGCAAAAGTATAGGTAGACATTGATAGTGAATTTTTGACAGAACAGCTTGTTTTGAGTAACAATAATAAACTTAAAACCCAAATAGAAGGTACAGCATTATTATTATAGAAATATTACGTCATCTCAATCTTGAAGATGCACCAACGGCAGTATAAACCACGCATTTAAAACCTAAACATTTGCTTGGTCGTGTAGGTACGCATATACTCCTTAGAATTCTTTGTCTTTTGCGAGTATAAACATAGACACAACGTGTTGCAGTAAAGTTACTATCAAAACTCACAATTTTGAAAACTTGGTCAGAAATATTCATGTTCCTTATTTCTGTGTTTTGTTAAAACTTGGTTTGTACAGGACCTTGATTTTATATGAAAAAAATTTCATGAGAAGTATTTTTAAGTGAAACAATGGGGTAAACTTATACAGCAAACATGCCTAATCATGTATTTTCAAGATGAAAAGTTGTGGTCTCCATATACGCTGCTGGGTCATCTTATATGCCGCGTTATATGGTATTTTATTTATTGAGGTTTATTTAGCATTGCAAACTTAAAATTCTTTATAAATTTAGTAATATAATTATATTACATAAAGTAATATGTTCAATAGTTAATTTTAGAATTTTAAACTTACTATCTATAATCATTTGCTCAGAATCTTAATTTGAAAATTTTGAAGACACTCCCACCAAGGGACATGCCGTGCCACACGACCGCCATCAGCTTCTTGGTTTGTGTAAAGTACAATATCACTGACAATATTAATAGATGTTTATGGTTAGATTTTAATTTGACAAGAAACTGCATGATCACACATACAGAAACCACTACTCACCTGAATTACATTGCTATACATTCTGTGGAAATGTTTCCAATAGCAGAAACACATGTAGCCACTGTGGCGCCAGTGATGCAACTACGTAACTTTTTTCATTAAAGGCATTGAAAACTAAAATGATGAATTTCTGAAAGATTTACTGATATTTATTGTGTAGACAATGTAAAAAAAAGACTACCTACATAAGCTTTCAAGGCTATATTTTTGATAATGCAAGCTATTGCTAAGTGGTTATTAAATTTTATTCTAAAAATAAAATATTCAGCTTACAGTATGATTTGGAATTCATAAAAATTTAGTTTCTGAGGAAATTAAAGAAAAAACTTGAAGTATTTTGATTTACAATATTGATTTATTTTATCAATAACAGTTACAAATTATTACATATATGGAAAATAATAAACACACAATGATTAGGATTTTATAAAAAAACATTGCAATAATATTTAATCCACAAAATCCAACTTCATCATTCTTCTAAATTATATTGCTATAACATAATCATTACAGGGCCACACCATGGTGGAATCCCCTACTCTGGGCGGACAGCACTCGGACAACCCGGAGGATAAGGCATGGATGAAGGCAGAATTGTGCACACTGATGTCGGTAGTCCTCTTAAAGGTAGGGTGTGAAACCTACATTTTCTGAGAATAATTACTAGTTGTTATTAAATTTTAAAATTAAACTTTTAGGACTCAGAAGATGCTCGGGCAGTACCAGCCAGTAGGATGGATGGAAGGCCCAAGCCATGCAGGAAAGTGATCCAGAATCAGCGGCCCAGGATATTTTTTTCACAGGTATATAATTATAATTATATTAGGATATTAATTTTATGAAATAAATAGGTTAATGTCAAACATCCTTCATAGTTTTGAGTCATTTAGAAGAACTATGAAGAGATGCTTGTATAAGTTAGGGCAATGGACCTTGGTTGTTAATCTAGTTACGATAGGAGAGCATATGTATGGAAAATATGAAGTGTCAAATGGATCAAGGGAGGTGCAGGAAAGATAAATGTATGAAACAGAGGGGAGTGGAAGGTTCTTGAGGGGTTGGGGAGGGGAAGGTTCGAATTCGGCGGAGGGGCGGGGAAGGTTCGAAGTCGGAGGAGGGGCGGGGGAAGGTTCGAAGTCGGAGGAGGGGCGGGGGAAGGTTCGAAGTCGGAGGAGGGGCGGGGGAAGGTTCGAAGTCGGAGGAGGGGCGGGGGAAGGTTCGAAGTCGGAGGAGGGGCGGGGGAAGGTTCGAAGTCGGAGGAGGGGCGGGGGAAGGTTCGAACTCGAAGTGGGCGGAGGGGAGGGAGAAGGTTCGAACTCGAAGTGGGCGGAGGGGAGGGAGAAGGTTCGCAGTCGAGGGAAGGTTCGAAGTAGCCGGAGGGGGGGTAAGGTACGCTGTCGCGGAAAGGGAGGAGGAGGCTCGCAGTCGCGGGAGGGGGGAGGCTCGCTGTCGCGGGCGGGAAGTTGGAGGAGGGGCGGGGGAAGGTTCGAAGTCGAAGTGGGCGGAGGGGAGGGAGAAGGTTCGCAGTCGAGGGAAGGTTCGAAGTAGCCGGAGGGGGGGTAAGGTACGCTGTCGCGGAAAGGGAGGAGGAGGCTCGCAGTCGCGGGAGGGGGGAGGCTCGCTGTCGCGGGCGGGGAGAGGGAGGTTCGCAGTCGCGGGAGGGGAAGGGGAGGTTCGCAGTCGCGGGAGGGGAGGGGAAGGGGAGGTTCGCAGTCGCGGGAGGGGAGAAGCTCGCTGTCGCGGGAGGGGAAGGGGAGGTTCGCAGTCGCGGGAGGGGAGAGGCTCGCAGTCGCGGGAGGGGAGGGGAGGGGGGAGGCTCGCAGTCGCGGGAGGGGCGGGGGAAGGTTCGAAGTCGGAGGAGGGGCGGGGGAAGGTTCGAAGTCGAAGTGGGCGGAGGGGCGGGGGAAGGTTCGAAGTCGCGGGAGGGGAGGGAGAAGGTTCGCAGTCGAGGGAAGGTTCGAAGTCGCCGGAGGGGGGGTAAGGTACGCTGTCGCGGAAAGGGAGGAGGAGGCTCGCTGTCGCGGGAGGGGAGGGGGGAGGCTCGCAGTCGAGGATGAACAGTGGCAATGTGACATTTATTTTCTGACTGTTATCACTGATCACATGAACGAATTGAACCTTACACTTAAGGGAAATGGAAAACTAATTTATAATTAGGTACAGTATGTATGAAAATTTGTCAAAACAAACTTTCTGTAGAATATATAGAGGGTCAAACTTTCACGCACTTTCCGAACATGGTGGAATATGCAGAAAAGTCTGATTTTGAATGTCAGGGCTATGTGGATTGGATTCAGAATCTGTACCAAAAATTTTCCCAGAGCTTTTCATATTTTGAAACGCACAGGATTGCCTTTCAATTAATAGAAGATCCATATCACTTTGACAAATTTATGATTCTCGACTATCTCAAGAGCTCGGAAGTTTATTTTCTTTGGAGAGGACCATTTTCGAGACGGATATGCTTTTGCTGTAAAGTCAAAGTTATCATCATTTGAAAGATGATTCTACTGTTATTATATGGGCTTGTATTTTGAAAGAAGATGTGTTCGCAGTTCTGAATATTGTCGTTTAAAAACTGCTTTCTATGTTCGGATCAACTTGGTTCTGTGAATCAACTTTTCCCGCAGTAACGTTGACGAAATCAAAGTATAGGTATCAGATCCTGGATGAAAATTTGGAGGCAGAGTTAAGATGCACACACTGTGGATTTTATGCCAAATTTCAGTGCGCTACTTAGACAAATGAACTATCAAACATCACATTAAAATGTTTGAATTTAATAATTTATTTCACTAATAAATGATTGAAATCATTATTGTGTATCACTGCAACATGGTATTTGTATAAAGTCCTATTTTTAATAATAATATTTTGTATTATATGGCGAACCTGAAAATTTTGTTGGACATCTCTGCTATAGAATATGTTTTACAATAAATTTTTTCACTGTGTGTGTATATAAACAATACAGTATATTTTGTCTCCAAAAACACTGATGAATGCATACATAACAGTAAACTGCATCCTTATCACTGAGGGTGGCGGCTTAAGTATTTTGTTTGCTTCCATTGTCCAAAGGACAAGACACGTTATGGATTAATTCATAAAACCAGGTAAAATCAAACTGACGAATCTGAAATACGTAAATCTCTATTCCTCAGTTTGGATTTGTCAGAGATAAAGGAACATTTGGAATAAATTACGGAACAATTACGATAATATTTTCCAATGAACAATTCTAATAATTGGGTGCGCAGTGTGGATTTTTCGATTCCACATCTAACAGGAAAAGAACAAGAAAGCCTCATAGATATTTCTACTGACGGTACTTGACAAATTCTTGAAGGTATCTTTGATTGCTTTCTGGGAAAAATTATCGAACAAGTATGGGGAGGTGGCTAAAAGAGCAATCAAAATATTTATTCTCTTCCCCGCAACATGCATGTGCTAATCTGGATTTTTGCCTTTTGAGTTTAATTAAGACAAAAAATCGCCAGAAATTTCATGTCGAATCTTACTTAGGATTGAGCTTTTCTTCAGTAGAGTCAATGATTGACTCTTTTATGTCATGCAAAGCAGGCACATTCATGTCAATAAGTGTTATTTATGATATGTAACCTCGCAGGGACATAACTAAGTGGGGGTCTTGGCTCCCCCTCAAAGCCTCTTGGCCCTCCCAGCCTCCACTGAATGTCATCAGCATATTGCATACGGTATACCATCTGAGGTATCGCCAGAGTTTATAAGGACGCTTTTCCGATCGTCAATTATCATCTTATTATTTAAAATCTTTCAAACCTGTATCAATGAAGAAGCATGCTTATAGCTTTCCACCCTCATATTTTGGAGCTTTTAGCCTCGTATACCAAAAGAGTTAAATATACAGGGAAAAATCGGAAAATTTCCCTCCGCAACTAAGCTGGGTTGAGCTACTTCCTGGGGTTTCGCCTTTCCACGAAAATGGTCTCGACGGGGGCCGAATATTCTACGCTTGAATAGCTGAACAATAATTATATGATATCTTTATTCGGAAAGTAGTAGGGGTAAAAGCAAGTGCCTACACCCACGTTCAAAACCGACGCTTCCCTCTCCAATCCTTTTCTGAGGAGAGTAAAACATCTGATTCAAAGGTCTCGAATCTAGTTCCAACTGTGGATGGACAAGGGAATATTTTCCCATGAGGGCTTATGGGTGAAGGGCGAGAGAATGGAATTTCAGTCATTGTTTCGGATTTCTGGAATATTCTGCAGTTCCGTCCCTTTAGCCATTCCTCATGAGCGTTGATGTCACATCTTTGAAAATACATAATCTACCTTTTAACTTCCGAAAAGGGCCAGATTGTCCGATGGTGCAAAGGGATTGGATAGCTAGTGGTCTAAGGAGGATTTTCTTACTCAAGTGCACCAGATTCAACATTCACTTATGTAAGGGTTAATACTTTTACACCAAATTGGATATTACACATTGCTGCAAACGAGCACGTTATGAAATACGTAATTTTTACAATGACATTTCCGAAAAAAGCTTAAATTTTATTGAGTTCTAATATATTAATCTAAAGTAGCTGATGACAGTAATTATCGTAAATTTCTGCAATTATGCTTAAAAGATACTGACGTTTTTGTAATTCCGATATTGTATTATCGTGCCACACAGTAGTTATCTAAGCAATTTTCAAATTAAATCACCAGAAATGGAATGGGAAAATAAATTTTTTGTTTTAATCTCAGAGAAAAACCGCATCGTATTCTGGCCAGTGTGGTATATCAATTTATATATTACTTTATATTTTATACTCATAATTATGTTTGATTATACTCAAATCAACATAATCAGCGATACATATTAGAAAATAAAAATTCAAAAAATATATTTAATTTATATATTATGTATATCTCTGCAGTAAAATTAAAACCCTATATAAAATGTCATTAACTGGCAATGTATTTTATATTAATTTTCATATTCTTCAATTAAAATGAAGCTAAGCGCATTTATTGCTTTATCTGATTTTCATGAACTGTTCAATGAAAAACGATCCGTTAATCTAAAAGTATTCAATACTTACAAAAAAGAGATATTCCGCTATTAAAATCTACGTAGCAAGATGTTTGTATTCTTTTGTTTATTTAGTAAATACTGGAAATTACCTTGGCCTTCCCTCAATTTTTATTGGCCCTCCTTGGCCCCCCCAAGAATAAAAGTCTAGTTACGTCCCTGTAACCTCATTCGTTTTTAAATGTCTTTTTTTATAATACTTGTCATATTCTTTTCTAAGGGGGCACTTAAATTGATTGATTCAGTTCTAAGGGGTACGCGGCCAAAAAAAGTTTGGGAAACCCTGCAGTAGAAGATACAGTAAAACTCGTTTAATACGTATTTGAGGGGACCGACTCATTGCTTCGTTATAAGCGTGACTACGTTATATACGAGAAACATGGTTTTTGGCCTATACATCCCATATAACACGTATACACATACAGTAAAAGCTGTGCTATCCGGCTATTTAGAACCGGCCAGCCTTAGATACCGGCAATTACACAAATACAATTCGTGTTGTATTTATTTTTCTTTTTTTATGAATTTTTGTGTGAATAGTATATGTGTAATACCACAACTTCCACTTTAAAATTTATTAAAATATAAGATGTATATATTACGTATTTACTCCATATACTTCTGTGGCTGCCGAGTAAGCATGGCATTTTTGGTTACGTAAGCCATTTGCATTGTCTAGATGTTTTGGTGTACTTGTACAATTTCCAGTTTTATCGCTTTTTATTATTTAAAAAATTACCCATCCATTGAATATGGCATCAAAATAAATACCTAAAAGCAAGGAACAGGAGATAAAAGGTTGGTTTAATGCTAACACAAAAGCTGGAGCTGATCAAACAATTTGAAAAAGGAAAAAATAGAGCAGCCATAGCAAAAGAATTCAACATCGGATCTTCCGTGCTCTATGATATCAAGGCTCATAAGGCTAAATTAATGAAATTTGTGTCATCTTCTGAGACGAGTAAATCAATTAATAAACATCATACGCTTCATAAGCCAAAAATTGAGGAACTGGATAAAATATTATATGACTGGTTTTCACAGAAATGTTCTGAAGAATTAAATAATTTCGTCCTTTTCTAATAGAGTAAATAAAGATAAATTATAAAGATAAATAAGAAACATATAATCCAATAAATTGAATTTTTGGAACAGGTTCACTGCCGTAATCCCCAAACTTCCCGGACGCCCTAAACTTTTCAATAGTCTTTATGTTTTGCATGTAAGCGTAGCAAGGTATTAAATAAGAATGGGTAAATAGTTTCTATATCTAACTACGTGTTGAAGAATTAAAATGGAAAATGCAAACCCTATGCATAGTTATGTTTGGGGAGTATGATAATATACCTAAGCCCAATTTTGTTTGGTTATTGCTAAATTTGCGATGTCAAAATTGAAAAATGCTCACCTAACCAGATATTTCTCCTAATCGGTTTTCCACAATCCCCAAGATAGCCGAATAACACAGCGTTTACTGTATTTACAGTGAGTCGACTTCAATGCCCTACTTACATATGCAAAGAGATGCTTATCAACTTCGCGGCATGTAAAATGTTCGACTGCTATTACATACGATTTTTTAAATGGTCAATTAATATTATTATTATGGTCATTAATTTACATAAACATTTCACATTTTTAATATCAATTTCAAAACAAAGGGAGCGTGGAAATTCGTATGGAAGGGGTAGATGGAGGAAGGGGACCTCTACGAACAAGTGCGCAGTAAACGGGCAGAAACTATTCATTATTTATCGCTCTGCTCACAAAAATTCATTATATATGGGGCATTTTTTGCCACGGGACCAAACATTTGTTCGTTACAGCCGAGAATTCGTAAAATGCATGTTTGTTACATCCGAGAAATTTCACCAATGCCAAGAAGTTCAAGGGACCGAGTTGGAAGATTTTATTTGGAAGAAGTGGAGCTATTGGGTGGGGAACTGTTTATTGTTGTTATCAAATTAAGTGAATTTATCACATCTTCTAGAAGTTTCTCCTTCTGTTTTACATAAGTGCTAATAGTTGAATGACACATTCCCAACGATTGTGCGATTTCAGTATGGCTTTCACCTTTCTTAACATGCTTTAAAATTTCTAATTTCAATTCATAACTATGAGTCTTATGCACTCTTTTATTTGATTCACTTGCATTATCACTATTACATTTCCTTTTAGATATCTTGTCAAGTGATAAATTTATAAATCAATAAAATAAATAAATTTAAATAATTAAGAGAAAAAACAGTGAAATCAGCACAAATTCAAACAATTAGAGTAGATATAACTATGTCTACACTAAAATTAAACCTCACGTGATTGGCCGGGACCAATTACTCCGGGTAAAGTAGTTCCCAATTTGATCGGCTGTCGAAATCTCGAATTTGTCGAATCTCAAATGGTCGAAACTCGGGAGTCACCTGTATTCTGTTGTTTGGATGTTTCCGGTGTTTGGATTTCTTGATAAACAATCTTCTACTGTATTCAAGTTTTTAAATCAGCTGTTCTGATGAAAGGATCCACTTTGAAAGTTGTTTTGGAAAAGAAGCAATTTTCAAAAGTATTTAAGATTTTATTTGGTTCTGGCAATCTAAGATATTGAATCCATTAAAACTCAAATTATTATGAAGGAACTTAGAGATGTATAACCAGCAAAGGTAATTAGCAAATTTCCATGGAACAAATGATTCAGTTTCGAACAAGCTTTCACCATTCATTTGGTGTGACCTGCATTATGTTCTAGGAGCATCATTTAATTCCGACTACTCCAATCAGATAAATTTAAAAAATTACTTTCTCTTTGAAATAAAATCCGCGTTATAATGAATCCGCATTGGCTGGGGCCACGTTATGCAGGGCTCACCTGTATTGTCCTATAGAGCTGACTTTTATTTGCCTTATAAAATTCTTTAAAAAATTCAGAGTGGCTGTCTTTTTGTTCAAAGCATTAAATAGCACAAATTACTGAAGTAATAACATAACAGATGCCAAACAGGTTGTCTGAAACTATTTCACCAGTTATAAGAACATGAAATAGAATACATAGTTGATGGTTAACTATTGAAAAAGTAATTACAATTTATTTTCAGAATAATAACAGTAATCCCTTATCTAATAAGGGAGTTGATCATAAAAAGATCATATTGGGAAAACTATCTCAAACTTGAGTTAAGAAAAATATGTTTCCGTAGGACAATGTTGCCCAAACTTTTCAGCTTGATGGCCGCAAAACATTTCTGTACTTATCGCGGGCCATCTTCTCCCTCCCAGTTCCAGTTAGATCACTTAATTTCACAAAAACCCAACAATGAGGGTTGACATGACAGCAAATGGTTTTTCCTTAAAAAAAATGAAATAGAGGCATTAAGAACAAGTTTGTGGACTGATTCCAGGGGCATTCAAAAATTGACGGCACTTAAGAGGTCGTGCATGGTCTAAAAGACCAGGTGGTTTACATTGTTTTAAATTGAAAATCTATCGCTATCATTTCATCTCTAGCCTTCTCAGTACCTTGAGTTCATTATGTATCATATAACGGGTTTGTTGGGCTCTTGGAGTTAGCGTTATTTGTTTACATTGAGTTTTTTCTCTACTATACATCTGTTTTTGCTAGTCGGTCACTAAAGAGGTCACGCACATTCTAAAAGACTGGGATCTCTCTCAGTAATATCTAATGCTTGGCCTCCTTATCTTACTTCAAGTTCACTAGCTATATTTTTTATCACAATTTTCTTTATTTGTGTGGTAATAATAAAAATGTAATATTCTTCGAAAAAATCGACTCTTCTGTCTGGAAAAGGTGTCCTGCATGCCAGGTGGTGAGTGTTTGAGACCGATAATTATCATATTTGTCCATATAATTGATGTGCATTAATAATTAGTTTCTGACTTTTTTTACAAATTATTATAATCATATCCCATCGCCATGAGTTCATTAAGTGAAAGGGAAATAGAAAGGATCAGACTTGTAAGCATAATTTGTGTGTGTGGTCTTTGTGAGCATTGATTTCTGCAAGTATGTGGTGAAAGTGAGGGTAGGTGCTATATTCCAATAACATTCCTGATTTGGATATATATGCATCGTATATCACCTTAACAATGGAACAATTGATTGTGCTTACCTAGGAGTCAGTTGGCCTTTAAGTCTTGTTGAAAAGGGACCTTGGCAACAACATTTTTTTTTCAAGTGAATTTGTTTGATTTTTTAATCACAATCTTCTTTATTTCTGTGCGGTAATAATAAAAATGTCATTTTCTTCGAAGAAATCATCGACCCCTGAGTGTTTGAGACCGCTAATTATTATATTTATCCATACTATTTATTTTTTCTAATAATTATTTTCAAAGGCGTTTTTTTTACAAATTTATATTAGCTGTCGTTGGTCCTTTATTTTTTGCCATAATGAATGTAGCCAGAATCAATGGCTTTATTATACTCGAGAGTAACAAACAAAGTAAAATCCACCACAGGATGTTTTTGAAAACACTTTCAAAAGAACTCTACGCAGAGTACTTGAAAATTCATGCAATACATAACATTAATAGTCAGAAAATGTAGTCAATACACTGTACAACTTTTTAACTTTAATGTAATTTAGATCTGAATGCAGTTGCTGGTGACAATTGTAAAGAAAAATGGAAGTTTTGCATAATTTTGAACTTCTTTGTAATAAAAAGTGTATATAAATCCGTCATGAAAAAGTATTTCCAAAGAATGTATTTCATTTATGAGAAAAGAGCAATAAATATTTGATTTTTTAAAATTGGTTTATTTTATGCCCCCTCCGATGGGCACCACCTTTCCGTGGTGGAGGGGATTGCGTGCTCCAATGAAGCTGAAGGCTGAGCTAGATATTGTTAAGCTATTAATACAACCTCTTTTGCCAGACAAGCCAAAGCAGAGGAGCCAGACTAAGAGTGCCCAAACCGTCATCAAACCTTGGTGATGTGCTAATTGCACACCAAAAGTATTAACCATTCATAGAAACAAAAGCATACTCTAAGTCAGACAATATTGCTGGAGACAAAGGATCATAAAGTTGGAGCATCAAATTGTTGAATTGGGAAGAAGCCAATATTAATTGCAAAAGTGGGTTAATTAAATGGATAGGAATTTCACTTAAAATACAGAGCATTGGTAGAAACAATTCAAAACATCTTTATTTCCGTCTTTGTCACATATCAGTCTTCAGAGTATCGACATATAGCTTTTCTGTATTAAATTTCTCAAGTTTGTGTGCATATGAAAGTAGACTAGACTATGTCTGTGCATCACATGCATAGTTATATTTTTAATCGTTGTAAGACCAAAAAAATTCACATAAAAACAATTTTGAAAGGAGTTGTTGAAATTTATGGAACTTTATGAATTCAGTGCACAAAAAGCAAAAGATAATGTATGGAATAATAAATAAAGGAAGAACTCTAGACACGGTGAAGGCAATGAACAGAATAGGAAAATTTAAAAAAAACTCCAATTCACCGTAAAGGCGGTACTTACGTGTCAAGGCACAGAAGACTCGTAGGACCACTTAGAGGACGCGCGTTTCGACAGCTACGCTGTCATCTTCAGCTGTCGAAACGTGCGTCCTCTAAGTGGTCCTACGAGTCTTCTGTGCCTTGACACGTAAGTACCGCCTTTACGGTGAATTGGAGTTTTTTTTAAATTTTCCTATTCTGTTCATTGCCTTCACCGTGTCTAGAGTTCTTCCTTTATTTATTATTCCATACATTATCTTTTGCTTTTTGTGCACTGAATTCATAAAGTTCCATAAATTTCAACAACTCCTTTCAAAATTGTTTTTATGTGAATAAAAAAATTTGAGAGAAATTTTGATTGAGCTAAAAATAACAGTGCTAAATGGAATTCATACAAATAAAATTATTTGAATTTAGCAAAAATGTACTATGGCATTTAAAATAGAAGGAAGGGCCGATGTAAAATACCAAGTTCAGGAGAGATGCAACTGATAAGATAAACTTATTAGTTGATTTACTAAGGCATTTATTGAAATTTAATTTAGAACAAACCTTTAAAAAGTGCATGGAGGTATGAGGAAGACAGAATTAGCCCTAGAATTACATTGTTATTATTTCATTATGTTAATTACTGATGTTTTGGGTAGTTATACAACTATGGGCATAGTGGTGAAATATGCAGAGCAGAGGCAAGATGGGATACTGGAACTGGAGCATTTGTTTATGTTGAAGTAGCACTAATAGCAGATAGCAAGGAGGTGCAGATGACAGCACTTAAATGGGCAAAGAATTTGGAAATAAAGGGAACAGAACTGAACTAGTTAAAGCTACATATACATTGAATAAAGTTGAGGGGATGGAAAGAATGGGAATGGAAGTTTTTATGTTGTAATATTTTAGATTTAGTTTTGACACACATGATGGGCTGGATCAAGAAATAATGAAGAGTGAAGAAAGAAATAATAGGATACTAACAAATGAGCAAATAGAATAACAGAATTAAGCTTTAGACAAAAATAATTCTGATTTACAAGTTAGTTTTGGAGCCAATAATATTGGAAGGGTATGAAAGCTGGTCTGCTTGAGAAGAAACCATGGTTGAGACAAGTATGTGAAGAAAAACTTGCAGGGAGGAGGACAGGGCAAGATTACCAGTGAACCATGTCCAACAAATAGAAGAGGTAAGACAAGCTAAAGATTGAAAGGACTGGGGGAAATGGCTGCAAAGGATACGTTAAGGTAAAACCAGTGTTCCCACTCATCCCCCTCCCCTCCCACCTCTTCCTGCACCCTCTCCCCTTTCTCTATTGAATCTGTGATGAACTTTTAATCACAAAGTTGATAATAAAAGTTAAAATGTTTAACGTTTATAGAAGCCATTTATTACTTTAAGTTTTAAAGAATTAAAAAAATGAAAATGTACCGAAATTAAATGTGGGTCAACATCGCGCTGAAAAAAGGTGCCGGTATGCTGTATCGGCATGTATTGTCACAAGAAAAGCACTGGGTAAAACTAGAATAAAATCTTCTTTCTTTTTGTTGTGCTGACTTTATGATACTGTTAACGTAACATATTTTAGAATATGAAAAGGCAAAATGGATATTATTAAAATGTTAAAATATTAAAGCAGCGCAAAGTCCAAAAACCAACAACTTTGGGAATTTGGAATTTTTCCCATGTCTAGGCTATGCTATGCAAGTAATTTTTCATATTTTCCATAGACATTTTGTCTCTGGTCAGGAATAAATGCCAATATTTCTTTCTTATGCTTTTTTGTCTGTAATTGGTTGAGTTAGCGTTGCAATATTCTTTGTACAAAAGGAATGCCAGTTTTACAACTTTCAAAGTTGTTTTGTATTATAAAGGAAATGCATTATTAAAATTAACTTCAAATAACAGAGCTTTAATGCTACTTCAATATCTTCCACATAACACTATATAAACATGACCGGTTTTGATGAACGATCACCATTTATCTATTATTTCATAAAAAGGAAATGCTTTTTCCTTGTAGCATTACTTGAGGTCTAATTGCTGACCTTTTTGATATGTTAAATGTCCATACACAGACAAAACTGTAAAAAGTTTCACAATGAATCTTGTAATGCTATGCAGATCCAAACAGCCAAATCATAAAAACTGAGCAGCATGGTTCAGAATAGTGATTGGTTGCAAATTCGATTTTTTTCACTGCAATTGGCCTGGAATTTTTTAGTGGAATATTTATATTGTATTTAGTGGAATATTTATATTTATTTATTATTATTATTATTTATTGTGTGTATTTAGTGGAATATTTATATTGTATTTTTTCTGGATTTTGTTCTCAGTTTTGAAAGTTATGATGAAATAAATTTTGAATACAAGTTAAATCATGCATGGAAAAAGTAGAATTTTTAGTATCATTATGATTTAGTATGTTGTAATTTTCAAGACTTGATTTATTCTAATCTCTTTTTCACTTATGAACTAGAAATTTCTATAATGGAACTGACTAAATATTTTGTGTTCCTTCATAATTTCATTGTTATCCTTTAACTTTAAAGCTAATCTTATTAATATTATGCATATTTAAATGCTATTGAAAGCAGTAAATAGCAGACAGAAACCTATTTAATGTAGGTTCGTTTTTAAAAGCTAAATTATCAGGAAATCATTATAAGAATCATAAATCTTGCTACAATGCAATGCTAAAGATTTGCAAATTCATTTTAGTTGTGCACCAAAGTAATTTATATTAATTGGAAGGATTTCATGTGTTGCATATTATTCATACTCCAAAGCTATTTCATTATTTTTAGGTGTGTTTCTCTTCCAGCATGAGCATCTATTAGCTTCAGTCTGTCCATCCATCCGTATGTTCGTTCTTGGATTCTACCATATGAATTTTCTTGAAATTTTATGTTAAGGACTTACAGTCAAAGACAATAAGAAAATCATCTAATTCAGAGGTTCTCAACCTTTTTAAAGACGCGTACCACCAAAACCAAAATTCAAAAATTTCAGTACCACCCATTAATAGGTATTTCTATTAAGAGGAAAAATCAAGAATGTTCGACTAATAGGGCTATGTTATAAATTATACATATTTTTATTTCGTTTATAATACAAAAATTGAATAATTTTGTTTAATATTACCTTATTAACATAGTGATTTAATGTGAAGCTTGAGCTTGTTTTACGGAAATTAGTTTCTTAATATCTGGTTCTATGTTACATAATTTCAAACGTAAATTCGGCTCCAGAGTGAGTGCCATTCTATATTTGTTTTTTAAATACAGCATAGAAGAAAATCTTGTTTCACACAAATACGTCGTACAAAATGGCATTAAAAATTTAATTGTCCGTTTTGAAACTTCTTTAAAATCTTTCTTTTGCCTAATCCGAAAGTTGATTAAAGTGTTGTTTTTGAAATCATCCATCACATTACTGTCTAATGACATTTCTATTAGTTGCTCTTTTTCTTCAGAAGAAAGGTATTCTGGTACATTATCTGAAGAAAATGGATTCCTTATCCAATTTTCATTTTTGTAATCTTCTGGGAAGTATAATTTAAAATTATTTATCAACTGAAAACAATGACTTTTTATATTTGATATTAATTCATTTCTCAGTGTTAATTTAGTTTCTCCACGAAAATTTTCTAAAGTTGGTAGGAAACTGAAGACATTTTGATCCAAGTCTTTGATAATGAGCTCAAGTTTTTTTATGGTTGCATTTACTTTGTCTCTAATAGTAAAAGGATGTACATTTGGTCCTTGTAAAGTTAAATTCAGATCATTCAGTCTTCCAAAGATATCAGATAAGTATGCTAATCTAGCCAGCGATAATTCATCGAAGAAATAATCTCTTAATTCACATTTTGAATTGCAAAGGAAAACTTGCGCTTCTGATCGAAATTCAAAAAGACGATTTAAAACCTTGCCTCTGGACAACCAGTTAACTTCGGTATGCAGCAGTAGTTTTTCATAGTCACTTCCCATCTCTTGGCATAAAATTGTGAACATCCTCGAATTTAGTGCATTAGATTTAATAAAATTAACAATCTGATTAACTGATTGATCAAGGACATTTTTCAGTCCCTCAGGCATTGCTTTTGCTACCAAGGCTTCTCGGTGAATACTGCAGTGAGTGGATTTAGCTTCAGGAGCGACTTTCTTTATTGTAGCTACAACACCGCTGTGCTTTCCTGTTAAAGCCCGAGCTCCATCAGTACATACGCCAATGCAATTTTTCCAAGGAATATCGTGCTCCGTCATAAAATTATCAATTTTTAAAAATATTTCATTTGCAGTTGTTTTACCAGGAAGAGGTTCACAGAATAAAAATTCCTCATTAATTGTAACTTCTGTTTCAAATCAAATAAATACCAATAATTGAAAATAGTTTTTTACGTCTGTACTTTCATCTAATTGCAGTGAAAAATACTGACTTAGTTTTACCTTTCGAATAAGCAACTGTTTTACGGAATCGGCCATTTCATGAATACGTCTGCGTACAGTGTCATTTGATAGTGGAATAGAATCAAGTTTGGCGGCTGCTTTATCATCAAATAGTGATAAAACAATATCTTTAGCTGATGGTAGTATCAGATTTTCTCCAATAGTGTGAGGTTTACCAGTTTTAGCAATTCTTACACTTACAAGATAAGAAGCTTCTAAAACTTTTTCATTTGTGGTAACAAAAGTTGTCAAGAATTGTTTTTCATTTTTCAGCTCAGTTAATTTAGTTGTAAAATAATCAATAGATTTGTTCATTAAATGTTCATACTTTGATTGAAGGTGTCTTTTAAGAAAAGAAGGTTTCATACACGTGTTGGATAACACTTTAGAACAATTACCCACTGAGGTTTAGGTTCACCTTCATCTCCATTCTAAGTAAACCCAAATTGCAAATAGCAATCGTATTTTCTAGTTACAATTTTTGTTTTTTTCTTACTAGTACTATGCACTTCCTGTTGTGATTCCTTTTCCTGTGCACTTTCTTCAGTTTTCCGCTTAACACTAGAATGTCGGACGGGACAATTTTGTTCCATTCTGATGTTACGTCCCCTGCAGTTTCTGTGATTCCGGTTTAATTTAGTCGAGATTTCATGACTTTTAATCATTTGAGGGTTGCATTCCACTCTACACTTTTGAACATCCCCCCCTCAATATTAAGGATTATAAAACCATTTTACCCTAGAACGGCGGGTGGGACAATTTTGTCCCAAAATGAGTTAATACTTTGTTTCACATTCTCTTTGATATTATTCTTATGCAGGCGGCTTTGTGACATTGTTGTAGATTATGGCATGCCCTTCCCCTCCTCCCCTCTCATCTTTCGCCAGTCAAACTTCTAGCCCCACCCTTCCCCCCTCCCACCTTCTACTTGCTCCCGCAGTGTGATGCAGGTTAGAACGTGTTCCTGCAGCACTGTTTGCAGGCTAATTTACTAGAGCGTTTCAGTTGAGTACGGTGCAACGCTACATTCTACAGCATGCTAAAGTATGCAATTAGTAATGTAGAGACTACAGCGTTCATAAAAATTGAACCTAGTACTGCGACTGTACGACTTTGTCATATGGGACATTTTTGTCCCGTCTGCCGTTCTAGGGGGTACGCCATGTTCAGACGTTCTTGTGTTAAGCTTTCCTAACCACCTTTCCATTTTGAACAGAGAAGTATTTTTTCTGAAAATAAAAAATTAATTTTAGAATCCAATAAAAAGTGTTTTAATATTTAAGTTATAAGTATTTTAATCATACAAAAGAACCAAGTTTTCTTCTTACCTTCCTTTTTTAAAACATAAATCGGTCGAACTTAATACTTGTAGGGCACAGTGGCGAGAACGGGTACGTTGTTGTTGCTACACAGAGCATGGCCAAGACTTACGAACAACTGGCACTGTTAGATATCAACAAATCATGCACATGCTCGCTGTTACGTTCTACACTGGCCGTCAGAGTGACTAGTTGACTGTGTTGGTGACTCAAATTACCACGGGCAGCGCTACTGTCGCTGAAGTCATATTCTAAGGTGTCGGCATCTTGTAGGATAATTTTATATTGAGTAAAGGCGAAAAGGATCAATCGATACAGTAAGGTTACCAGAGTAAGGAGGAAAACATGTAATAATTTACCTTTAGATGTGAAAATTTTTGTTGTTATTTTTCATAATTTCATAAATCAAAAAGATCATCCACCTGTTATTCACGTACCACTAAGTCCTCTTTCAAGTACCACCAGTGGTACGCGTATCACCGGATGAGAAACCCTGGTCTAAATGAATAACGTAAGCCAATCAGGAGTACCACTTTACTGGTGACCAAAAATGAACTTTCCGTCATGTCTTGTAAAGTATTGGTCATATCAAAATAATTTTCAATTAAAACTTATAGAACTGTTCAAGTATTTCTTTTCCTATACATTTTTATCATAGGAGTAGCCGTTTTCAAGAAAATCAAAAAGAAAGTCTTAATTCGACTTGAACTTAGAAAATTTCTCGCATGGTTACTTCATCATTGTTGCTAACATAAACAATATCACAAAAATTTTTACTTGCATGTGCATGCAATATTTTTAAATAGGGAGAAAATTGTTTATATAACCATTTCTTTCAATTACTCCATTGCACATAATGCACCCATTTATGATACGCTGTACACTTTTCTGACTTGTTTACGATGTACAATACTTTCCATGAGAGATCCTTAGCAAATTTGCTGATTTAGCCTTTTTGTTAAAATCATCTAAATTGCAGCTATTCTATATAAAAATATTACTATAATGCATCTTTGTGTAATCTTGGTGTAAATTGAAACAAATTTTTATTATTAATTAAAACTTTATAAAATGCTAAATTATGGAACATGGTGAAAATCATATTTTTACAATCTTATATGGCTGGATACCATTAGATATGGATCAGAAGATGCATTTTTATGTATATTGTTTAATTGCTTTTAAGTGCAGAACATGCATATACAATTAGAAACTTTATCTTAGGGTTAGTTCAATATTAAATCATTAGAGAAAACTTGTGGTATAGCTAGTATGTTAATGCTTGGTTGTAGTGATCATTTATATTTCCTCTGTAAGTAGATAGCAGAAAAATTGTTAATGCAATGAGAAAATACAGTTAGTGCAGGTTAATTAAAAACTGCATCATTAAAATCAGGGAGTCCCAAAACTCCCTTTTCCCGTAGTTGTTAAGATTGCATAGCAGAAATAGATGTTATATTCATTTTTGTAGTTGATTTAGTTACTGCAATTGTTCACAATAACCAAGAGCATTAGCATGGGGATCCCATAAATCACTTTACCCGTCATTTGGAGTGCATTTTTTTTATATTGATCATTTCAGAGTTCATTTTAAATCCAGCAGGACATTTTATGGTTGTTACTTGTGAAAAATTTATTTGGAAAATAAATTCACATTCATATGCTAGGAAATATATTTTGCACATATTATTTAGATGAGATAGAATATTTATTTGAGAAAGCAAATTCTGAACCTTTGTACAGTTAGCACCGTCAATTAGCCTCTTGAATAACATTTGTAACTAGATACATCAATTTGTTACCTTATTGAAATATAAATTATCTGAAATATTACAGAACATTTTAAATTTGCTTGGAATTAAGCTCTTTGTAAATCCGATTGCAGTTTAACAGATAAAGTGCATCCACACAAGAAAGGTTGAATTTTTATTTCAAAATATTTCCCAGCTCAAAAGCATCCTTCATTTTTCTTAGTCTTAGGTATTATCTAGTATAGAAAATAGTCAAAATTATGAATGCTAAGTATTCCAGCTGTAAATATATTTACATTTTGAAGTCCTACAAGTTCCAATACCTCTAGCAGGCAATACAGCAAGATATAAATTTTCCTTAGAAATAATAGTCAAAGAAATTACATAGGAAAATTGTTTTGGAATATTGAAATAAATTCCACTGCTCCAACTCTGTAGTCTCTTAAAAACTACTACAAAGCTTTCATCACTAATACTTCACTGAAACTATGTAAGTAAATTGGTAGGTCAAAAATTTGCCACTTAAGCAGTTTTGGTAGATCATCATTGCTGTAGTCAATTAAAGGTAGAATGAGACGAGGCAAATGCTATATTTTGAATTTCAAAACTCATTAAATTTTTTGTATGAGAATTTTATATAATAATAGCCGTCATCCGTTGGTTGGTTGATCACGCTATGCAAACGCTAATAACTCGAGAAATAATAATGATAGAAACTCGAAATTTGGTAGGGATGCTTGATTAACACTTTTTCAGGTGATGACGAATTTAAATCGCGAAAAAATTCCTTGGTTCGTCTCCAAGTGAGGCATTTCCTTTTCCCATTACTTAACATGTAAAACGCGATTTTTCGACGTGCAGGCTTTTATTCATTTGGAAATTAAAATTAGAAGGAATTAATCTACGACCTTCAGAGTTGAACCATTTTGAAGAAAACATTATAAAGTTTCTTATTCCATTCGTCTTTTTTCACCCACAGTTCGAAATATTCCATATTAAACGTTTAATTTGCATATTTTGTGGAAATCTCGCCATTTTAACGTGATGTTGCTATGTCGACCATTATCATTGTTAGGTTAAATACGAGACAGAGAGAGAGGAAGGAAGGGGAGAGATTGGCGTGTTTTGTGGAAAATAAGTTATTAACGTAAATATAAAAAATTTTAAGTATCAACAGTGTCATTTTAGAAAAATTGGAAATAAAAAGCATTCTTAAATTAAATTCTTTGTAAACCATACGTGCTTACGAATTTATATTGTTATTCTTCGAATTAATTTCATAACAGTGGCCGAAGTTTGGAAACGAATATAAATTAAAATTAAAAGGACATTTAAAACTGTTAACAGGCAATTTTCGAAGAAACAACAATGGATATTTTAATGAATTGATTTGTTTTTATAAAAGGAATTTTGGTGCTTATTTAATACAGAGTAAGTTCTAAGGCTTATAATCCATTTAAATCTAATAACAGTGGCTATTATAGTTTAAAGAAAGAACTTTATTCATTCACTTTACAGAATGAATTAATTTTAGGCTAGCAATGCCTATTATAAAAGGAGTTACTTTGGAATTTACAGTATGTAAGGTGGAAGTTGTACTGAATTGACTCAAGTATTTTGGGTACTTTTCTGTTAACGGGAATACCTCAAAAAATAAACACGTATTGTTGTGATATGTTATGACGCATTTGTTTATTAACAATGCGTAACAACGGGGGAATTACTTAAAAATCACACTTTTTTGAAACTTATTTATTAATAAAAGCAACATAATTACTAATACAATCTAAATTTATGTTACTAGGGGGCCAATATGTCTTTATGGCATTTAAAATAGCTGGAAATATGTCGATTTCTTTGTTATGTTGTTGCCGCATGAATTCTTGTGCTGACAGGCTTTCGCGTTGCATTTCCAAAATATTCTGTCGCAGAAGTAAAGTTTCATAAGATGATCCTTCTTGCATATTCACCCTTTAGATAAAATGCCATGGTCTAAAGCAAAGATACAGCTTCTTCTTCACTCCTCGGCAAGCTCCACAAATTCATCATTAAGGGATCAACGTAAATATCTAAACGAGATTTCTTACGCATTGTTAACAAACAAAATATCACAACATATCACAACAATACGTGTTTATTTTTTGAGGTATTCCCGTTAACAGGAAAGTATCAATTCAAAGCAAAAATCAATTTAAAACTATTGAAAGTTGTTGTTTCGGAAACTGAGAAGTCCAGAGCGGTGAGTGGATGCTAAACGATATTAAGGTACATTTTATTCCAAAATCTATTTAAAGTATTATCAGAGGCAATTGAAGATTGAACAAATGTTTTTGTTACCGGAATTCTGCTTATTTCATGAAATTGAAATGCTAATGCATTAATCCATTAAAATCTGTTAAGAGTGGCTATTTTAGTTGAAAGAAATTGTACATGGTACTTTTATTCACTTTTCAGAATGAATGAATTCTAGGTTAACATTGCATATTATAAAAGGATTTTCTTTGGAATAAGAAGTTTGTTATGTGGTTATTTTAACTGAATTGAATCAAGTTCTCTTCTAAGTTTGAAATCCATTTAAAACTGGTGAAAGTGGATGTTTCGGAAAATGAGAAGGCAAGAGTGCTGAGCAGACGATAAACGATATTGAGGTACATTATATTCCAAAATCTATTTAAAGTATTATCAGAGGCAATTGAAGATTGAACCAATTTTTTGGAACCGGAATTCTGCTTATTTAATGAAATTGAAATCCTAATGCTATAATCAATTTAAAACTAATAACAATGGCTATTTTAGTAGAAAGAAAGGTACTATTTTATTCACAAGGAATTTCTGTGAGATTTTAATTAATTAAAACAGACTTATAGTATAGATATATTCGATGGTTAAAACAGTGCACAATTTTATTCTTGCGATTTTTACGTTGCATTGACGACAATTTAGATTCATTAAACCCGTTGAAATTCAATGGGCACTTATGCTAGTGCTTAAATAAAAGTGTTAAATAAAGTAAAGGATAACAATGAAATGAAAGAAATAAATAAAGATAAATTTTTTTTTATATACAGGCAGTTCCCACTATTTGTTGTTCCTCTCAAACATTAGTTTCTAATTAACAACATTGTTTCATTCTTCTGTCTTCATGATCCGTTTATTTGACATAATGATGCTGGTCATATGTAAGTGCCTAAGTGACAAACAACATTGTTTTATTCTTCCGTCCCTGATCTCTGTAGTATCTTTAAAATTACTACAAAGTTTTCATAGCTAATAGTTTCCCGAACTTATGTAAATGTGATATACAGTAAACTTCCAGTTATCCGGCACTTAAGCAACCGGAATTCTCAAGCAACTGGCATCTCAATTGAATTGAATATCGGTGTACTTTTCTTAATCCAAAACTTTGGCATCTCAATTGAATTGAATATCGGTGTACTTTTCTTAATCCAAAACTTGAGCAATTGGACATTGCTGTGTATGAATGGTTTTCTATAAACCGTTTCGAGGGAGCTGCTATCTCTGGACCAATGTTGATTGCAATGACCAAAGATTTTTATGAACAAATGAACATTCGTGAACCGTGTGCATTTTCAGATGGATGGTAAACACGTTTTAATGATCAGACGTCTAGATATTTCGGGTGATAAAATATCAGGTGACCAAGAAGCTGTCGATAAATTTTTTGATTTTTTTGAAACATTAGTTAAGGAACATGACCTAACCCCCAATCAGATATGTAATGCTGACGAGACCGGTTTGTTTTGGCAATGTTTACCACATTCAACTCTGGCTAATTCAAGTATTATTCTACTTGTTACTCTCTCGAGTCCAATTTTATTGTTAATAAAAAACTAAAAGACAAGTTGACATTTTTTTCCCACATAAAGTTTATAATCTGGTTCGTAGATAGCAACACCTTACAGCAGAAAAACGAACTATGTAGGCGTAGTGTCATAGGTTTCCGTTATTGTATCAAACCTCCTAAATAAGAATGTTTTAAGAGTGAGACAATTTTATGCATCATAATAGTTTATTACTTTATTTTAAGGCTGCATTATTATTTTGGGCTTAGATGCAGAATCATACTCTCGTCTTGGAATTGCTTATTTATACACTACTTTACTCAAGTTCATCTTTCGTTTAATATCAATTTTCCTCAAAAATTTCTGCTAATACTTTGAGTTGCGTAAGGATAATTTTTCTCCTTTCCTCGGACAAGGAAACAGTTTTTGTTGCTGGAAAATTCTAATGGTTGGACTAAGTTAATCCTTATGTACCGTTGTTATTAAAACAAGAGAGAAACTAATAGGGATAGGCATACGAGAAACTGCTGGGTGTAATGTAGCTAGTAATTATTAAAATATTGCTATTAAGTGTATTGAATACTTGTATATTTTAATTTCATTACTTCCTTGAATGTCAAGAAATTATTTAAGAATAATGGTTAGTAGAATATTGATTCTATGGGTTATAAATTCCAAGGTATATGAATAGTTTTGCATCTGTTCCATATTTAGGTTTCCAAATGCATTATTAAGGCCTATCCAATAAAACTCTCAAGCAACCTCAATATTCAGTTAACCGGAAAACCCAATTCCTCAAGCATTCCGGATAACACAAAGTTTACTGTACTTGCTAGGACAAAAATTTGTCATTTAAGCAGTTTTGTTAGGTCACCTTTGCTGTAGTCAATTAAAAATAGCATGAGATGAGGCAAATGCTTTGAATTGTTAAACTCATTAGAAAATAAATTACTTTTGCATGAAAATGATTAAAGTGTAACAATGAAATGAAAGAATTTTTATTATATAAATGAATGAAACTGATTGTAGATAATCCTTTTGTTATAATATTTAAAAATAAATATTGGGCTATTGGCTAAAGCAAAAAAATTTTTTTAAACATTTTATAACGGTATCATAAAATAATGTTAAGAACGTTATAATTAAATTAAATAGCATTATTTTTACGTTATGTAAACTAATCCTTTATAACGTTACAGAATAACATACTGATTTAAAACGTTATTCCAGTCCTGGTGGTATCTAGTGTTTACAATTACAACTCATTGAATTGAGTGTGCTAACTGTACAAAGGTTCAGAATTTGCTTGCATGAGGCAAATATGCTTTGAATTGTTAAACTCATTAAAAAATAAATTATTTTTCATGAAAATGCTTAAATTAAAGGTGTAACGATGAAATGAAAGAAGTAATAAAGATAATTTTTATTATATTAGTAATCTTGCATTATCTCACATCATTTGACATGTTTTTTATTTAATTTTTAAAATAACTTTTATTTATTGCAGCAGTGGGAGGAAAAATGGAGAAGGAAGAGGATGGGAGGAAGAGGGCAAGTTGGTGGGGTGGGAAATGGGTGGGGAGGGTGATGATGGGTGGGGTAGGGAGTAGGGGAGGCGAAAGCCCCTCCTACTCCTTACCTCATGCTCATCACCCTCCTCAGCACCCTCTTCCCTTCCCACTCTCACCTCAAAGTGAGAGTGGGGAGGGAGGGAGGAAAATGGGTGGGGAGGGTGATGGGTGGGGTAGGAAGTAGGGGGGGCGACAGCCCCTCCTACTCCTTACCTCATGCTCATCACCCTCCTCAGCACCCTCTTCCCTCCCCACTCTCACCTTAAGGTGAGAGTGTGAAGGGAAGAGGGTGTGGAGGGAGGGAGGGAAATGGGTGAGGAGGGTGATGGGATGGGGTAAGGAGTGGGGGGGTTCTACTCCTTATCTCATGCTCATCACCCCCTCAGCACCCTTTTTCCCTTCCCACTCTCACCTCAAGGTGAGAGTGGGAAGGGAAGAGGGTGCGGAGGGAGGGAGGGAGGATGATGGGTAGGTGTTTATCTCTTTCCCTCTTCTTCTCTCAGGTGACAGTCTTCTCTCTTCGGCAGCGTCTCTTCTCTCTTCGGCGGCGTCTCCTCTTCTCTCTTCGGCAGCTTCTCGTCTTCTCTCTTCGGCGGCGGTCCTCTTCTGCTCTCCTCTCATGAAAAAAAGAAAATGTGTATTAAATATAATGTGTATTAAATATGTGTATAATAATATAATAATGAAGCTGCAACATTTATTTGTTAAGTGATACAAAATTGTATTTTACCAACAATACGCAATAAATTTATTAATAAATGATATATTGCTATTTAATTTGACTACCCTGAAACCCAAATTAAAACTCAAAATGAAAGCTGGGGCAGCCAATAAATAATTCAACATTTAACCAACAAGTAAACAAATGCGTTTTGACAAATTTTGTATTTACGTTAAGCACATTTGAGGTTGCATCATTTATTAAAAAACTCCTCAAGTTATGGAAATTGTATCATATTATTTCTTTGTAAATGAACTGCTAAACCATTGATTTCAATAACAAAACTGGGTATCTTATTTATAAGCCTACTTTAAGCAACACCAATACCTTATAATCATCCCACAAAATTACTAATTCTTTAAGAGAAAAATCAAAGAGAATGCTGTATTAAAGGAAACTTACTCTGGAAGCTTTTTTGTACAAATTAAATGAATGAGGTATTGTTTCTATTCTATAAAATATGCAAAAATTTCAAACAGAAAAAGTATTTTTGACAGGTTAATGCAATACAAAGATAATTGAAATTAAACTTACTGATTAAACAGAAATTGATAACAGAATTATAAGCATTTCTCATAGAAAAGCAATGGACTCACAAATGAGGTGTCAGTTACACTCACGTTTAATAAAAACATTGAATAATTTTCAAAATGAATCCTTGAGTAATTTTTCACATGGAAAAAACCATAGGTGAACAAAATTATTTGGTGATGTGGATAGCAAATAACTGATACGAGATCAAAATTACTATGTAATGCTGGCGTTACTGTCAATATTTACAAGAAAATTTGTTTAAAAACTGGTGCAAGATGATGATAGAATAATTTTAATCGTGATTAAAATTACTCTTAGCGGCATAGGTGTCACTCAACAATTACAAATTTTGATTATAACACTTAGCAACGTACTTTAACATTCAGTCAATCATAATATCTTTTTATGAAGAAATGTTTCAAACCAAAGTTGTAGAAAATTGTGTCTACCTCTTTGATCATGACAAATATTTACATTAATGAAGTTCTAATGGAGATATTTGGGAAAAAACGGAAATATATCAAGAGCAACTTCCAGTTGACCAATTTCAGTCAAAATCTAATCAGTCCTCGATTTTATAATTTAACTCTTAATTATAAAGTTGGTTTGATTTGCTTAGCACCAGGCATATTTGAAAGAAAAACTATCCAGGACTACTGCAATATTAATAATAAGATTCACTGCTAGGTTTTACAAAAATGGTTCATCAAATTATAAACTGAATTTAAACCTCAACTATAACAAAGGTTATTTTTGTTATCGGTTAAAACAAATGTCATTATTTTGGATGCCATTATGATCAAATTCCAAGTATAAATATCCATCATAAACCATGTATCTGGTACTTAGGAAAGATATGATGTAGAGCGTGACAAAGATAATAGCAACAAACGATAGCTTGATGGCAATAAAGCTAAAAGCAGTCCCAGTAGACATGTTGATAATCCAGGTGTGTGTGTGTATATAGAATTATAGAATTCTGTGTTAATAATGCCCTCGTAGTGACTAATACATGGCTCAAAAAACATAAAAAAAGGCTGTACACATGGAAAAGCCCAGGAGATAGAATGAGATGCCATATACCGTATATAGCCGAATATAAGACGACTCTGATTATAAGACGACCCCCCATTTTGAACTCCTAATAAAAGGAAAAAATTTATTATGCACAGAATGACAGAGATTGAGTATATTATTGACTAATAAACATCGAACCAATTGAAATAAGCAATTTTGTAGTGTTAGTTGGCATATACAGTTGCTTTCCTTCAAGTGTCTATCAACAACTGATTTTAACTTCTTACAGGACCTACTATAAAGGCGACGTCAATGCAAGATTTACTTAGATTATCAATGAAGAGAAGATAACAATAACGCTTTTCTTTCATCTATTTGAAGGTTTTATTGCCCTTAAATGAATCGGAGGCAACAATGAGAGTCTCCTTGGCAACGCCCGGAATAAGTACGAAAAACCCTAAATATTTCGAAAAAGAATGCATATTTCTGAAAAATTCGAACGTGTAACATGTAAATGTCGAAAGAATAAGATACTATAGACGCCGCATTCGGCCATTATAAAAATAAAAAAGATTTCATTAACATCTGCTACCATGTAGAAGATTTTAAAATTAAAGCTGAATCTACCAAAAGAAAAACTACCACCTGGTATCATTTACAGATGCAATGAAAAAGGTTGGATGACTAGTGACTTGATGATGCAGTGGTTGAGTGAAGCGTGGGATAAATGACCTGGTGTTCTTTTAAAGATGACATCAATGCTAGTTCTTCATGGTTTTTGAGGACATCTTACGGATAATGTGAAATCCAAAATATCACACCTCAACACTGATCTGGTTATCATACCAGGAGGCTTGACATCCCAACTACAAGTGCTCGACGTGGTCATCAATAAGCCATTTAAAGATCATCTACGGCACGTTTATGGGGAATGGTTGCTGTCAGGGAATTGCCCTCTGACTCCAGCAGGTAAAATGAAAAAACCAACAGAGGCTCTACTGGAAAAATGGATTAAGACTGCATGGGACAGTACCTCACCAGCATCAATAGTCCATGCATTTAAGAAGTGTTGTGTTTCTAACAGTTTGGATGGATCAGAAGATGACATTCTGTGGGAGTAGGAAGATGACGCAGCTATTGCAGATTCCTCCAGTAGTGAAAGTGAAAGTGAAAATAACAAATAAAATGTGCTAATGAGGGATAATTTGCATGAGAGATTCTAATGTTCCAAAATATTCAATTGAAAATTCCAATCAAAGTTGCTTATTTCAATTGGTTCAAAGTTCATTAGTCAATGGTATAATAAACCTCTGTCATTGTGTGCATAATAAATTTTTTTCCTTTTATTAGGAGTTCAAAATAGGGGGTCATCCTATAATCAGAGTCGTCTTATATTCGGGTATATACAGTATTTGTATGCCCTATTGTGATGAGACTGGTTGGAAAAATAAAAACAGAAAAAGTGCAAACGGGTTTTCATGCCAGACTTTACCAGTCACCAGCTATAATGTTATTTTTACATTAAAATAAGCATTATTTTAAAGCCAGTAAAAAAGAGCTTTTAAAAATACAAAAAAACAAATTAATAGCAATAGATGTAATTATTAAGTCTAATCAATCCATAAAAATTTATAATAAAAATGAGCATAACATAATGCAATTTCTATTTGATACAACTAATATGGATTTCCAATTGTGTTATTTAAGCGATGGTATCATGCTGCCAATGCATGGGAAATCCCAAATTATAGCCAAGGATATCTCATATTTATATTTCAATATTACAGCACAGATTCAAAATGAAATTGTTTACTTTGATATTTCAAGTCAATAAATTTTTAACTCTTTTGAAAAGCACTGCTTAGTGGAAACAAAGTAAATAACTCAAACAAAAAAAAACATTAAACTTGTCTCAATTCCTTACAGAAGATTTGTTGATCTACAGAAGTTGTGACTGAGAGGACTATAGGCGCAATCACCTAATTTGAATAACACCTCTATCTCTCCCTCCCCCTCTCACTTGAGAAGTTTTTTGGTTTCCCCTGGAGGCTTGAGTTTATGTAAACATATTACTGAAAGAAACAACCTACGTCAATTCTTACTCAAACATATTTGTGAAGTAGACACGACCTAAGTTGGAAGCAGGGGATATCCCTTTAGGAAAGGTTTGGCCAACCTTTATGCCTCTCTGTCTCGTATTAGACATTCAACAATCCTTGCAAAATGCATAGAATTACAGACTATGGTCCATCTAAGGCTAAAAAGTAAATGTACTCAGGATGCAAATAATAGTGAGGAATTTGTTAGCTTAATATTTGATTGGGTAATGAAGGTATGTGTGCAAAATATACCTATATCGGGACTAATTTTGCAGCAGTTTGCAAGAGACATGGCAATAAAGCTAGGAACAGATAATTTTCAGGTCTCTAATGGATGGCTTCAAAAATTTAAAACCATGTAGAATTTAGCCACACTATAAATGTCTGGCTAGCATCTGTTAATGAAATTGTTATAGAGAAATGGAAAACGCAATTAGCAGCTCTAGCAGATATTACTTTTGAAGAGTCTAGTTTTATTTTAGAGCATGAGAGTGAAGATGAATGTGACAATGATGATGCAGAACTTATTCAACCCAGAAACAGTGAAGTAAATGCTACACTTGAAATATAAGAACGGTACTTTTCGTGTTCCGAAGAAAGTATTGATTATTTAAAGCTTTTACGTGAGGTTGAATCTGCAGTAGCAAATGAAATGAGGAGGAATTCAAGGAAATTAACATTGGAAAGATTTTTTCAAAGAAAATGAAATAAAATATTACTTGTGCTTGATCAGCAATGTATCTCATATTGAAGTACCAAGATGTTTTGATTTTAGAATATATATTGCAATGCAAATATTTTACAATTTCATTTACTCAAATATGTTTGACTTATTATTTCGTCTTGTATTAACAAAGCATGTAAATAAATATGTTTAAATATAAACTTGTTGTTCTATACCTGAATACAGGCGACTCCCGAGTCTCGTTGGGGATGCGTTCCTGAAAACGTGTTCGAATCTCGAATATTCGAGTATCGAACGCCGTTTTCCCATATACAGTAAAACCTCTATCTAGTGAACCTCCGTTTATCGTAAACCTCCGTATTTCGTAATATCTTTTGGGTCCCGCCAAAACTGTATGTTACGGTATAGACAAACCTCTTAATATCGTACCTCCGTATTTTCGTAATTCTCCGTATATCGTAATGGGAAAATGCACCCCTGATAAAAAACAACCTCCCTATAGTAATATAGTAAAATAATGTATTCCTGTTTACGGATAAAATAATTAAGCTAGTTTGCAATGAAAATTTGCATGTGAATAACCAAAAGAAATCAGTCGATGGTATATGCATACGTACGTACAAGGTTATCCCGTTGAAGCAACCACCGTAGTGGCCTCTCGAAAAAGTCGCCAAAATATTATCATAATGCAACAAATATGCACAATTTAAGTTGAAGTTAGGTTGCGTAGTTTATTACCTTTGCCAGGCCCTACGAGTTCAACTCGCTCAGATTTACGGTCCCCTTCTAAAAGGAAACAACGGCAAGCACCAATAGTCAATTCTTCCGTGATTCTCAAGTTACACATCACTGCTACTTATGTACGTATCAATTTTAATCACTCGTGAAAAGTGTCACGAGAATATTATTACAATGTTGCAAAGATATATCATTTAAACGTAAATTAATTCTCGATCCTCAGCTAACACACCATTGCTACGTATTTATTAATTTTCACGGCCTTTGAAAAGAGCCCTGAAAATATTACTACAGTGTTGCAAAGGCATTTAATTGTCAATTCTTTCGTGACCCTCATGTTACTTTTACTGCCTCTGAAAAACCCACGAATATATAACTGTAACATTGCAAAGACAATATTTAAGTCAATTCTTTCGCGGTCCTGAGTTTAACAACGCACCACTGCTACGTACGTATCACTTTTTACCACATCTGAAAAGAACCGTGAATACATGACTATAATGTTTCATAGACATAATATTTAAGATAGGTACTGCTTCTGCTGCGAAGATTTCTCGCCTGGTGAATCCCCTCACACGTCCCGGTTTATCCCCTCAAGCAGGCGTCCAGCTATACGCCGGTATACGTCAAGTTTCTATGAACGTGTAGTGCTTATGTTTGTCTAATACGAGGAGCTTGTCAAAATTACTGGTTATACCACATTGATTTGTTTCATTAAGCTATAGTGGATACATATTCTACAAATACGTGTTTTTTAACGTTAATTTTGTCCTTAATCACGTGAGTATATTATTTATTATATCACAACTTTCATGTAATTATTAACGCATTAATTTTCCGATTATAATTAAAGTTTGTTAGGTGTATAACAATATACTTCAGTATGCCTTGTATAATATTAAGTGCAATATTTACAAATAATACACAAGTAATTAATGAATATGTTTATGAATAAATTAATTTTAGACCCATAATTAAAGTGACCAGACGTACTGATTTAATGAGTACAGTACTGATTTTAGAGATTGTGTACTGATTTCAAATATGTACTGAATTTTGTACTGAATTATAAAGTTGTACTGATTGTAAAATAAGAAAAAATCTATAATTATTTAGTTCGTTTACTGTCGGATTGACGGTTGAGGTGGCTCGGGTGTGATGTTGCCAGGATGTGTAAAGAGGACTTGCCGCACATCCACCTATGATTGGCTGTGAGGGAGGCGAGTTTTTCAGTCTTTCCTTCCAAACCCCCACCCCTTATCTACAACTAACAATAAGTCTCAATTCCAAAGTAATGTCGTCCAGACAATAGTAATTATGGTTGTGTATGTCATGTGAGTAGTATAATATTTTAATGCTGTTTAGTAAAGTAACATTATTCTCAGAATAGATTATTAATATTCTTATTTAATTATATTTAAAGATCCTGCCATAAATAGAAGAAAAAACATTTTCTGATCGACTTCAGCAAGAGTATGCGATATATATATATATATATAACAATAGTGTTATATACCTATGTATACTGTATAAAATTTCAATATATAAAGTATTATATTGAAATGTAGTTTTCTGTCATGGATATAAGAAATTTTAAAAATGTACTGATTTTACATCTAGAAAATCTGGTCACTAAGTATACTGTATAAAATTTCAATATATAAAGTATTACACTGAAATGTAGTTTTCTTTCATGGATAGGTATAAGAAATAAAAAAATGTAGGTACCTACTGATTTTACATTAGAAAATCTGGTAGTTTTCTTTCATGAATATAAAAAATGTACTGATTTGACATCTAGAAAATCTGGTCACTTTACCCATAATGGACATGGTAAATCATAGAAAAAGACGGCTGCTGAAAATAGAAATGATGTTAGCAATTTTCCAAGCCATTGATGAGGGGAAAAGAAAAATAGATGTGGCAGAAACCTTTGTCATACCACCGTCGACTCTAACATCTATTTTAAATAAACGTAAAGAAACTGAAGTAGCAGCACATCAAGGTTTCATCAATAAAAGATCTCGGGCAGTGAAAAATGAAGAATTAGATAAATGTGTGTTTGATTGGTTGATGGAAGCTAGAGCCAGAAGCATACCTATATCTGGGCCTATTCTACAACAGAAGGCTAGGGAAATGGCATTGAAAATGGGAATAGATGACTTTCAAGGGTCAAATGGATGGCTACAGAAGTTTAAAGTGCACTGAAACCTAAGAACTTTTAAAATGTGTGGGGAAGAAGCTTCTGTAAGTACAATTGTGGTAGAAGAGTGGAAAAACACTCTGCAAACAATTTTAGTGAGTTATGATCCTAAAGACATTTTCAATGCAGATGAAGCTGGATTTTTTTATAACTTACTCCCAGATAGAACTATTGCAGTTTAAGGAGAACCCTGCCATGGAGGGAAAAAAAGCAAGGAGAGATTTACGGTGCTTTTCTGTACCAATGCAGATGGCACTGAGAAATTAGAGCCACTTGTGATTGGGAAATATAAAAAACCCAGATGTTTTAAGAATATAAAAAAACTTCCCTGTTTATACAGAAATTCTAAAAAGTTATGGATAACTGCAGCTTTATTTAGTGAGTGGCTAAGCATGCTTGATGCAAAGATGGGCATAAAGAACAGAAAAATAGTTCTTTTTCTGGATCAGTGCACTGCTCATAAAGTTGAGGGGATCGTGTTGCGACATGTTAAAATAATGTATTTTCCTCCAAATACCACAAGTAAACTGCAACCATTAGATCAGGGCATAATTTCTAGTGTTAAGAGAAATTACAGACAGCAGTTGGTGCTCTATATTTTAAGAAATGTGGATGAAACAAATGATCTTACAAAATGTAAATGGAATATATTGCAGGCCATGCATAGGCTCTGCCTATCATGGAATTATGTTCAATCAGCCTCTATTAATAAATGCTTCATAAAGGCAGGATTTATGAGGACAACATATGAGGAAGATGAAGTATCAGATGATGAACCTTTGGAATGGGATGAAATCAATAAAATAATTCATCTTCAAACATCATTTAATGATTTTGTTAATGTTGACACTTTCCTATTAACTTGTGCACCGAGGGAGAAATGGTAGAAGAAACGGAGATGGAAGTTGAAAGGGAGACTATAGCAGAGACTAATAAGGAAGAAGAAGAAAATGATGAAGAGGAAATAATTCCATCTCCAAAAAAGAGTGAAGTGCAAGAGGCTTTGAGTGTGCTAGAAAGATTTTTTATGAATATGGAGGATTGCAGTGGTGATAATCTCTTGCTACTAAATAAAATAGAAAATGTTGTATCCAATGAATTTAAGAAAAAGATGACACAGACTGAAATTACCAGCTTTTTTCCAGTAAACAATAGGTGGAGTACATATTCATTTTTTGTTCAGTTAGGTTGGTATTTATATTATAAATATATTAAATTTATGTTGTGTATATATAAATATACTAATATAGTAATTAAAAAGACAATAGTACTTTTAATTACCAGTTTGTGCATTTATGAATAATAATATCTTACGGTAAACCTCTTTATAGTGAACCTCCATTCATCAAAATGCCTAAAAATCTGGTCCCTTCCATTTCGATATATAGAGGTTTTACTGTATTTGCATGTTATAATCAGGGGATACGTTCCCGCATCTCGGGAATAAGTCTCCCCCCACATTCTATAAAGAAAAAATATCACTACTAATATGTTAATACAACAATATTAAGTTATGAATAAATTATATAATAAATATTTTAAATGTTTAACTTATTTTTTGCACTAAAAAGGAAAAAATAAATTTGTGTTTCAAACTTTACAGATAGCCCGAACCGGATCGCACGAGTCGTTTGTTACAAACGACTCACGTGAGCTGGATAACATACCCTCATACATCTATATATACATACAACTATTTATCATAGTGAAATTAATATAAAAGCTATTAAAAATGCACAAAATAACTTAAGAATAAAGAAACAAAATTAAAAATATTTTCATACCTTAAATCTTTTTCAACTGCGCTTACTGGACTTGGTTTAATAATTGAAAAGTTGGAAGAAGAGGAGCTATTGAGTGGGGAACTGTTTATTGTTGTTATCAAATTATCTGAATTTATCACATTCTAGAATTTTCTCCTTCTGTTTCACATAAGTGCTAATAGTTGACACATTCCCAAGATCATGCGATTTCAGTATGGCTTTCAGTACGTGTTTCTGACACTGATCATCTACCAAAAGTTTTTCCATTTTAGGAATCACAACACCGCGCCTAGAACTGTTTATTGTTGTTATCAAATTACGTGAATTTATCACATCTAGAATTTTCCCCTTCTGTTTCACATAAGTGCTAATAGTTGAAGGACACATTCCTAACAATCGTGTGATTTCAGCTTGGCTTTCACCTTTCTCAACACGTTTTAAAATTTCTAATTTCAATTCATAACTATGTCTTATGCCCTCATTTATTTGATTTCCTTACATTATCACTATTACATTTCCTTTTAGATGCCATGTCAAGTGATAAATTTATAAATAAATCAATTAAATAATTCAAACAAAAAACATTAAACTTGTCTCAATTCCTTACAGAAGATTTGTTGATCTACAGAAGTTGCGTGTCTGAGAGGACGAGGCGCAGTGGCGTACTGATAGCCCCTGCAACCCCTGCAAAGGGAGGCCCGAGATTTAGGGGGCCCCCAATCGTTCAAACCGTACTGACTAAGATATCCACAGGGGGCCCCCATATTATTTGCTGCGGCACCCCCCCCCTCCCTGATTTTCAGGTATGCCATGGATAGGTGCAATCATTTCCTTTGAATACCACCTCTCTCTCTCCCTCACTTGAGAAGTTTTTTGGTTTCCCCTGGAGCCTTGAGTTTATGTAAACATATTATTGCAAAAAACAACCTATGTCAATTCTTACTCAAACATATTTGTGAAGTGGACACGACCTAAGCTGGAAGCAGGGAATATCCCTTTAGGAAAGGTTTGGCCAACCTTTATGACTCTCCGTCTCATATTATGGTTCAGCCATCGTTAATATTAGTTCAAAAGATGTTGGCTGTCCTTACACTTCTGGATTTAATGAGAAAACCCCGACTACAGAACAAGTCAGTGAATCAGTAGCCAGGTATTCAGTAAAGAATTGTGAGTGAAAGTGCAGATGTCTCTTTTGGCGGTATTCGGAAGATACAGTAGCGGTTAATAAGTAATCTCTTTATATATTTTTCTATTCTGGGCAGAAAAGGGAGGGGTGGGAGCTGGCTATATTTTCATTAGGAAGAACTCTTATGTTTGTTTGTATATGGAGAGCTTGTGATTCACTCTTTTGCAGTTCCTATTTATGATCAGTTTCTCCTTACATAATTTCCTTATTCATGGTTGAAAATTGAATTAATTAAAAAGATCATTTAACACCCTTAAAAGAGTTAAAAGTTATTTGCATTTGGCTATATCTCAAGAGCATTTAACGAGATCAGCAATTCTAGTGATTGAAAGTTCTGCATTGCAAGATGTAAATTATGACAAGTTAATCGATGAATTTGTGCACAAGAAATGTCAAAGAAAACAAATTTAATGATCTAATCTAGGTAGATTTAACATATTTCAGCAACTTTATTAAACAAGTTTAAATGGAACTCATTTCTTAGTTAATTCAAGCAAAATTTTAACGAAACCCAGCTTCCTACTTTCTCATGCTATTGCAAATATTATATTGTGTCTACACATCAGATTCTTATCGACAGTTTTTTCAAAGCTAAAACAGTTAATTAAAATTGACCTTCCCATTTTTGATTTGATCAACATTCTTTGAATAAAATCATATTTATCTACTGTTTTCAACATATATACATAGACACATGAATTGAAGTTAATATAAAACTTATTAATAATTACTAAAAAATAATATAAATTCACACAAATTTTCTAGGGGCAATGGCTGATAACAGCAAGCACCAACAGATTACAAATCAGAAAAAACTGGAAATACTGCATGCTGTCGACCAGGTTATGAAGAAGAAACAAGTTGCTGAGAAATTTGGGATTCTAGTCTCTAGACATTCACCAATCCTTGCAAAACGCATAGAATTACAGACTATGTTCCATCTAAGGCCGAAAAGTAAACGTACTCAGGATGCACTTTAATACATTTTTTAAAACTTTCTATGCCAATACAGTTGATTCATAATGCAGAATAAATTTAAAATTCACCAACAAGCATTATTAAATTTAAGTTACAGGTCTATGCATAAACAGCTGTAAATAATTTCACTTAAAATATGTGATGCAGATACTGAAAATATTTAAAGCATAAATTGGTACATTTCGCACCAAAAAGCCAAAATATTACATATTACAGGATTTTACAGGATATTTCGATGTCAGCAACCAGATTTGAAATAAAAAATTGTTGGTAGCCCTGATCTAGATATAATCAAATAATTTACATTTAGGTAAATTTAAAGAATCTTTTCTCAGAAAAACATAAAGTCAAAATCTTTGTTCACATAAATTAAAATTTAGCAAAAAGAAAAATTGAGTATTAAATTAAATATGGTGCAAATCATTTAGTGAAAAGTATTTCAAACAATAGCCAGGTAAGGGTTAATTCATCTCAATCATAACTCAACCAACAGGAGGCATTAACACTATAATAAGAGAAATTTAAAATTAAAAAATAACTTTAAAATTGAAATCAGAATAACTACCCTCCAGTTATCAATGATAACAAGTAGAATTGAATGAGCTTTCCACAATATAGGTATAAGCGAAAAACTTCATAATACCACTTTAATTGCTCCTCTACAGAAACCTCACCCAATCTCTCAAATTACGCTCTCTCTCTCTGCATTACTCTTTTGAGAGCCAGTCAGCTGTATACAAAAATTAATATTTTGTATGAGAATCAATTATCAAATTTACACTGCTTTCTATTTTTTCTGTGATATAACTGGCTCTGACAAAAACAGCAAGTAAACTAATTTATTCAACATGTAAAGATGATATTTTCCAATATGCGCTTAATTAACCACCATTTAGGGAAATTAATATAACACTGCATTTTCTAAGAAGATTAAAAGGCAAGTTTTGTTACAGGGAATTTGGTTCTTTATTTTTAAAAAGTAAAACTTCTCAAATAATTTTTTTCCATGCAAAAGGATTTCCAATTGGCAATGTTTTGCCAAAAATACAGGCAATCTAGTGTTTTTTTACACAAGTAAAAATTACAGCTCTAATGTAAGTCTTGAAAGTTGGGTGAGATATAAATTATTTTCTGAAACTGCTAATAAACCTATGGTACTTACAATTGGTGAGCTTGGCACTCAAAAAGGTTTAAAATTCACAATGCGATTGTAACTGCTCCTGTGAACATGCCTCAGCATCTCAACTTAAGACTCTCTCCTTTATAAGTCCTTTATAATTCCTTCATAATTCCTAAACATCCTTGCATCCATATTAAAAAACGAGATTACAGTATCGAGATCCTATGAACTATTGGGTATAATATGGTTACTTTATGCATATCAGCTTATCCAAAATGAGAAAGAGGAAGTGGTGAAGGCAGCACTTATGCAGTTTACACCTTACATGTTGAATGACTATCAGGAAATGTGCTGAGTGATTTTCCTATGTTTCATGTACTTTAAATGCCGATTCGATAATAGAAATACAACAAACTTAAAGAAATTCAATTTTCCCTTGCACAGGACAAAAGAATAGCAACAATCAGTAAGCACCATTCATGCAACATAAGTGCTGTGAAGACTAATTGCAATAATATGTAAAAGATGTTTTTCTACTTCTCAATCTTTATAGTTAATGTTCAGGATTTATTTACCTCGAGTTCAAATTATTTTTTTCTAATACAGTAAAACTCGTTTATAATAATCACGCCTAAAACGAAATCTCGACTATAACGAAGAAATGTCTCGGTCCCTTGAACTTCTCCATAAGGGCATTGGTTAAGTTTCTCGGATGTAACGAACATATATTTTACGAATTCTCGGCTGTAAGAAACAAATGTTTGGTCCCGTGGCAAAAAATGCCCCAAATATAACGAATTTCGGTGAGCAGAGCGATAAGTAATGAATAGTTTCTGCCCGTTTACCTCACACTTGTTGGTAGAGGTCCCTTACCTCCCTCTACCCCTTCCATACGAATTTCCATGCTCCCTTTGTTTTGAAATTGATATTAAAATGTTAAATTTTTATGTAAATTAATGACCATAATATTAATTGGCCATTTAAAAAATCGTATGTAATAGCTATCGAACATTTTACATGCCGCCAAAAGTATCTCTTTGCATATTTAAGTATGGCATTGAAGTCTACTCACTGCAAATACAGTAAAATCTATGTTACCCAGCTATCTTGGGGAGTGTGGATAGTCGATTAGGAGAATTTGCTGGTTAGGGGAGCGTTTTTCGATTTTGACATCGCAAATTTAGCAAGAACCAAACAAAATTGGCCTTAGGTTCATTATCGTACTCCCCAAAAATAACTATGCATGGGTTTGCATTTTCCATTTTAATTCTTCCACACATAGATCTAGATACTATTTATCCATTCTTATTTCATATGTTGCTAAACTTACATGCAAAACAAAATACTATTGAGAAGTTAGGGCATCTGGGAAATTTAGGGAGTACGACAGTGAACCTGTTCCCAAAATTGAATTTATTGGATTATATCTTTCTTATGCTATGGCTTTTCTATTCGTCTGATCAGCTCCAGCTTTTGTGTTAGCGTTAAAACAACTTCTCTCCTGTCCCTTGCTTTTAGGTATTTATTTTGATGCCATATTCAATGGATGGGTAATTTTTTAAATACCTAATAAAAGTGATAAAACTGAAAATTGTAGAAGTACATCAAAACATCTAGACAATGCAAATGGCTTACGTAAACAAAAATGCCATGCTTACTCGGCAGCCACAGAAGTATACGGAGTAAATACGTAATATATACATCTTATATTTTAATAAATTTTAAAGTGGAAGTTGTGGTATTACACAAATACTATTCACCCAAAAATACATAAAAAAGAAAAAGAAATACAAAATGAATTGTATTTGTGTAATTGCCGGTATCTAAGGCTGGCCGGTTCTAAATAGCCGGATAGCACAGCTTTTACTGTATGTCTATGTGTTATATGGGATGTATAGACCAAAAACCATGTTTCTCGTATATAACGAAATCACGCTTATATTGAAGCAATGAGTCGGTCCCCTCAAATATGTAACAAACGAGTTTTACTGTATCTGTCATTCTATATTTTAATGGGTGCTACCAATGGTCCCTAGCTATACTATCTAGGCTCAGTAAAGAACTAAACAATTTCTAGTGTGTGAATATATTATACAGTATCACTAACAACTACAGTATTTCTTCTTAAATCCAGCATATTGCAAAATGCAATTTTATAATAAACTTTGTATACTGACAACAAACTGCGAGATCAAATACAAAGATACATGTTACAACAGACATTTTCTCACAAGACAATTTTGTTCTAATATTTTCAAATAATATGATACAATACTAATACCCAATTTTATAATGCACATTTTTGTCTTCATAATCATAAAATTATACTGGAATTAAATGCTGGAAAACAAATCTTTGATCAAAAATGTAATATGTCGCATTTTAATGTACTGAAAGTGTACCTATCTGCATTTATCATTGCTTTGCCTAACTCCTAATTACAGTAAAAGCCCATTCTAATGGCACCCATGGGACCAAAGCCGTGCCACTAAAGTGAATACATATACCAATATAACAAATGGTGCCACAAAATCACATTCCAATTACATTGATGATGCTGCTACTAATGTTCTTTATGGTATCTTAAAATGTTTATAAAATAACTTTAATGGCATTATTAATATTATGCATTATGTCACAAATGCTGACACCATGAACCAAAAGAGGAATTACTATAATATGTGGTTAAGGTTACAGAAGGTCAGTGTGACAACATCCGTCAGACAAATGGAAAATGTAATTTCATCGAAGATTCCATTATAGCGAGTTTGCCAGTATACCAGGTGCCGTTAAAATGAGCTATTACTATATATAACATAGATTTACAAGCTATTTACTGTACCAGTTGATCAAAACTATAAAATTTTCTATTTTTTTATTCCTCCTGTACGAATAAATAGATCAATAGGACACAAGGAAATATGATAAATAGGTACATCATTAAAATGGAAAGTTCATTCATTCTACTTTGTAACACAAACTGAAAACACCCACCTCTATTCTTCCTTGGTTGTACAAAAACAGGTTCACGCAGATCCAGGATATCAGCTGAGCGGTGAATTGCATGTTGAAAATGGTCCAGTAAGTACAACTTGGAGTTACACTTCTGAAACAACAACAGAACCATATGAGAAATCTTGCACCACAGGATGCCATGCTGACATTAATAAAATTAACTATAAATTCTTTAAATAAAACTCAAGTTATTAGTTCCTGAAAAATAGGTAAAGATAAAAGCAATTAAAAATTTATAATTTTTTAAAAATTTAATGTTTAACATATTGAACAAGTTTAAAATAAATCACATTTTTATTGTCCTCATAACAGTTACATGATAAAGAATATCTTTACCATCCACCAATTTAAATACTTTTATTGTTCTCTGTTCATCAACATTTCACGAAATGAAAATTTTCATATGTAATACCTCTTAATTTAAATGTTATGTCTTCTAAATATTTTATTACTATTTACATGGAATATTCAAAAAATTTATTTATTTCACTTAAAAGATTTCCTATTGACCACACTTGGCGCGATATCAATAATAAACGTGTAAATTAATCGTGTTTGGAAAATAAATTAAATCAAAAATATTTCAAAATAAGAATTTAACCATACTCATGTCTACCATCATTGAAATACTATCGTTCAAACTGTATGAGGTTATTTAAAAGTTGTTTGAAAAGTAAGAACAAGCGAGGTGCAAAAATGATGTATTCCTCTGAATCATCGCTTTATGGAAGGCAATTAATTAATTACAATCGACAAAAACTATGCTTAAAACCAATCACATTTTCAATTATAATAGACATAAAAAAACTCGCATGTCAAGTCTGAAACCTATGCACTACCTTTTCGGCAACAGTAGCCATAGCAGAACTTGTCTATCAAAAATGTACTACCAAATCCCGTCTCTTATAAATGGTCTCTTTGTCGTTCAAGAGAATATTTCATTTGACAAAACGAAACACCTTTTAATCAACGACAACCACAATGTGAACTAAAAATCGTGATAATAAATTGTACGACAACACACTAAACTTAATTACGTACAAATAGGAATAAAAGCGAAATATTAACACTTACAACTTTAATATAATTCCGGAAAATATTCTTTTCAACGACCAACCCATATCACAAAATGACGTCCATGCGCGATTGCAGTGACGTCAGCGGAGATTTTTGAAAACGTGTCAAGTCAAATGAGAGTATATTTTTTATATTTACTTGTACAAAATGATTTCCTAAATAAATATAACGGCCTTTAAAATTACTCCCGGAAACATATTTTGCTATTAATATAAGCCAGTAGCAAACATTTTTAATGAAAGTAAAATTATTCGCGGATAAACCTAATCATAAACATGATTTGCGTAAAAAGTCACGAAGTTGGGATGACAGAAAAAAAAGTAAAATTATTATTTTTGAAAAAAGAATACGAATTAATGCCGAATTAGCTTAAATATTTGATTTCAACTGCATAAAAACGAGAAATTTTAAAATTTATAATGGGAAATTTTATCTAGTATGGAAAGACTACAATTCACGCCGGTACAACTTTCGGTATTTCCTGGCTCGATTTTGAGGCTGCGGCAAAATAATGAACTACGAGCGCTACTGTCTATTACGGCCAGTTACAAACACGTCTGCTAGTGATTTAGTAGTTGTGAAGTTAGATATTTCGTCTTGAATTAATGAATAGGTTAATTTAAACGACCTGAAACTCTCATAGACGATAAAAAGACTTTACATTTGTCCATTAGTAATTTAGTCTTCCGTCATAACGTAAGTTATTGCCGTATGCAGATGATCGTTGAAAGTGCCTTTGAGTACTTTATTTTTCATTCTGCATGGCTTTCTCTCACTTGAAATTATTTGCAGACCATTCGGCATTTATTCCAAAAACCAACATTCCTAACAATAATACGAAATGACTGAAAAACTCAAGCTAGTTTCCTTAATTTTGGTGAAGTTACCGCAAAAAATTAAACACAGAAAAGACAGATTTTTAGACTATTGGAATTGCTGCAAGGCGTCGTTACTGTTAAGTTACACTAAAATAAGTCTACAATAAGTTTTACACATTAGATTAAAAGTAAACTAAAGGAAGGCTTGACCGTCTCATATACAAAAAAGAAAATTCAAAACAACATATTATAAAACAATCATTTTATTGGGGTCGTCTTACATAAATTTGAATTGTCAATCGCTGCTTCTCGATTCCTCTGCCAGGTCCATTGCCACATTCTAATACTTAAATAATATTTGAGACTCCAAGCCAGTACCTCTTCCTTATGGTCTGCACAGCCAAAACTAAGTGGAGCGGAGTCCAACACTTCATCCACTGAACACATCAGCTTTGGTGACGTTTTTCAAAACACTCTTCCACATATTGAATAAATTTTAAAAAATTTAAATTTGGATGAATGAGCTTCCCCCTAGTCTTCATGTTAACAAGTTCTGCACCATACTTACTACATCCGAGGAAGCAATGGCAGCCCGGAAAACAACAGTTGCTGTGCTTTAAGATTTGCTTGCGCAAATAGCCGATTACATAATAAATTATGCAGTCAATAACAGGAGCAATTGAGTAATCATGCTCAATTCATCTTCTTTTTCTACTATGCCATCTAATCTTGCTTCTAATTCTTCTACCAGTTAAACAGTACTTTCATCCTTAGTATATATATTTTTTAAGTCACTTATTTTTAAAAGTGGTTCCACTGGTGCATTATAATATATATTTATTTGTCATTAGATGGCATTAACCACAATAGACATCATCAAAAGAGGAAATATATATATACATACATAGAGCAAAATAGTCATAGAATATGTTACATAAAATAGAAATGGTAATAATAGCAAATATTAAATCAAAAATTCAGAAGGAAATATCTATATTGGAATCAAGATATGCTTGAATAGAAAGGTTTCGATACAAACCATTTATAAAGTACAGCCATGGTACAGCTTTAAACCTTAATATACTTACACGACTAGCTGTTTCTGGCAATTTATTAAATAACTTTACACCCATATATTTAAAAGACTGTTGCACTTTTGATAATCTATGAAATATAACATCAATTTTAGTTTTGTTTCTAGTATTATAATTATGTACATCGGATCTTAATGCTAAACTGTCAATGTCGTCTTTTATATACAACAGAATTAGAAACATATATTGATTATACACAGTCATGATACCACTAGCTACAAAAAGTGGTTTGCAGTGGTCTTTGACTGCTGCATTGTTAATTAATTGTCTTTAACCATGCAATTACCATATTTTGGAGCTTTTAAAATGCTATAAACTGACAGCATTTTATACAGATGAACTGCAGTATGAGCCATAGGGTGATCATTCACCCCTCCTGCTTGGCAAATTGTACCAAAGAATCTCTGTGAAAAAGGAAAAAATCAGTGAAATTTCTTAAGCATTATTTCTGATATTAAAAACACTATACCATATTTTTCAGTCCTTTTTCTCACCTCCAGAGAATCTTGACTGATTCTTCCAGTGAGAACATAATCCAACTGAAAATCCTTTAAGTACACAACCAATTCAATACACGATTTCAATGTTATCCGTAAACCCTTGTCTGTACTCATGGTTAGGAAGTGAGAGCTATTTATTCGCCCTTCTTTTTTTCTCTTTTCCCCAGCTGTCAAGCCAACTCAACGACTCTTATAAAACCTAGAATGGATATGTGGGCTAATGATAAGAGTGCTATGAATTCTAAGTTATATAAGATACTGTATGCACAACTTGAAACATCTTTCCCTAAAAGAGCATCACTTAGCTTTTTATTTATAACATCTATAGATTTTTTATGCTACTCTGCATTAACTTACAGAAATACTCACCAAGAAGTCAGCAGAGTCCACATGAACTCCTTGCTGAACATTTTTCCTGTTTAGGGCATCAAACTATCATTTACTCGTTTACAAAAATCTGTACTACCAGAAACATCCAGCAGACCAGGGACATGATGGTGTCGGTAGAATTTCAACCCAGTAACTACAGAATTGCTAAAAATCTAAGAGAAATTGATTATAGGCAATTAATTCGTAAAAGTATTTTATATAGTGATTAATTTCCAAGGCAGATAGCAAATATTACACAACATTAGAGTAATTAGGATTAACATTCAGTTATATAAATATTTGTACCTGGGTAGCTCGCTTCACTCTCATCTTCATTAGGTTGGAAAGAAATAAATGATTTGCAGTTATTTTTGGGCATACTCTTAACTCACCAGCAAGTTTTCTGTCATGTTCATGCAAAATAACAAAATGATCCCACTTCACTGGCATTACATTTGGGTGAACCTGAAATAAAATCAAAGACATTGAAAGCAATCACCTAAAAGAACTAAATATACATAACACCTTGGGAGAGAAAACGAATTAACTGAAAATGTGGATAACAAAAATTGTGGAATACTGTTCATTGATACTTCAGAAAATATATTTCATAATAACATAACTCACTTGTAATTGTTTGCTGCTAAAAAGCCTGTTCCTAATATTTTTTATTAAATGATGAGTATCTGCAAAGGCACAAATCCTGAATTTGGGATCCAGTGGGTGTTCAAATGAATTTCTTGTGTTGCCCATTTGTCCATATACACCCATGGAATCTCACATTCTTCTGTTTGTGGTTGCTCCATCAGATACAAAGCCATTGATTTTGGTTCCTGCATTTTACAAGAGAATTACAGCCTTTATTGCCAATTTTGCTAGCATGTCTCCTTTTACTGGTCCATTTGAAGCAAATACTGCAATTGGCTGATTGTACGTATCAGCTAGAGGCTGGAACATGAAAACTAATACATTATTAGCCTTTTCTGACATACTACCAGCTTTTGGACCATCTTCACCAAAGTCTGTGAGTCCCATGTATGTCATAGTGGTGGATTAGACAGAGATACTCTCCCACACAGACATTTCATCCCACAGGAGAATGCCATGCCTCCTGAACGGTGGCTTTTGGTTTAACTTCCTCTTGAATAATTCAAAAAATTTCAAATCAAAGCCACATGAGGTGTCTATCAGCTGTAAATAATTACGAATAGTCCTTACACATGGTAAAGGTAAAATATTTTGTCTTCGAATGAAATCATATCCTGCAGATCTAATATGCATCAGCATGCAAATTAGCATCCAATCTTCTGAGTATCTCCTACCATTTGGGCCCCTCTTCTAAGATGCATTTATTATCTCCTGCAAGGCCAATACTTGCTCCTTTGGAATCTGTGTATAGGAGTTTAACATTGCCAGCAATAATTTATTTTCAATGTCCTTCATTTATTTGTGAGCCTCGTGCAGCTTTGCAATGCGCTCCTTAGCTCTTGACAATGACCTTATATTATTTTTTCTTTTTTTGATATTTATAAGGTAACCATTCTTTTGTCTACCTAATAAAGTAATGCATTCCTTCCTCTTGGCCCTCAAATTCTACTGAAGGAGAGTTCATTTCAACTGCTGGCAATGCTTGCACCGTTCTCCTTCTGCGATTATTAATTTTCAATTGATGTGTCTTAGATGACCCATGGAATCTACTTTGCCAACTTTGCACTGCTGGCTGTAAAACCCTGGATCCACATTCCCCTTGCATATTAATGCCTTATCAAATTTTTCCAAGACAGTTCTCAATTCTTCAATGCTCTGAAGATATTCTCTCTCCATGGAAAATTGCTCTTTCCTAAGAACTTTCATATGCACAGAGAAAGTCATTGTGCAATTTTCATTTAAACATACTTGTTTACCTAAAACAGGGACAACAGCACCATCTTTTCCCAGCACACTATTTAGCTGACTAAATATAACAGCTTTTGGCCCACACAGTGGAGTACTTCTAGCCCAAAACCCTGGAAGGGCAACAGTACCTGCATCATCATAAATTATATGGAATAAATCTATTTCACAAGGTTCCTCTGGTGACTCTTCATACAAAGATGATTCACTGGCACAGATTCCCGTATCAGTAGAATCATTTTCTGTCTCAACTCCTATTTTCAAAAGTTTTCTTGGAGAGGCACCTCTCATAAACTTATATGACGACTTCTGTGGTTTAGGTATTGACTTACTAATATAAGTCGGGCAACCTGGAAATAGCACTGGCACAGCATTCTCAGCAACTCTGGGAATTCGATATGGTGACTGTAAAAAGACATAATAATTATTAATTTTAGCTACAGGCAAGATTCACATAATTGAAAAGCTCATTAATGCAAGAATATATAGCTTCAAATAAAATAAATGAATATGATAACACTAGCAAACACACATTTTACCTCCAAAGTTAAAATCACAGTTTTTGGTTAATATTCATAAAAATATTTCGAAAATAATAATAAAATTCTGCTATCGCATCACAATTCCTAAATTTTGTTTTTTCCTACAATGTGTGTTACAAGTATTCAGTGGGAGGGAGATTGCTGAACAGTGACAATTTGTGACCAATTAACCAAAGCTATTCTATACAATAGGATCTGGAATGAAGTAAAGACATGTGCAACATTGTTTTTTCATATATAAACACAGCATCCCATCCTCCTCTTTTCCACTGTTCAAAATAGAAAATAAGCACTATCTTAATAATAATGTCAGGCACACAGGTCCTTACGAAGATTACTAATAACAACGTTTTTAAGGAGATGTTTGACGGAAACCGAAAAAACCGATTATTTATAAATAATTCCTAAATAATAACAGCTATGGAAAATTGTTTCAACTGAAAGTTGTAGTAAATTACATTCTCTATAATCTTTGTATAGAATCGTATATACAATAATGATGTTTTAATGGAGATATTTCGTCAAAACTGAATCGGGTTACGAATAAAGCTCGACTTCCGGTTAACAGTTATTGTCCAAAAACTAATCAGCTCTTCGTACTCATACCAAAGTGTTATATATGTAATTTGGTGTTAATATGGCAAGTGATTTTTGAGTTAGAGCGCCCACAATGGCATACATCCACACACACAAACACACACATAATTCCGAAAATAGTGTAAACGTGTACTAGGGACCTCAAAACGTGTATTTCCGATGCAATCTCGAAGTCAATTTTTTTGTGATCACAACAGTAAAAAATCTGATGTGGCCAAAACATGACTTTCTCCATATTTGGGGTATAGATATTTAAATTATTATGAAGAATATTACGAGGCAAATTTATTATTTCGTATCATAAAAGAAGACACGTCCTTGTTGCCGTAAATTACGTATATTTTGAATGTTTACAGAATTCACCGCTACATGGTGTTGGCGCTGTATACTGGTATTAAGATAAAGCGAAATATATCCGAAATGGATGGTTCTACGAAAATTAGTTTCAAAGAAAATTTGGAAGAAATATTATTCTCTACAACTTTGGTCCTTACGAAGATTACCAATAACGATGTTTTTAAGGAGATATTTAACGGAAACCGAAAAACCGGTTATTTATAAATAACTCCTATAGAAAATTGTTTAAAATGAAAACTGTAGGAAATAACATTCTCTATAACATTTGTATAGAATTGTATAAACAATAATGATGTTTTAACGAAGAAATATCGCAAAAACCGAATCGGGTTTCGAATAAACCTCGACTTCCGGTTATCCGTTATGGTCCAAAAACTAATCAGTTCTTTGTGCTCTTGTAAAAGTGTTACATATGAAGTTTGGTAACGATATGGCTTGTACTTTTTGAGTTAGAGCGCCCACAATAACATACACACACACACACAGACATCATTCCAAAAATAGTCTAAACGTGTTCTAGGGACCTCAAAACATGTATTTCCGTTGAAATCTTGAAGTCGATTTTTTTCATGAATTCAATACTTTCCCATTACTACGTATGGAGAAAGTAAAAAGTAAAAAGCAAAATATCTCCGAAATGGATGGTTCTACGAAACTTTCTTTCAAACAAAACTTGGAAGAAATATTATTCTCTACAACTTTGGTCCTCACGAAGATTACCAATAACGATGTTTTTAAGGAGAAAACTGAAAAACCGGTTATTTATAAATAACTCCTAAACAATAACTACAATAGAAAATTGTTTCAAATGTAAGTTGTAGGAAATTACATTCTCTATAACTTTTGTATAGAATTGTAAATACAATAATGATATTTTAACAAAGAAATATCGCAAAAACCGAATCGGGTTTCGAATAAACCTTGACTTCCGGTTACCCGTTATTGTCGAAAAACTAATCAGTTCTTAATGCTGATGTTAAAGTGTTATATATGAAGTTTGGTAACAATATGGCACGTACTTTTTGAGTTAGAGCGCCCACACTAACATACACTCACACACACACACACACACACACATCATTCCGAAAATAGTCTAAACATGTTCTAGGGACCGCAAAACATGTATTTCCGTTGAAATCTCGAAGTTGATTTTTTTCATGAATACAATACTTTCCCATTACTACGTATGGAGAAAGTAAAAAGATCATTCCGTTAATGCAATTGTTATGGGTAATGTCGAATATATCTTCAAGGTAACAATTGTATTAGGATAAATTTCTTCCAGTCCTAATTCTAAAATCTTTTCTACAATCCCAAAACTGCTTAGCTTAAAATTTCTCATTACATGCTAGAGTAATTTGACTTCAAATGCTGGATCTACTCCATCAATATCACTAACTCCATTTTCCCCAGTTAATATTTCTTCTAGCTCCTTAGAGTGTTTACTTATACTAACTTCATCTAAATTGAATAAAATTGGAAATATTAACTCCAATTCACTGTAAAGGCAGTACTTACGTGGCAAGGCACAGAAGACACAGAATCAATCAGGACGCGCGTTTTGACAGCAACGCTGTCTTCTTCAGCAATGTCATGGTGTGTAAGGTTGGAAGGAGTATTTATAATATTGTTGACCGTTAGATAAGTAGGGGAGGGGAAAGGGAAAGGTGTATCGATCATTAACTGAAATAAAGGGGAATGGGGGATAGGGCCTGGGTCATTATTCATTATCTTGTTTTGGTTTTGGTGTATGTAAAGGCTTTCATAGGAATCTAGTTTGTTTTCGTTGGTGACCGTTTTTAGAAGTTTTAAATTTTCGGTTGTGATAGGATGATGGCAGGTGTTAATAGGAGATGCCACACTGGACTTGTCTATTCTGTTGTTTCTGTAATGGGCTAAGTGTTCTTTGAAACGTGTTTTTAATTTCCTTTTCGTTTGTCCAATATAAATTTTGTCACACTTTTCACATTTGATTTGGTATATGCCTGATTTCTTGTGCGGAGGTATGCTGTCTTTAGGGTTTTTAATAAGATTTGACAATTTATTTTCATTAACAAAAACTGTGTGTAATCCGATTTCGGAGAAGATTTTTTGAAGTTTTTTTGTAGCATAAGGATAGTAAGGTAGCTTCATAAATTTTTTGTATTGGTGTCTTTGTTGTTGAGTGTTGTGCAGTTTCTAAGGTACAGTCTGTGTTGATGTTTTTTAAACATTTTATGAATGAGTTCTTGTTTAAAACCGTTCTGAATGGCTATGTGTTTTATATAGGATAATTCTTTGGAGAAATTTGTATTTGATAGTGGTGTGTTGAGTAATCGATGGACCATGGAATGAAAAGGTCCTAGTTTTTGTGAAATGTGATGTTGAGAACTCATGTGGATGTATGTGTTTGTATGTGTAGGTTTTCTGTAAATGTTGAAATGTAATTTGTTTTTCCTAGTTAGAAGAATGTCTAGGAAAGGTAGAGATTTTTTATTTTCTGTTTCATGTGTGAATTTAATGGTGTCAAACTGCTTGTTTAACAAGTTTAAGAATTCAACAATGTTTCCTTTCGATGTGTCAAAAATAGCAAAGATGTCATCTACATATATGAGCCAAACTTTTGGAAAATACGGAAAGGTTTCTTACAAATGCGTTCGAAATTAGTCATGAAGATTTCTGCTAATAAGGGAGATAAAGGGTTGCCCATGGTTGTGCCTTCTTTCTGTTGATAAAAAGAGTTGTTGACCTGAAAATATGTTTGTTGCATACAGAGGGAAGTTAGGCGGATGTATTCGTCCACAATCGGACCAGGAAGGTTTTTTTCTAGTAGTGAGTTTTTTAGAAATTTAGAAAATAAGCCAGATAAATTTGGCATAAAATTTTGGCTGGCAGTGGATGTAAGATCTAAATACATGCTCAATGGATTTCCATACCTTGGAAAAGACAAAAATCGTACTCCTGGTGACAGACTACCTGAAAAGGTTGTCATGCATCTACTAGAACCATTCTTGGACAAAGGAGGAAATGTGACAACAGACCACTTCTTTACTTCCTTGAAGCTTGGAGAAAGGCTGAAAGCAAGAAATACAATTCTCCTTGGAACAGTAAACAGAATAAGAAAAGAAGTGCCTAATATTGCTAGAAACTCAAAGGATACTTTGTACAGCACCGTGGTACTCCAGTGTCATTTGGGAACGCTGACGATTTACCAAGGAAAGAAATAAAATCGTGCTGATATTTAGTACTATGCACCCAACTGTAAACATAAATGAAACGAAAAAAAAAGATTACTAGAAACTGTCGAATACTACAACTCTACAAAGTATGGCATTGATGTTGTCGACCAGATGGTCCGATTTTATTCAACAAAGGTTTCCTCCCGTCGCTGGCCCATGCAAGTATTTTAGAATATTTTTGATCTGGCATTGATAAATTCATGGATTTTATTCAAAGAAGTGACAGGGAATAAAATCAGTCAAAGGGAATTTATCCTCCAAGTTGTGGAAGACCTTCGGAAAGAATAGGTGAATTCACGTCAAGTGAGAAGTTCTATTAGCCAAGAAATCGCTGAAGATGTGAAACTTACGATAAGATGTCAGTGCCAAATATTAGTTTCTTGCAAAAGAAATAAAACTATAAATGTGTGTTTAATTTGCAAAAAGGTTGTTTGCAGAAAATGCACTGAGAAAATTGTAAAGAAGTGCATATGTAAAAATTGCATGAAGTAAATTAATTCTTTTTCAAAGGAGCAAAATAAGATAACTTGTAATCATAAAATAAATGTTTAGAATATTAATTAAGTTGATTTGAATCGTGTAAATTTTCCTGCTTAAAAACTATGGAGAAATAACGAGCGGTCAAAATGACCGCCTTCGCCGTTCACGGGGGGTCGTCCGGTCCCGCCGTTCTAGTGTTAAACATTCATTTTCAAACTTAATTTCCTCTCAAGTTTCATCCTTACCATTGTCAAAACCTTTGACAAAATATTGCCCGTTAAAAAATGTGTTAAACTTAATTTCGAGGGACAATCTCATCATTAGTAAAGCTGACAAAGGTAGTTGTGTCGTGATCATGAATAGAATGGATTATCATAAAAAAGTTCTGGATTTCATTGCCAACAGTAACTGTATTTCCCTTAAGAAGGATCCCACCAGCACCTTCCATAGTAAAATTAAAAACGTAGTTCGCTCTTGTTCCTCTTTGTTTGACAAATCTTCCGCTACAAGAGCCTTTCAAATGAACCCTTTGTCTCCCCGTCTCTATGGGCTCCCAAAAATCCACAAGCCGGATATTCCCATTAGACCTGTGGTTTCTAGTGTATCTTCCCCGGCGCATAAACTGGCATTTTTAGCTAACAAACTGTTCCGTCAACATACTCGGTTTGTGCCAAAATATAGTGTTAAATATTCAATTGAACTCACTGAGAAACTCAAATCCGCGAAGATTTCTCCAAACACCAAGCTAGTGTCATTTGATGTGACTAACCTGTTCACCTGTGTTCTGATATCCGAAGTTACAAAAATGGCTAAAGACATCCTGCTCAATTCTGGAACTCCTCAAAACATTGTGAATGAACTGTGCAACTTATTAGAAGTCTCCATTTTGCAGAATTATTTCTGCTGTAATGACACTTATTATTTGCAACAAGAAGGTTTTGCAATGGATTCCCCTCTATCCCCCTTCTCGCCGATATATTTATGAACTCTATTGAGACGCTTTTGTTTGATTCAAATCATCCCCTTCACCATAATGTCTTTACGTGGTTTCGGTACGTTTCCGACATATTATGCATATGGAATGGGACACTTAGGCAACTGCTTTTGTTCTTCTCCTTTTTGAACTCCCTCCACCCCTCCTTAAAGTTTACCTATGAACTGGAACAGGATTCCGCCCTCAATTTCCTGGATCTCACCATTCATCGTCTCAATCATACTCTCGAGTTCGCCATATTCCACAAACCTACCTACACCGATCATGTTATTAACCGCACTTCTAAACACCACCCTGCACAGAAACATGCGTATTTCCATACCATGATTCATCGCCTTACTAGTATTCCTCTTTCCGCTCACAACTTTAATAAAGAATTGCGCATAATTAAGCAAATCGCGAAAGCCAACGGTTATCAAGACTCACTCATTGACAGACTTCTTTCTAGAAAACAAAGGAAAATCCTCCTTAGTAACATCTTTACCAACCTGACGACCCCTGATGACAAGAAGGCACGTTTGGTGCTGAATGCTATACACTGAAAATCTATCACTCATCTCCAATTCCTTTCCTAAAGATACACTAAAACCAGCTTTCTACAACAACAATTCAATTGGGATGTCATTAAACGGAAAAGATAAAATTGACCTTTTTTCTAAAAGTGGTGTTTATAAACTCTGCTGTGCAGATTGTGATGCTATCTACATCGGCCAGACAGGGAGAGTTTTTGATAGTGCAAGTGGCATGTCTGGGCAGAAAACCATGAAGACATCAACCTACAATGATTTGGACAAAGCAATGGTTTTGTGGTGTAACTAACAGAGAGCTGAGGGAATCCGTTTCAGGAGCTGTTTGTGCAGTGAAAGCAAAGTATTTTTTCGATGAATTGAAATTGAAAGGGGACTTTAATGCATCATGTGGGTGGTTGACAAGATTTAAGCAAAGGCACAGGATTCGTCAGATTGCTATCGAGGGAAGTCTCAGTTTCAACATTTCGTCAGTAACGAAGAATTCACATCAGAACAAATTTATAACGCTGATTAAACTGGTTTATACTGGAAGAGTCTACCACAAAAAAATTTAGCTCGTGAAAATGAACAAAGTGCTGCAGGGCATAAACTTCAGAAACAACGCCTAACAGTTTTGTGCTGTGGTAATGCCATCAGGTCTCATTTTTTGAAACCGTGTGTTATTGGAAATGCAAAGACACCTCGAGCTTTCTCAAAAGTTAAAGTTTTAACAAATTTACCTGTCGATTACTACAGTAATAAGTCAGCATGGATGGACAGAGAAATTTTTACGGACTGGTTTAAAACAAAATTCATTCCAGCAGTGCATCAACACTTAGAATCTTTAGATCTGCCACAAAAGGCGATTTTACTCTTCGACAATGCCCCCAGCCACCCAAATGAAGACACTTTAAAGTCCAAAGACAGAAATATATTTGTGAAGTACTTACCTCCAAATGTGACAGCTTTGATTCAGCCTATGGATCAAGGAGTGATACAAAGCATGAAAACAATTTATCGAAGAAACTTGCTGTTGAAGTTCATAAAGGAAGACGGTGATGATTTGCTGTTGTTTTGGTAAAAGCTAACTGTATTGGATGCTACTTATGAAATTTCTGCTGCTTGGAAAACAGTGAAAAGTTCGACATTAAAAAAATCATGGCAAAAAATTTTACAGGGAAACAACAAGGAATTTTTTGGTTATGAGGACAGTGGCGGTCGATAATTTGGACCAGAAAGATGACAACCTAATACCAGAGCAAAGTATCAGTCACAGCACTGCTTTAACTCACACCGAAGCTCCGCTGGATTATTTGGAGGGACAGTAAGAAAGTACCCTGGCTGAGAAAATAATGCTGAGAAATCTGCACAGCACCATTTTCCGAAAGGTTAACGAATTGAAAAAGCGAACTTCTTTACTATCGTATTTAAAATAAAATAGGAATAAATAAGTACATATTTTTCATTTCAATTTTTTTCGATAATCTTATTGTTTTAATACAGTAAAACCAGACACACTGAAACACAGCGTAGCTTATGAGCACGTTTAATCCCCGTAGGTTAACTGCAGCGCGTTAGACAGTCACTCAATACATAGCGCAAAGCACAGGAAAAGCAGCAAACAAGTGATATTGTTAACTTCGTTTTTTTTAATCAAGTGCGTGAAGTTTATCTTGTAACCGTATTCAAAAAATTTGTTGAATTGCCGCATGAATCTGGTTATTTGAACTGACGCTCAAAAGATCGCATTTGCCGTAAATTTCCGCTAATGCTCTCTTTACATTTCCGCAAGCACCACACAGCTGCCTGCATTGCCTTCAGAATGGTATTGGTTTAATTATTGTTCGATTTACATGATTTTCGACTTGCATGGGAATTTTGTGAACGAATTAACCTTGTTGGTCGTGGACTTACTGTATATCAAATGGATGTTAGATTAACCGGGATTAGTTTATTCCCTACCATCCTGGATATCTGGGAGTCTACTGTATTGCATTTTTCTTGTTTTTTCATATAATTTTTTTATTACCTAATTAATGAAATCAATATCTTTAAATGAATTAATGACTTTCTTCGATCATATCTAAAATAATGCATCATTGTATACACTAGGAATATTGTGCACTACTATGCATGCCAGTGTGGAGATCAAAACATCAAAAGCAGAAAATGTATAATACCATTCAAAAAACCAAGATTTCATATAAAATCTTTGTAACTGGTTATATATGAAGTAATTATTGTTCTAGGATTAAAATTGTGTAGTAAACAATTATTTTTTACTGTAAATATTTTTCTCAAATATAAATTGTTTTCTTAAATGTGTCACTGTAATTTTGCTAGTGTAAGCTTTTACTAAAAAATGTATATACCATCTTCTGTAAAACTTGCCATTGTGAATTTTTTTCAGTGTATTCATAATAAACCAGAAAATCAATATTTTTTTTTAAATAAAAGTTTACATTTGTTATTGGAAAATTATTTGTAAATTGACTACATTTCTTTAATTCCTGCAAACAATAGACTGTATTCAACATTTGTGGAAAAACTCAGAGTTAAATACTGATAACTAGGTGAGATATGAATTTATTTCTATAGCCTTGCAAAACAGGTAAAACACCCTTGGCACTTAGGTAGGATTGGGATTTTGTAGGTGCGTCGACAGCTAAGGTCATTTAGCACCTTACAGTACAGAATATTACATTTCATTTATTTAGCTAGAATGTCACGTTTATAATTAAAATTCAATGATACTTGTACAAGGTAACCGCAGTAATGAATACTGGAGTCAATGTTTAAAACCTGTGAAAGAGGCCAGCCTCCTTCAGGAAGGATAAAACTCTATCTACCCTTGAAGAATTGACACCAAGGATGTCATCTAAATCACCAGTGATAAGATATTTGCTGCGCAGATCAGAGTACTTACGACAGTCTGTCAGAAGGTGTCTTACAGTGACTAGAGAGTGGCAATCATCGCATTGAGGCGGTACCCGAGGGATGGAGAACAGGTACGAATGTGTCAGGGCACTGTGCCCAATCCTCAACCGAGTGATGACTACCTCCTCTCTTCTACTGTTTCTGACAGATGACGCCCAGTGCCTTGTGTCATTCTTGATCAGACGCAGCTTGTCCTCTTTCATAGAATGCCATGAAAGGTGCCAATCCTTCAGAGTTGAGCTCCTGAATGCGGCCCGTAGGTCTCCCGAGACGACGGCATCCCTATCGATCTCGGGTTTGCCGAGAGCTTCCTTGGCTGCTTTATCAGCAGCCTCATTGCCTGCTATTCCTACATGGCCGGGGACCCACATGAATTTAACATGGGTCCCTCTTTCCTCAAGGTGAGTCAAAGAGATCTGTACAGCCTTAACTAATGGGTGTACAGGATCGTAGCAGGCAATGGCTTTAAGTGCACTCATTGAGTCGGAGCAAACCAGGATCGGTTTGTCATGACAATCAATGCCATCCAGGGCGAGCTTTATGGATGTAAGCTCCGCTGTATATACACTACACATTGGATGTAGCTTAGCCCCAAAGGATCTGTGAGAGGTGACAAAAGCACAGGCGCACTCTCTCTCGGACTTCGACCCGTCTGTAAAGATGACTTCGAAGTCCGGACATTGGTGTAAGACCTCGGCAAAGGAGGACCTGAGCTCGGCAGGGACTGAATCTTCTTTCGATCTACCTGCTATTATGAAAGAGATGTCCGGCCGAGGGATGTGCCATGGAGGAACGCGAGAGGAGCATATTCTGGACACAGTAGGGAGTGTAAAATCAATTTTCTCTATAAAATTATAAAATCGAACACACAGCGGCTTAGTTGCACGTGGTCTCATGTTAAAAACATTCAATAAATTATGGTTAAAAACTATTTTAAAACACGGGTGCGACGGAAGCGCCATAAGTTTGCTGACATAGTTGCACATCAAGGCAGTTCTCCTGATCTCCAGAGGTGGTTCACCAGCATCGCTATAAATGCTGACGATAGGGCTAGTTCTAAATGCCCCAGTTGCCATTCTCAGGCCTGCATTGTGCAACGATGTCAGTGGACGCAAATACGATGGTCGTGTCGCACCATAAATAAAACAGCCATAGTCGAGTTTAGACCTCATTGATGCCCTGTAAAGGAGGAGCATTGATCTGCAGTCCGCTCCCCAGGACCGGCTTGTTAGAACTTTTCAAATATTCATTGAAAACATTCCTTAACATAGGAGTAAATTATGGTGGACCTTATTAAATATTGCTAGGCAAGGTGAAGAAGGCACAAACCTTTAAGGCCTATATCTGCCTGTTTCTGTGTTTGGCTACTCGAGCAGTACACATAGAGTTGGTCTCCGAACTGTCAACTGAAGTGCTTCTGGCTGCCTGTGGAGAAAGGTCAACAGATTTGATGTCGTGTGGGAAATGTTACCATTAACATTTTATGAGGTGATGTTGCAGCGTGGACTCCAATCATACACCTCCATTATGAATATGTTGTGAATGGTGAAGTGCCTGGCTATAGGCAATCCTTCTGAATGACTTATCATGTGAAGAAAGGGATGGCAGTTTCTTCTACCAGATTGAGTATTTTGCGAGAGCTGCGATCACAACTGCAGGCTAGTAAGATTATCATGAGGAATGTGCCTTGATGATGGCAACCAACTTATCCAAAGAGACAACCTTCCAATAAAGATCTGAATTGGTTCCAGGAAGACTGAGCAGTTAGCTATACAGCGAGGAAGTCATAGTTCCCAGTGCGGATTCAACAGGGTATCCTGAAGTAGTGCTAGTGATACATGCTGCCTGTGGAGAGGGGTCGGTGGCTTTGATGTTCTATGGGAAACTAAATGTCTATTTGCAGCAGAGGAACTGAGCATCATGACAGATGAAGAAACATTGAGGATTTGGCAAAAAGCACAGAAATTGTGTATGACCCCTTGGGATATTTGAGTCCAGTTACCCTCGTTGCAAAGTGTATAATTCAATATTTGTGGCAGTTGGGATGTGACTGGGACGAGGCGGCTCCCCCAGAAGTATCTAAAAAAAATGAAACGTTATAAGTGACCAGCTGCATCAATTGGAGAACCTTCGCGTACCATACTATCTATACATCGATGAAGCCATTCGCCTCCAACTGCACGTATTTGCGTACAGCTCGGAGAGAGGTTATGCAGGGGTGGTGTACTTGCAGATCGAGTTAGAAGATGGTCAGATTGCCTCATTCATTGTACAGGCTAAAGCGAAAGTAGCACCCTTGAAAATTGTTACTCTCCCACAGTTGGAGCTCTGTGCTGCTGTGCTAGTGGCAAAGCTGTTGCACCACGCTCACAATATTTATGTTCAAGATTACACTTTTGTAGCAATTAGTGCCTGGTCAAACTCGAGAGCAGCATTAAGCTGGCTACATTCCTCCCCTCATCATTGGGCAAACTTTGTGGCCACTCCAGTGAGGCAAGCTCAGGAATATTTGTGGTGGAGTGGGCCTACTTGGTTATCGGGGCCTGAGCATACTTGGCCAACACCTCCTGAAAAGGAGTCAGAGGTGGTGCATACTACGCAAGAATCAGAAAATTAACCCTAGCTGTGCACTCTGGTAAGTCTCCGTCCGTGGAGTGGCTACACAAGAATAAATAAGATAAAATAGGATAAGATGAATTTATAAAATAAATAAGTTAAATATATAATAAAAGGCATAAGATAAAAAAGGAAAAAAGTAAATTCAAAGAGTGCCTAAAAGATTCCTTAACCTTAAGAATTTTAAAATAGTGTCAATTTTAAGAGGATCGTCTGTTAAAAGTTCAGAGAGAGTGCCTCTCATGTTTAAAATTTGACGGATACCTCTATATTTGACACATTCTGTCAGCAGGTGACTTGCAGTTGCAGGTAGACCATGTGGGAGGTTCCGTTTCCCACGTAAATAAGAATGAGTGCGTCAAAGCGCAGTGGCCAATTCTAAGTCAGGTGACTGCGAATTCCTCCAGGTGGCTGTTTCTAACCGAGGATGGCCATGGAGTGACGCTTGCTTTGATCGCTCTCAGGTAGGTAGGTAGGATTGGGATTTTGTAGGTGCTTAGACAGCTAAGGTCATTTAGCACCTTACAGTGCAATATATTAATTTTATTTATTTAACTAGAATTTTATTTAAAAAAACAAAAAAATAAAAAATAAAATTCAATGATATTTTAATAAAGTACCGCAACAATGTATACTTGAGTCAATGTTTAAAACCTGTGAAAGAGGCCAGCCCCCTTCAAGAAGGATAAAACTTTCTCTATCCTTGACGAATTGTCGCCATGGATGTCGTCTAGATCTGTGATAAAAGATTTGCTGCATACTTATGATAGTCTGTCAGGAAGTGTCTTACAGTGACTAGAGAGTGGCAATCCTCGCATTGAGGTGGTACCCGAGGGATAGAGAACAGGTACGAATGTGTCAGGGCACTATACCCAATCCTCAACCGAGTGACGACTACCGCCTCTCTTCTACTGTTTCTGACAAAGGATGCCCAGTGCCTTGTGTCATTCTTGATCATATGCAGCTTGTTCTCCTTAATAGAATGCCATGAAAGGTGCCAATCCTTCAGAGTTGAGCTCCTGAATGCGGCCCGTAGGTCTCCCGAGACGATGGCATCCCTTTCGAACTCGGTTTTCCCGAGACCTTCCTTGGCTGCTTTATCAGCGGTAGGATTTGGGCTGAAGTTCGGGGCGTGTGCTCCATCATCATCTCCGGTTGCCGTATGCCGCACCATTACGCAAACCGACAGCATCCAGTCTCTACTCCCGAACCAGCCATGGCTTCGCCCCCACATCACACCCCGTCCCCTAGACAGGCGCCGTCACCATCTCTCTTTTCAGATGACCCTCGGCTAGGCGCTGTTATGGAGCATATCGAGTCCCTGAGCCAACAGGTACAGATGGTCCTGGAAGGTCGAACCAACGCCTCGCACAACACTTCGGCGGCCCTGCTGACCTGGACCAGCCTTCGAGCTTCAGATCCGGCCCTAGCGGATATTCCACCAGACGCCGAGGTCCTCCAGCTGGCGAATCTTCTGAAGTTGGCAACAACAGCAGGCCGACTTCGCTCTCGGGACCTTCACGAGGCCGACCTGCTGTTGAACTTAGCTTCTACATGGGAAGCTCTGGCAATTCCCGCCAAATGATACCTCTACAAGCGTCTGCGTACGCTGAACATAGTGGCACGCCATGGATGGGTTGTAGCCTCCCGGGGGGCGGGTCCAGCAGACGAGGATTTGCTATGCTTACCAGCATCCACCCTACGTCGTTGTTCAGCAGCAGCAGCCTTCCCGTTCCCTGCTATTCCTACGTGGCCGGGGACCCACATGAATTTAACAAAGGTCCCTCTTTCCTTCAGATGGGTCAAAGAGATTTGTACAGCCTTCAGTAATGGGTGTAGAGGATCGTAGCAGGTAATGGCTTTCAGCTCACTCATTGAGTCGGAGCAAACCAGGATCGGATTGTCATGACAATCAATGCCATCTAGTGTGAGCTTGATGGCTGTAAGCTCCACTGTATACACACTACACATTTGATGTAGCTTCGCTCCAATAGATGTGCAAGATGACAAAAGCACAGGCGCAATCTGCCTCAGACTTCGACCCGTCTCTGAAGATGACTTCGAAGTCCGGACATCAGTTTAAGACCTCGGCAAAAGAGGACCTGAGCTGGGCAGGGAGTGAATCTTCATTCGATCTACCTGCTATTTCGAAAGAGATGTCTGGCCGAGGGATGTGCCACGGAGGAACTCAAGAGGGGCATATTCTGTACACAGTAGGGAGTGTAAAATCAATATTTTCCATAAAATTATAAAACCGAACACATAGCAGCTTAGTTGCACATGGTCTCCTGTTAAAAACATTCATAAATTATGATTAAAAACTATTTTAAAACACGGGTGCGACGGAAGCGCCATAAGTTTGCTGACATAGCTGCACATCAGGACATTTCTCCTCATCTCTAGAGGTGGTTCGCCAGCATCGCTGTAAATGCTGATGACAGGGCTAGTTCTAAATGCCCCAGTTGCTTTTCAGGCCTGCATTGTGCAACAATGTCAGCGGATGCAACTATGATGGTCTTGTCGCACCGTAAATAAAACAGCCGCAGTCAAGTTTAGACCTCATCGATGCCCTGTAAAGGAGGAGAATTGATGTGTGGCCCACTCCCCAGGACTGGCTTGTTAAAAATTTTTAAAAAATCATTGTAGACCGTACCTTCAATTTTAATTTTTTAATATGAGCCCTCCAGTCGAGTTGACGGTCTAAATGCATTCCAAGAAAGCCAATGGATTCCACAAAATCTAGAACGTGGTTTCCGAACTGTAATGTAGGTCGGGGAAAATAACAAGGCGCCGGTGAAAGGTGGGCACAATAAGTTTTCTCAACAGAGAAACGGAAGCCATTGATAATAGACCACTTCCAAAATAGTTGAAGCATCATTTGCAATTGCCTCACTGAAGCAGAGACCTTGGACGACCAACAGAATATTCCCAGGTCTTCCACGACGAGAGAGGCTTCGCTGGTGATAAGATGCAAGACACCACGTCGTTTATGGCAATTGAAATAACGTGACGTTTAATACAGATCCCAACGTGAGCACAACCGAGGTCGTATTTATTGTCTCACCGTTGCATTTCGTCGTCAGTCTACGACAGGAGATGACTCCTTGGGGAGCCATCTAATTTGTTATCTCCTCGATGTCAACATAGAGAAGGTCATAGCAAGATATAATACCACAACGTGTTCAGGGTCTTATGTCTCAACTCTTACTGGGATGTCATGAAGAGTTGTCATGGACAGCTACTTCTGGCTCTGTTTATCTTCAGATTCCTGTATAAGCAGTGTACCATCCTGCAGTTTCTTTACAGACTCTAACTTTCCTGGTACCAAGCTTGACAAAACCTTGTAAATAAAGAAGGGAGACACCTTCGTCAGGGTCTCTCCTTCCTTGGCGCACTTTATGATTAAATATTTCCGGCAACTGAGTCTTCCCCGCCCATTTCTGGGCGGGATCTTTTTGGAGGAGAAGAAGATTGTGTGGCCGTAAAAAGAGCCATAATAAACTTTGAATTTTCGTCCTCTGATCTCCCCACCCACCATGGAGCCATAAATGGGATGCTGCACCATGAACTGATGCGGACGCCAGGGCTAACCAGAAGGATATAGTGCCTCTGACTTGGTTGTCTGCTTCGGGTAAGATCTCCAGCACATGGGCTAGCCAAACCCATGCACCTTCGAACCACCTACACAGACCCCCATAGCCTCCGCACTCGCTGACCAGAACGTCAAGATGCGATGGTAAGCTGATTCGTAGGATGTGACTAGCACCCGACGTCCCGTTTAGAGTGAGTCCAAGGCCGAAGTGGTGTGTTGCTCACGGATTACAGCATGAGCATCCGAAACCCAGATGGACTCCAGTGAACTCAACCACCAGGCATCTCTTCCCCACCTTATGGGTCTCCACGCACGGCAAACACGCAGGCGGGCCGATAGCCGGATGTTATGGCTGAAACTCAAACAGAAGACCCACATGCTGTTTGGAAACTACCCCGAGTTGACTGGGTTTTTTTACAAGGTTGTCTCCTCGCCCATTGGTCGCCTCTTACGACCAGCAGAGGGGCTGCAGGATAATTCTACCCCCCTACCTGCAGGGGGTATGCATTTGGTTTTCTCGTTGGAAAAACAAAAACCATTTGCTCGTGCCCATTTGCCTAGACAATTGATAGTAAGCTGTATCTGCCTTGTTGCTGTAGACAAGTTGGATGAGATGCAGAAAAGAGAGATGCCTCTAGTAGAGTCTTGATACAGCTTACTATATCGTTTATTACAGTAGCAAACAGGGTCACGTGTAAATTAAATTTTTTTCCATAATCTTATTGTTTTAATACAGTAAAACCAGACACACGGAAACACGGCGTAACTCATGAGCACGTTTAATCGCAGTAGGTTAACTGCCGCGCGTTAGACAAGTCACTCAATACATAGTGCTGTGCGCAGGAAAAGTAGCAGACAAATGATAATGTTAACTTTGTGTTTTTTAATCAAGTGCGTGAAATTTATCTCGTAACTGTATTCAAACACATATGTTGAATTGCCGCATGAATCAGGTTATTTGAACTGACACTCAAAAGATCTCATTTGCCATATGTTTCCGATAAAGCTCTCTTTACATTTCCGCAAGCACCGCACAGCTGACTGCATTGCTTTCAAAATGGTATTGGTTTAATTATTGTTCGATTTACATGATTTTCGACTTGCTTGGGAATTTTGTGAATGAATTAACCTTGTTGGTCATGGACTTACTGTATATCAAATGGATGTTAGATTAACCAGGATATTTTAAACCAGGATTAGTTTATTCCCTACCATCCCGGATAATCGGGAGTCTACTGTATCTCAAATGTGTGAGGATTAGGAGTGAATGATACTCAGTTGTTTAGCCAGTGGACCATTCTGAATAAAATCACAGAACAAGAGCTGCAATCAAATGGTGAAGACTGAAATAAGAAACTTTGACAAAACTGTAAATTGGTTTGCTTCATTCCTTTCGGATAGAACCCAGAGAGTAGTTCTCAATGGAGTTGCATCAGACGTCGTCAAATTGACTTCCGAAGTGCCTCAGGGAAGTGTAATTGGGCCGCTGTTATTCTTGCTATATATACAGGTGATACCCGATTTATGCCAATTCAATTTACGTGCTTTCATTTTAACGCCATTTCTAATTAACAAATATGCAACCCGCCATAAGGCAAAAAAAATATTTTTGAACTAAAAAACTTTTATGAAAAACCGGCAATTATTCATCGACAATTTGATTGTACACTAAATTTGATGTAAATTATCAGTCGTCAACAGTAGCAGCCTTACAGTATGTACAAATAAAATTGTATTTGTGCCACTGTGCTAATTTCTACGCCTTGGCTACCTTTGAATGTTACATTGTGAAATCTCACTCTCATATTATCACTCGCCGACAAAGTATATGTACATACTGTTACATTGTGAAGTGTGGCGTTCATTTACTTTCACCGCAAAAGTATAAATAGGTAGGCAGTTTAGCTGTTGTCGTCTTTGGTAGTGCTAACATTATCCATTTAGCTCTCGTTTATCTCTGTGATTTTAATTCTTAATATTCTTTATTTTATCCTCCCGTATTAAAATGAGCTTCAAAAGAGTTAAGAAGTGATTCTAACATGGGAAGAAGGATCTGAAAAAAGCTAGAAAGTCTCTTTCCTTAGAAATGAAAATAGAGGTGCCTAAAAGGTTTGAGCATGGTGAAAGAAACATTGACATTCGGAAAGCATTAAGACTCAATGATTTTACAATAAGAACAATCTGTGACAATGCTAAAAGTATTCATAAAATGGCTCGAACATCAGTGGATATCAGTGCTACGAGAATTATGAAAGCTCGTTCGGGCGCTTTAGAGAAAATGGAACGGTTATTGGCCACGTGGATTGAACACCAAAACCAGCAAAACTGTCCTTTATCCATGGTCATCATTCAAAAGTAAGCAAGAAGTTTATTATGAAGAATTGAAGAAGAATGAGACGGATGCAGTCTATTTTGCTGCTAGCGATGGCTGGTTTGGTTGTTTTAAGGAACGCTATGCGTTCCATAATCTGAAATTCACTGGAGAAGCTGCTGGAGCCGATTCCGTTGCTGCAGACAAATTTTCAGTAGTCATAAAAGCACTGACTGAAGAAGGTGGTTACACACCACAACAGGTTTTCAAACTTGACAAAACAGGGCTGTTTTGGAGGTGAATGCCGAACCGAACCTACATATCAATGGAAGAGAAGTCAGCGCCAGGATTCAAAGCATCAAAGGATCATTGTACACTGCTCTTGGGTGGAAACGCATCAGGCAATTATAAGATTTAGCTGTTAATGATTTACCGCTCGGAGAATCGCAGAGCTATAAGGAATTATGCCAAGGAACATTTACCAGTTATTTGGCACTCCAACAGGAAGGCTTGGATGACTTCGGCAATTTTTAATGATTATTTTCTGCCCCATCTTGAACCGGAATTGAAGGCCTACTGCGAAAGGAAGAAATTGTCATTCCTTCTCCTCGACAACGCTCCTGGTCACCCTCCTAACATTACTGCCTACTATCTTCACTTGTATTAGCACTTTCAGTTTTCCTTTTCTCACTCATCTTTATAAAATAATAGATGTAAAATGCACAAACAAAGTAACGCTGCTGTACGTACAAACAAAGATGGTAACGTTGCCGAGACTGAATAATAATAATTTATTGATTATTAACCAACTTTACAGTGGGATTAATCTTGTCAAATTTCAGTACAATATTAAAAAACATTACCCACAAATCTTACATTACATATAATATGTATATTATTACGCAGCATACTGTAAGGATAGTTTTGTCTTCAGAAATTTAAATCTGTTAGGTCACTTTCTAGAAACTAATCAATTGAGTAGAATGATTTATATTTCAGCCATAAAGCCATTACTCTTTTGAATTTTATTATATTTATGCATTTTGCTTCATTTGGTAATTTATTAAAAGTGTTAGTTTGGCTGACAGACAGCGCCACTATGAGATAGCTGGAAATGTTTGATCGTCAGCTGACATATGAAAGTCCGAATTTGGCATACGAATGGCGGTTTAGAGGTGAGAATGTATATTGTACAAAAGAGTGAGTTGTACAAAAGTTGAATGTACGAAAGACGAGGACTGCCTGTACATATTTCGTTCTCAAACAAGAGCCATATCGAAAGAAATCAAAAAATTTGAGTGTGCCTGAATGAATGCATGTGGAAACAAAGAGAAACCGCAGGAGGAAGGGTCTTGGGAAATCCCATATCCTAATCGGACTTCCTTGCTTCGGGACTGCAAGGGAAGGGGGGCCCAATGTCCCTGCAGCCCAATCCACCCCTGGTGGGCCCCCTTGTCCATTGGGCCCCACGAACTTGCGTGTTTTCCATACCGGTTAATCCAGACTTGGTGAGAACTGATTTTATGACATACATTCCAGATTAAGAAGGGGATTCCCAGCCTGACAGCCAGTGCAATCGTTTACGTAAGGTGATGAAAATTACCATATATTCCGGTGTATAAGTCGACCTTTGAAGTCTAAAAAATTTTATTTATATAATTTTGAAGTGTTACTTACTCTTTCAGGGGAAATCACTATGTCGTGCGCAGGAGGAGGTGATTTACCGGTGGTAACCCGCATAGAATTATTTGAAGTACTGAGGAGGAAAAATGTGACAGTAACTGAATTGTATAGCTACGTGCAGGAAAAATAAGGACTGCAGAACTGTAGTGATGATACTTTTAGAATTATTAAGAAAAGTGTGTTTGTTTAAAAGTGACTTTGAAAAG